>JAOWBW010000469.1:0-101014 GCA_026119855.1 Campanula takesimana
CAAAAGTGCTAACCCTAGGACCAAAAGGAATAAAGGGGACCTGCTTAAATGTCTATATTTCAGGTTCTTTGTTCATGGCTGGATCTTCAAAAGCTAGAAATTATGAATGGATTCTCGATAGTGGGTGTTCAAGACACATGACTGGAGATGAATCCTTATTAGAAGATGTCCATGAAGAAAAGGTCCCTCCGTAACATTTGGCGATAATAACAAAGTCAAGTTGTAGCATATGGAAAGCTCAAGAAAGACAAAGTGTGCATTGAAAGAGTCTCACTCGTCGAAGGGCTCAAGCACAACTTATTATCCATATCTCAATTCTGCGACAAAGGATTAGAATGCCATTTCACTTCAATGCAAGTCTTATCAAGAATGGCAAAACTGGAGCTATCTTACTCACGGGATATTGTAAGACAAATATTTATATTATTGATTTCCATAGTATGAACTCTAGTACTAATCTTTGTTTTGTAGCAAAAAGTGTGAACAAAATAGTTGGCTGTGGCACAAGCGCTTAAGTCACTTGAACTTCAAGTATCTATCTAAACTCAGCAGGAATAATCTTGTCAAAGGACTTCCCAAGGTTGCTGATCATCATGACAAAAAGTGCGCCGCATGTCAACTTGGCAAACAACCGAAGCAGTCATTTTCAAGCAAGTCTAATCCTTCAACTACAAGATGTTTGCAACTGCTTCACATTGATCTATTTGGACCAGTTTCCACCGCAAGTATTAGAAGAAACAAGTATACTCTAGTTGTGGTGGATGATTATTCAAGATATACATGGGTAGAGATGATGATTACAAAAGATGATTGTTATGATATTCTCACTACCTTATTTCGACTGCTCCAAACCCAAAAAGAAGATGACATCGTTAGTGTTAGATCTGACAATGGAACAGAATTCAAAAACAACGGTGTTGCTCGATATTGTGAAGATCATGGGATAGATCACAACTTTTCAACTGCCGGAGTCCCTCAACAAAATGGCGTTGTTGAACGAAAGAATAGAACGTTGATTGAAGCGGGAAAGACGATGATAGCTGAAGCTAAATTGCCTAAGTACTTTTGGGAAGAAGCTATCAACACTGCATGTTTTACTCAAAATCGTTCCCTCATCAACAAACTTCACAACAAGACTCCGTATGAACTTTGGCGCGGTAGAACTCCCAACATTGCATTCTTCAAGATCTTTGGTTGCAAATGTTATATCCTCTACAACGGAAACGAACATAGAGGTAAATTCGATGCCAAAGCCGACGAAGGTATTTTTGTTGGGTATGCCAAACACTCTAAAGCTTTTCGAGTTTTTAATAGAACTACATTAGTGATAGTTGAATCTGTACATGTTACATTTGATGAACATTCTCTCCTTGAGCCACATTTGGCTCCAAATGTTGCTGATGATTCTATTGAGCTAAATGATATAGGTGCTCCTATTTATGTTGCGCCCACTCAAGATCAGAATCTATCAACACAAGGAAATCCATCTACATCAAATGCACCTAATTCAATGTATAATACGCCTGGTGAATCATCTATTGCGCCTCACTCAAATGATGCACCTCATGATTCCTCTCACGCGCCTATTTCTACTGCTGCATCTGGTGTAAACCCAAATTTCAATTCTGAGCCAGTTCAACCCCCAAATTTCAATGACTATGAATCTGGCGAAGATGTACCTATTGAAGACCTTCAAGTTTCTATGACTCAACCTAACTTACCTCCTGAAATTCGTGAAGTTAGAGGTTACCCAAGTGCTAATATCATCGGTGATCTACAAGTTGGTGTTCGTACAAGGAGAGCTACAAACTTTGATGCTTACACTGCTTTTATCTCTCAAATTGAACCGAAGAAGGCTGATGAAGCGCTCCAAGATCCTAATTGGGTTGTTGCAATGCAAGAAGAACTCAATCAATTTGAACGATGTAAGGTCTGGACTCTAGTTCCAAGACCAAATGATCATGGAGTGATTGGTACGAAATGGGTGTTCAGGAACAAGATGGATGAGAATGGAACCATCACGAGAAACAAAGCAAGATTGGTTGCACAAGGCTATAGGCAAGAAGAAGGAATTGACTACGATGAAACTTTTGCGCCCGTAGCAAGACTTGAAGCTATCAGATTATTTCTAGCTTACGCCGCTCACAAGAACTTCAAGTTATATCAAATGGATGTGAAGAGCGCGTTTCTAAATGGTGAACTCCAAGAACAAGTCTATGTTGCTCAACCACCTGGGTTTGAAGATTCACAATTTCCAAATCATGTGTACAAACTCCAGAAAGCTTTGTATGGACTCAAACAAGCACCAAGAGCATGGTATGATACACTATCAAAGTTTCTCATCGAAAAAGGCTTCACTCGCGGTAAAATCGATACAACTCTTTTCATTGCAAAACATAATGGTCATAAATTACTTGTTCAAATTTATGTTGATGATATTATATTTGGTTCTACTAATGAATTGTTGTGGAAGCGTTTTGAGAAACTAATGAAGAGCAAGTTTGAAATGAGCATGATGGGAGAACTCACATTCTTCCTCGGGCTTCAAATCAAGCAAATGAGTGAAGGCATTTTTATCAACCAATCCAAATACACAAAGGACTTAATCAAGAAGTTTGGACTTGAGAACGCTAAATCATACGATACTCCAATGGCCACCGGCAACAAACTCGACAAAGATTTAAAAGGTAAATGTGTTGATCAAACGCTCTATCGAGGTATGATTGGCTCACTCCTTTACCTTACTGCTAGTAGGCCTGATATTATGTTTAGTATTTGTGTTTGTGCTCGTTATCAATCCGACCCTAGAGAAGCACACTTAATTGCTGTCAAACGTATTATAAGATATCTCTCTGGCACTGTTAACCTTGGACTTTGGTACACCAAAGATTCGAACTTTAAACTTGTAGGTTATTCAGATGCGGATTATGCAGCGTGCACAATTGATAGGAAAAGCACTAGTGGCACCTGTCATTTCCTCGGATATCGACTTGTGTCATGGGCAAGTAAGAAACAAGCTTCTGTATCTGTTTCAACAACCGAAGCTGAATATATCGCTGCGGGAAGTTGTTGTTGTCAAATACTTTGGATGAAGCAGCAATTGGTGGACTATGATATCATCGAAGAAAATTGTCCCATCTACTGCGACAACACATCAACAATTGCGGTTTCTGAAAATCCTGTCATGCACTCAAAGACCAAGCACATCGACATCAAATATCACTTCCTCAAACACCACGTGGAGAAAGGCAATATACATTTGGAACACGTGGGAACCGACTATCAAATCGCCGACATTCTAACGAAAGCACTTGACGCGAAACGGTTCATGTTTTTGAGAGGTGAAATGGGTATGCTTGAACTCAACTAAATTCAATATAGTTTTGACAATACTAATGATTTTATGTTTTGTTGAGTTATGAGTATATTAGGTACAAATGATTAAATCAATTTCTCAAAGTTTCAAAGAAACTATGCGCCACCTATGCGCCTTACTAACTACGCGCTCATCTCTCATTTTCTGCGCGCACAATATCTGCGCACCTATCAATCTATGCGCGCCTAGCATCCAAGCGCTTCAAACATTTATGCGCCCTTAACTATCTTTGCGCGCCTTGCTGAAGTAATGCGCCTTGAGTAATGCGCCCCTTCATGCGCGCATTAACTATTGCGGCTCAATCATTTCTCAAAATTCAATTTCAATGATTGAACGTATTAAATACACAAGTACCAGGTATGTTTATTCTGTTCATTTATTATAGGAATCTATGTCTTTTGACATTCCTTTAATTGTTCAAGGGTACTTGTGCAATTAAATTTTTCCCTCGTTTTACGCTTTTCGAAAAATTTTATTTTCTGGGATATATTTCTTGCACCCCAAACTTACACCAAACTAGATGTTTTTGGTGTTTGTGCAAAAATTAGTCAAAATTGCTCATACACTTAAAGGGAAAGTGGAGCAGTTTTTCAGAAAACCTAAATGTCACATCATGACACTTTAGGTCATTCAGCCATTAATGCCCTTCAAATCCCTAAAATCCCTCATTTAATGAACGTCCTTTTTGTCATGATGAGCCGCCGTTTTTCAAAATCCCTCATAAATGCCATCCTTTCAACTTCCCATTTTTTTAAATTTTTGACTGTATTTTTTCCATATCTGTGCAAAATTTTAAACCTAACCTATATATTCATCATCACCTTCACTCCCTCCTACCCACTCTCCTCTCTCTCTCTCCCCGTCTCACTCTCCCCCCGACTCTCGTATCTCTCTCTCTCCATCTTCATTTTTCTTCTTCATTTTCTATATATACATACGTTTATGGGTCCTAAGAAAGCATCAACATCTACACAAGACGAAATGGTATGAATTCTCAACCTTCAATCTCTTTATTTTTTTAATTTTTTCTCTTTTTCGTCATTTTCTTTTCGTTATTTTTTTCCGGATTCGTTTATCCTTGATTTTTCTTGTTTCGATGATCCGTTTTCTATATCGTTTGTTGGGTTGTGTTTCATTCATGATTTCGAATCTTTTAAATCCAACATTTCAACGATCAATGCTTTCTTTGTTACAAATCTGAATTTTTGGTTTCAAAACTTTTCAAATTTTTCGGTTCTTCTTTTGCTCATTGTGCATTCATTATTGATTTGTTCATGTTTTTGTTTACATATTTAGATTCCTTGTTGTCATGCGGTCATTTTGATATATTATTTGTCTATTTTGGTGAAGTTTCATGATTTTCGTGTTCTTGGTGTTCTTCGAGCATTCAAGGGTCGTTCTTCATGTTCTTCGTCATTCTTGCATGTTTTGGTCTCTTAAAATTTTCTATCGTGTTTTCAAAAATTTGTACTTTTTGATTTTCATTTCTTTCATTTGAATACTTGTTGTTTGTTTTTCTTACTAAGTTAAAATTTTCACGATATGCGCCTATGTACTTCTTTATGCGCCTATTTTTTATGCGCCTGAATGCTTTCTGCGCCTCTACTTGTATATGCGCTTAAATCATTCTGCGCCTAAAACCTTATGCGCCTAACTTCGTACTTAGTCAAATTTCGTTGTTTTAATTTTTCCTTAGTATTCACATAGAACCATAATATGCGCCTTGTAACTCTATGCGCCTTTAAAAAAAATTTATGCGCCTATTTCAATCATGCGCCTTGAATCTCTATGATTTTGTGCGCCTGATTCTATTATGCGCCTATCTATTCTTTATGCGCCTGTTACTTTGATCATTTTATGTTTCTATGCGCCTATGTCACTTCTAACATCAATCACTTTTTTTTTCAGGACCTTGCAAATTTCAAATTAGAAGAAACTCTTGATCTATTAGAGTTTTCTGGTGAAGTAATTGGGCGAGAAATCATTGAAACACTGCGCGTAGCTGGTCTGCTCCCTCTATTCACCATGGACCAAGATTTTTATTCTGCGCTCCTCGTGGATGAGTTCTTTTCCACTGCTGTTCTAGTGGAAATTGATGTAAATGGGCACACTCACTACTGGATTGAGGCTCGCGTTCAAAATGTTGACGTCCATATTTCATCATCTGTGATTCGACACTTGCTCGGTTTTCCATCTACGGGTGAAGATCGCATTATTGGGCGTCCGATGACTTACTCTATTGATGATCAGAACAGGATGGCTGCCTCACTTCTAAATATTCCCACGCTTCAAAATAATATCAAAAACACCGAAATTCGAGATGGTGGAGAACTCTTGACTCACATCGCGCACTTGGTGGGAACTTCGATTGTTTTCAAAACCGGGAACGTGAACCGATTCACGGTAGAACAATGGGAATACACAGCTGCCATCATGGCCAAGGAGAAGCTTCACTAGCCTCACATTCTGTTCAAGACGTTGCGTGAGCAGATTGATAAATTTGTGAAGAACAAAAGTGATGGAAAGACCCGATTCCGCTCACACTGCCTTCTTCTCACAAAACTTTTTCTAACTTACCCTGAGTTAGTTAAGTTTTTGAATGAGAATCCTGAGTACAAGATCAATGATGTTCCAATGTTTGGTAAAGCGAATTTGGACCTCAAGAAGCGCAGAAAGAAGCCTACGAAGCGCGCCAAGGGAATTCAAATCAAATCTGTTGAAGGCTTAGTTGATGAAGACACAGAGTCAGATGATGCGCCGGTTCATAAAAGCGCACCATTAATAAAGATCGCAGTGAAGGCAAGCGCTAGACAAAGCACTGATCCCTTGCCAGGCGCAGAGAAAGGCAAAGGAAAACGGGTAGTTGATGACCCTCCTCGTGCGCCTATCAAACGTACCAGATTTGAAACTGATGAAGAGCGTGATCTAAGGCTAGCGCAGGAAGCCAGCAGACTTGAGGCTCAAAGAAAAAGAGATGAAGATTTTCAAGCCAAACAAGCTGCTGAGTCAGAAAAGTTAGAGCGCATGAAAGGCACTGGATCAAGCGCTGATATTGAGAAAGGGCCTTCTGTTTCCGCGCCTACCCAGCGCGCGCCTACTCAACGCGCCCCCACTCCCCGTGCACCCTCGTTCAAATTTCAACGGACCAACGTGTCAAGGGTACAACTCCTCTCTGATTTTTTTGGCGATGATGTTTCAGACTTAGAGGAACCAGTTCAGGGGGAGCAAGAGACCATCCCTCAGTGCACTCCTTCTCCAGTTGCGCCTCCACCTGGACCAGATCAAATCACAACGGAAACTGTTGATGTTGAAACAGTTGTTGTTGAAACTGTTGATGTTGAAACTGAAGATGAATTTGAGTCTCCTACTCATTCACCTCCTCTTGCGCCTCCTTCTCCTATTGCGCCCCTTCAAGATGTTGCGCCCCTTCAAGATGATGCGCCCCTCTCTACCCCTGCGCCTCCTCCATCTACTCCCGATTTGAGCGAGGTACTTTCCATTCTTCATTCTTTACAGCAGGGGCAAGCAAATTTAGAGCAAGGACAGACCCATATAAAGTCTCAATTTGAGCTTCTTACTTCCTTACTCACTGATCAATCTGAAGAGATCGCTGCCATTAAGGGGGAGATGAACTCTCTCAAGGACAAACTTTCTGCTCCTTCTCCTCCTCCGGCGCAGACTCAGGTTCTACCTCATTCTGATCAGGCGCAAACCACCACTTCTGCGCCTACTTTCATACCTCAGTCTGCTGCGTCTCAATCCAACATGAACGTGCTAGTATCTAAGTTGGATGTCCTGAAAGAATTGGTCGTCACTCATTTCACTGCTGCTCACTCAAGCTCTGACAGACGCGCCGAACATATTTCTTCTGATATTATCACGGCTCAAAATGCCATTGAAGCTCACATTCAAATCTTGGAAGAAAATATTTCTCAGCAGCAGCAAATCACTCAGCGTTCCATTGATGAATACCAAAACATCAATGTGAATCACTTGAGTTACATTAGAGACGGTATCACTGCCACTCACTCCAGTGTCACTGACACTCAGGGCTTAGCGAACCGTAGTCATCAGCTCGCTAAACAAATTCAGCGTTCTGTTTCAGAGATCGTTGAAGGTTTGAAGGAAGATGATGCGCCTCCCAACCCTTAGTTTCTATTATTTTTGTTTGTAAGTTTTTAGAACCTTTTTGTAATAGAATCAACTCTTGTGTTAGTGATTTTGTGCTTACTTGTTTTAGCACCTTTTTGCTTTTGTTCTATTCGAAACTTGTAATTTGTAACTCTTACACCCCAAGTTTAAATGAGAACAATGCATCACTTATTATCAAACCTTGTTCACTCAAACTCCTTGTTTGTAGAACAATGAATATTGTTTAAATTCATATGCATCATATTGAATTGTTTCATACTTTCATGCATTAAGTTTAAACTTTGTTTAAACACATTTCAAAACTAAAAATCATATATCATTTTGAATGTGTTAAACTGCTGTTTCTATCTTTCCATATGTATTTCTTTATTCTTATTGGAATAGATTAGAAATCTATATTTTGGACTAGTGTGTGCATTAACTTGAGACATGAATTACCGATTTCATTCATTTGGACATGTTTTTATCAAGTATAATGTTTGTCCTTGATATAGAAGGTAATGGCATCAATCAAATAGGGGGAGATTGTTGGGTATGCCCACATATATCTCAGTTTTAATGTAATAGGATTTATTAGATTTGATTGATCCATCACCTAAGTTTTATTTCATGGACTTTAGACCCACATGTAAGAAGTATTTATACTTCATTTTTTTAAGTTGTCCATTGTTATAGAATAGGCTTAGAAATAGGGCAAGAAGATCAAGTTTCAAGAAAAATCACTCAGTGAGTTTGAGCCACGCTTATGCACCTCCTGCGCCACGCGCCACGCGCCTTCTACATTCGCGCCATGCGCCATTTAGAGCGCGTGCATAAGGATTTCTTCATAAGATATGTTACGCGCCTCTGCGCCCCTTGATTTAAGCGCACGCTTACTGTGCGCCTCTTGGCTCAATGCGCCTCTTGGCTCAAACGCGCCTCAAAGTGTTTATTCAAACTCAGTGATTTATTGAAGACTCGAAGACTTGAAGAGAATTCAAATTACGCCAATGATCCAACGGTGGTTAAAAGATGCATATGCGCCTAATCTGTTGACACGTGTTCATAACGGTCACATTTATGTTGAGTGTCAAAATGGGCATAATATATGCATTCTCCAATCAACGAGCGACAGCTCATCTTATCCACAAGGATTTCCAACGGCTAGTTTTTTGAAGTTCACTATAAATACCCCATAACTTCAACATTTTGAAGTTCCTGAGTTTTG
This sequence comes from Campanula takesimana, assembly GCA_026119855.1. Classification (NCBI taxonomy): domain Eukaryota; kingdom Viridiplantae; phylum Streptophyta; class Magnoliopsida; order Asterales; family Campanulaceae; genus Campanula; species Campanula takesimana. Next base: position 8,736 of record JAOWBW010000469.1, read on the forward strand.
CTAAGAATTTCAAGAATTTCTCTCTCAAAGCATTTGTTGAAGATTTGAAGATTGCCTTCGTTTTTCCAAATTTCCTCAAGAACATCTTCATACCTTCATCCTTAGCCCAGATCTTCAAGCTATAACACTTTAGTTTCATTGTGCTCTAAATCATAAAGATCTAAAGAGCCTTGATACTAAACACACACGCACCTCTTGAAGTTTGATCATTTAGATCCATCTTTTAGAGATACACCGGTTATTGTTTTGGATTTGTTCATTCATAGAATTTTAGATCTTGAGTTAGTGTAGGAGCTCAAAAGTTGTAATTTGTAACACTCTCTCATTATATAAGATCGCCATTAGAAATCCAAGACTAACCATCTTGGTAGAGGACGTAGATCTTTCATTGATCGAACCTCTCCAAATAGCTTGTGTTATTATCTTGTCATTTCTTTCAAGTTATTATTTTCACTCACTATTTGCTTGTTTACTCATTGTAGATTGATTGAACTGAATTGTGTTGTGTTGTTATATCATTTGCCTTAGTTCCTTATTTCAACCACTTTGAGCCAAAATACTTAGAGTGTGTGTGCGCCCCTTTATCACACTTTGCGCCTATTTTCATTACTAAATTCCGCTGTGCATTTCACTCACTCACTTAGGCGCATTTCATAACGCTTACTTGATAAAGTGTGCATTTGCAATTGAGTTTTTCAAGGGTACGAAAAGAATCTTAAAACAGCTATTCACCCCCCCCCCTCTAGCTATTTTTCATACCCTTGTTGCCCTTTGGGACCAACACATGTAGTTGCATTAGTAACTTATTGAGATTTATCTCACCCCCTTCTTTTATCTTTGTTTTTCCTTAACCCCCCCCCCAGGTGCTAAGGATTAGTCTCGCTGATCACGAGAAAGAGGACGTCGAGTGTGGATACATTCTTTTGGGGAAAGTGGTTATAGGTTGGTTTACATTATATAAATGTGTAACCTTTTTGGGATAGTTGTACCAAACAATGACGTCATTAAGAACTGTACATTTATATTCTGTTGGGCATAAACTTGTGGAAGTTTATGATAGTTGTATTTGGTTATTATCAAACTTGGATTTGTAAAACTTTGGATCATCACCTTTTGGTATCAAATGGAATTTTTAACTTCGGTATTTCACAATTTTGGTTTTAAGTCGACGTCCAGCTCGCGATCTCGGGCCCGCGGGGTTCGGGGTCGCGACACAAGTACTTGTACCTGAAATTCAAGAAGAACATACAGTTCAAAATAATGATTCCCTTATAAATATTGAACAACATGAAAATGTTGATCATAAAGAGGAAATTCAACAACCTCAAAATAAGGAAGAACTAGTGCCCTTAAGGAGATCCAATAGAGTAAGAAGAAGTGCTATTTCAGATAATTATGAGGTGTTTTCTTGCCGAGAATTAAGGACACTTAGGTTTAGTGGGAGATGAGCCACTCACCTTCCATGAAGCCATTAATAGTCCTAATTCTCATAAGTGGATCGATGCCATAAATAAAGAGTTGAAATCTATGAATGATAACGACATTTGGGATCTTGTTCCATTACCTAAAGATGTGAAACCCATTGGGTGTAAATAGGTCTTTAAGACCAAAAGGGATTCACAAGGTAATGTATAAAGATATAAGGCTCCTCTTGTCGCTAAAGGTTATACTCAAAAGGAAGGGATTGATTATAAAGAAACATTTTTCTGGTATCTTCTAAAACCTCTTTTAGGATCATTATGGCACTAGTAGCACCTTATGATCTTGAGCTTCATCAAATGGATATAAAGACAGCTTTCCTTAATGGAGACATTGAGGAAACTATCTATTTGAAAGAAACCAGAAATGGTGACTTATTTGGATCAAACTAATCAAATAGTTTGTAAACTTAAGAAATCCATTTATGGGCTTAAGCAAGCTTCTCGTCAATGGTATTTAAAATTTAATCAAGTAATTCTTTCCTTTGGTTTTGAAACGAATCTTGGTGAAGATTGTGTATACCATAAGTTCAGTGGGAGTAAATTTATAATTTTGGTCTTATATGTGAATGATATTTTGCTTGCTTGTAATGATATGAACCTTCTTAAAATTTCTTATTTGAAAATGAAAGATCTTGGTAAGGCATCTTTGTATTAAGAATCCAAATTCACCATGATCGCTCATGAGGTGTTTTAGGATTATCTCAAAAGGCCTATATAGGAAAGGTATTACAAAGGTTTAGCATGCAAAACTGTAAACCACATGACACCCCTGTTTCTAAAGGAGACTAGCTTAGTCTCAAACAGTGTCCTAAAAGTAATTTTGAATCCAAGTATATGGAAAATATCCCTTATACATCAGCAGTAAGAAGGTTAATGTATGCGTAAGTCTTATATTTATTGTTGGGATGCTTGGTCAATACCAAAGCAATCCGGGAGAGAACATTAGGTAGCAGCCAAAAGAGTGATAAAAATATTTACAAAAACACTAAAGAACTACATGCTTATATATTTGAAATCGGATCATCTTGAGATCATTAGGTATTCTGATATTTGTTAAACTATATGGCTGCATAAGATTATTAAAGGACTGCCAATTGTCAACAAGTGTCGAAAGACTACTTAAGGTTTATTATGACTATCAAGCAGCAGTCTTATAACAACAAGAGTTCATCAAAGTCTAAGCATATAGACATTAAGTTTCTTGTTGTAAAGGAAAATGAACAAAAAAAATACAACTTGTAGAAACAAACCCCATATTAGCGGATCCGTTTATGAAAGCGTTATCATCTTCAGTGTTTCACGAGCATGTTGCTCATATGGGTGTAACAACTTTTGATAACATTTAATATAGTGGGAGTTTGTGTTGTTCTTTCATTAATTATTCTCTTATTACTTAAATTTTTGATCTCATTTGGTTAAGTTGGACTATTTGGAAGAATATGTATATATTCATTAAGTTCCATGCTACACATCTACACTTTTGATCTATGTCATTTAGTTGGATTTGTATATGTGATTATTGTGGGTTTAGTTGCGAATCAATTACAACAACTACCCCTTTAGTCCTTATACTTGTATGGCTAATGGACGAGATTGTTATAAGTGACAACAAATTGCATATTTGGGTTGTCATTTATGTTATACTTATGATTTTAAAGGAAAGACTTGTTTTACAACCCAAGTGGGAGATTGTTAGAACATGGCTTGCATTGCAAGTCATTTAGCTTTTCCATACATGAAATCATACCTATAATGTTAATATAAAGTGTAGTTAATAATAATAATGTGTAGAATACCTGAAATATAATTTATCTATTTATGATGGGTAAAATGGTAAATTAACATTGCTTATGTTGAATAGGTGTGGTCCCTAAATGAAGTGCCTCTTTGTCTTGTATATATAGGGCTTTCCATCAACCCTTAAGACTACTACATTTTTTACTTTCTCTCCTAAATTGTTTGCATTATTATCTAGAAGTTCTTGAGAAATTAAAGGGCACTCATCATTTAGAAGATCCTCTTGCCTACATCTTCTTCTTTATCTTATTTCTCCCTACAACATCAAGATGGATTCAACAGGTATTATACGCTTCCGCCTTCATCTCTTCCTCAAACTTAGTCCAGAAATGAGTATGGCATTCAGGTATCATAATTGTTCCAACATGGGATGCCAAGGGCCATTATTAGCTATAGGGAGACTCATTTTTGCAATAAGACAGTCGAAGCTCTAGTCAAGAAATATCACATCACCCATAAGGTGTCGACTTCTTATCATCCCCAAACAAATGGCCAAGCCGAGATATCCAATAGAGAAATAAAATCCATCATTGAAAAAACTGTGAACCTGAATAGGAAGGATTGGAGTCAAAGGCTTGATGATGTGTTATGGGCTTACCGGACGGCTTATAAGACACAGATTGGTATGTCACCACATCGATTGGTGTTTGGTAAACCATGCCATTTACCGGTGGAGCTTGAACACAAGGCCTATTGTGCAGTAAAAAAGTTCAATTTGAACATAGAAGGTTCCGGTGAGGAGCGAAAATTGCATTTGAGTGAGTTGGATGAGATTAGGAGAGATGCCTATGAGAATAATGTTCTTTACAAAGAGCGAACGAAGATTTGGCATGATAAGATGATAATTAGAAAGGACTTTAAGGTTGGTCAAAAGGTCCTTCTTTTTAATTCCCGTCTTCGTTTGTTTCCGGGCAAGTTAAGGTCTCGGTGGACCGGCCCTTTTGTGGTGAGGGAGGTATCCCCGCTTAGGACAGTGGTAATATCTAGTCCTAATGAGGACAAAGGATTCAAAGTTAATGGTCAATGGTTAAAACCGTATTTTGAGAACGAAGTCGTGAATACCGCAGATTTGGAGGTGATTGATCTCCAGAACCCGGTTTATGTTTGAAAACTTTGGGTCCGAGTCTTGTCAAAGACTTTAAATTTTGATGCATGCCGGGTGCTTTCCCGGCGTTGGGTCTAGCTAAAGACGGTAAAGAAGGGCGGCTAACCGGGAGGCAACCCGGATTTATAAGCTTGTTTTCTTGTTTTTTTAAAAATAAATAAATAAATTTTTTTTGTATAATATGCTTTTGATTTTAATTTTATGTTTTGAATTGGTGCTACTGAAAGGTTTTTTTTGTTTTTGTTGATGCAGGCATTCTTGGACTAAAGGACAGGTTTGAAAAAAAAAAAAACATCCGCTAGCCAGCACATATCAGCACGTCTGCAGTGCTTTTGCCCGAGTCGGGAGTCTGTGTGTGTGGAAGGAGGACGATGCATAAATTCCATCAGCATGTGTGCCCCTCTTTTCCCGAGCCGGATTCCCGTGTCCGCACCAAAATGCAAGGCTGCGAAAAAAAAAAAAATTATTGAAGCAGCCGCAAGTCCGTCCATCAGCACGTCTGCTCCCCCAAAATCCGAGTTGGGAGCCCGTGTGCTAGTTCCAATCCGATCTACCTGGACCGTTAAAAAAAATAAAAATAAAAAGGGGTTCCAGCGATTCCTTCTTCTTCTCCAAAAAACGGCGACCCCTCTGCACTCCCTCTCCGCCGGCGCTCGCCACAGACAAACCCCCACCGCCGGCTCGTTCCCCCCTCCCCATTCCAAACAACTTCCCACTTCTTCTTCTTCCTCCTAAACCCGTTCTTCCCCCAATTAATCTCTCTAAACCCTAATCCGTTCCACCCGCAAATTTCATCCAATTTCGCCATTATCCCACCTTAAACCACTTTCTCTCACCTCAATTTAACCCATTCTCACATCCTAATCCATCAATTCACCAGATTTCAAGCTAAATTTCAAAACCCTAGAAATTCAACTTTTGGGTTTTTGGCTCATCTTTCTTGGAGCAATCTAGGAGAGACAAGGAGTCTTGTTGGGCACTATTAGAGCATTGCAAGGTAAAAAATTTCTCAATTTTACTTGCACTTTATTTTGTTGGTGGATGTTGTGGTGGTTCGTTTGGGATTGATCGGAGGTGTTATTATCATTTGTGTGGTGATTTGTATGGTGTTATATTATTGTTGAATTGTTGTTGGTGAGTGATTGTGAGCGTTGATAGTGTGGGTGAAATTGATTCATTGTTGTGGGAAATTTGTTTGATCACTATGAGGACAAGAGGAGGAAAAATTGGTGTTGTTAGTAGCGGTGTAAGGAATCCTAAGAAATCCACGTTTATACCGCCCGCTCCCGGTGTTAATTATTTGGGGTTGAAAAATTTGACTGAGGCTCAAAAGATTAAATGGAGACGGTTAGATTCACAAAAACGGAAGCTCAAAATCACTAAATTTTTAAACATTGAGGCTCTTCAAAAGCTTGGTTTAAAGGTTCCGGTGAGGATGTTGATGAAGACAACGGGGTTAGAGCAATTCTTGGGGAAGAGTGCAGCGGTGTACAATAGGTACATGCTTGAATTCTTGTCTACATTTGAATGAATAGAAGAGGATGGAGAATAAGGAATCCGTTTTCACCTTAATGATCGAGTCCAGTCTATTAGCTTGGACGAGATTAGGACACAATTTGGGGTTCAGTCACCGACTGGAGAGTTTATGGAAGATAAATCGGTCAACTGGTTTTTCTTCGAGCTAACTGGGAAACCAATGCAGAAGCCTTACATGTTGTCTAATTTTCTCACCCACCCTGCTTGGATATTATTTTACCGGGGGTTATCGAGCACTTTCTTGGGAAAGGGGGAGCTGACTCAGTTGAATAGTTTTGATGTTGCCATGTTAAGGACGGCACTCCCTAACACTTCTGTAGTACCGTATCGGGTTGATGCTTTCATTAGTAAGTGTGAGATTATCGCAGCAAGGGGGACGGGAAACATTCCAGTGGGAGGAATGATCACTTTGTTGGTTGAGAAGTTTATTAGTAGACACGTTACAGCAGCTCGGTTCGTGGAGGGGCCTGAGTATTATGATTTTCCTTACCTGGCCCGATATGAGTTCTTTGAAAAGGTGCGTGGAGATGATGAGTCCCTAACGTTCATTTACGGGGACAATAGGCTCACGGTCAGGTTCCATAGAGGGTCTGTTTTTCCAGTTGGGGATACACCACGTGCATGACGGATGCAAGGGGTGGAAGATTTGGATATGCAACAGTTGCCTGCTATTCAGAGAGGAGATGACGATAATGAGGGCAGTGATGCTGCAGAGGAGGAGGGACAGGATGAGGAGATGCGTGAGACAGAGGCGACTACTGACGCTACAGAGGCGAATATTGAGGCTAGAGTCCTGGAGCAGCAGCAGGGAGGTTTTGCGGAGATAGTGAGCATGCTGCAGACCCGTTTTGAGCATGAGGATAGGAGATGGGAGGCTTTCTCTGACCGGCTTGAGATGTTGGAGGATCATGTGACCACTATTTACGCACGACAGCGTCAGATAGAGCTTTGGATGCAGCAGCCAGAACCTCGGACATATACGCCTCCTCCAGAACAGTTGCACACCATAATGTATAATAGGAGAGTGGCTAGGATGAGGAGGCGTGAGTCCCGTCAGCCCCGTTCTTCAGGTGAGGCCTCCGGGTCTCAGCAGCAGCAGGAGTGATGGTACCTTTCTTCCTTTCCCTTACGTTTAAACTGTCCTATATTTTTATTGTTTCACACACATTGAGGACAGGACACTGTGTAGTTTAAGCGTGGGGGGAGGGTTTGTATTATGTATAGTACGCATTTATTTTATTTTCTTTTTCTTTAAAAAAAATGAAAAAAAAATAAAAAAAATAGAGAGGCTAAGTGAAAACCCGAAAGGGCGCTTAGGCAAAAGGTGAGGTTTTGAGATGTGTTAATATACATTCACCGGTGTTGGCGTCATAAGGGGGGTTTGGAGTCTCGGGTTAGGATTGACATTGATGTTGGAGGTTCGGTTAGTGGGTAATAGGATAGAAATCTTCGTTTTGTTTTTGGAGTTATAAGGGGGAGTAGGTGCTAAATACGAGGTGAGTTTTACGCGGGACCACTTCCCGGCCAAAAACTTATTTTTATGAGGGAGACTTGTAGTGTGAGACTAGCGTGGGGAAAACTTAGGATATTGTAGTTCCCCGTGGCTTTTATGAGTGGGCCTTAGTCCGGATACGGTTTTTCACTATTTTGGAGTTTGTATCGGGCTAAGGCCATTGATCTTTATTTGTTCTTGGTGTTAATGGGGACGGAGTTTCTTATACTCTGATATAGTTTGTTGATTTTGACTTGGATGATTAGAGGAGAGTAGGGGTCATTTTCTCCCATGCTACACTGATTAGACCGGAGTTTAGAGTGGGGTTAGGATGTTACTCAGGGACGAGTAACGGTCTAAGCGTGGGGAATTTGATGTGGCGGATTTTGTATATGTTATTTTCCTTATTTTCCTATTTATTTTGATATATTTAGAATAGTTTTGATGTAATGGGGCAATATTTAATTATTTGAGCTTTATTGTAATCCGGAGGGCATTTTAGTTTCATTTAGTTATTTCCCGGATGTAATTGTTTTTGAGTTTCAAAGTTGAAGTCCCAAGATCAAGAATATTAAAAGTCAACCGGAGCGGAGGTGTATAGGACCAAACTGCAATTTCTGGAAGTTAAGGAACTGTTCTGCGATTACTGAAAGTTTGAGGCCTGAACTGGAAATGGTGAAGACTCCAGGGACTAAATTGCAAAATTGAGGAATTCGGTTTCCGCACATGGTCATTCCGGCGGATCTGGCATGATGCAGAGGAGAAATTATTTTCTTTTTCTTTTATTATTATTATTCTTTTATTTTGATTTTCTTTGTCGTTGTAACCACTGACATATTTTAAAACAAGTTTGGCCTTAGCCACAATAGAATTGAGCAATTTCTTTTTAGAAGCCCTATTGTTTTTCCCAATAAACTTTTTCAAGTTACTAGCAATTTCTCAATTATTGCTTCCACTTTAAAATTTCCCTTGAGAGCATCGATCATGGATATCAAGAAACATTGAAGACTACATCTTTCAACATTCATCTTTAAACTTAGTTCCAACGAACTTTATAATTTTCTCACTATGATTCACGATAACCACAAGAGAATTTTTCCGTGTTTCTCACAATGATTTTAGAAGAATCATGAAAGAAAACTTTTCATTTTTTTTTCTCACCATGATTTCACAAAACCATAAGAGAATTAACATATGTCTTTCCATTTTTTCTCACTATGATTTCACAAAACCATAAGAGAATTTACATATGTTTCATAAACACTATGGTAGACTTGTCCACAATAGCTTCTATGAGTGCCATCATGTCCATGAGTACAAACTTTTAAAATTTGCCAAAGGAACACTCTTTAAAAAACTGCTCTAATGCGAATTTTTATCTCCCTTTATAGACCTCCGAATCCGATCATTAACGTTCAAATTCGTCTATTATGAGTCTGGAACACACTCATAAAATTTGAGATCAATCCAACGGTTAACGAACCGGGAAACTTCATTTTACTACAGCTGGTCAAGGCAAAAACGAGCTGAAAGTTTTCTCCATCATTTTTCCGTTAGCTTTTCCACTAAAGCTCCATCTTTTTGTATTCTATAACTTGTATCCCTTCAACGAAAATAAGTCTTAAGATTGTTAGAAAATTTACATTTGTATAACAATATACAAGGGGAAGAAGGGAAACAATTATAGATACAAAATACAAACAAGAACGGAAAATAAAAGAAAACTAAATCAAACAGTCCCTTTGTAGGGATATGTCCGAGCCCAACGCTAATCACTGTCTCCTTAAGACTTATTCGCCCCCTCACCGTTTTATGTGTGCATTGAGGTTACCATAAGGTACTCACGGACGAACGTCTCCCAGGATAGAATGGACGGACCGGGGGCACTCATGCACTTGAGTTCCCGGCGAATTCAATTGTGCTTGGACGTTATCACCATCGATTACAAAAGAGAAACACTAGAAAAAGATAAGAACATACAAAACTCTAACCATAGAATTTTGTGTTTCTCTTGATATACAAATAGTACCTAGAGTACTATCTCATATCACCATGCTTTCTTGACCAAGAAACAAGTATTTTTCAACACTTGTTTTCTCTAGCATTCTCTAATTATTTTCTTCTCTCTAAGTGTTTTCCACACCCTTTTTCATTCTTCCAACAATTGTGGATGACTTCTATATATATTATCCACAATTGTAACTCCAAGACTTTTCACTCACCCATTCAATACAATATTCATGGGTAGTTACTCACCCATTCAATATGACATTAACATGGGTAGTTACTTTTGGTAGTTACAAATGACAATATTAAGTTATATATTAAGGCTAAGGATGTTACAATCCAAACATTAGTGAAACACTAATTCTTTTTGGACACTTAATTTGCCTTTAGCAAATTTCTTCTAGCAAAATCATTTTCTACCAAAATACATCTTCTAAGAGGTCAACCTCCTCCTATGAAACCCGCCTCTCTCGAGTAATCTATGTCTCGAGCGGTAAGTTTCACGGGAAGTCCGCCTTTAGAAACAATATTTGTAGAACAAAATTTGCTTAAAATTCCAACTATAATCCACATGATTATGCCTTAATATCTTTATTTTTCCAAATATCAATTTGGACAAATACAACCAAAATTTGTAATTATTATTTAATAAAAGAGACGTGCACAATTTCCTTCACAAATAATAATTTTCCAACAACAACACCAGTGGATATATCATACTAAAATGGGATTCCAGATAACCAGTCATCACCAGCACAAGGCAGAAAATTTTATTGCAGTAAATACTATCTGTCTATGCCAAGAAACAAAACAGAGTACACACTTGATCAATACTTGATTGAAAATTTACTTCATGATAAATATGATACGAGGGGATAAGATCAAAGAGATAGAACACACTAATAAAATGCTATCTTACAATTTTATTATTCGTCTAACATATACTGAAAGGTAAGCAATTAAAAAAAGAAAATGGTTGCAGAACCATACATCTAGGCCATCTTAAACATTTTGAGATTTGATAAACTCATTTGCAGGAAAGAGGGAAAGTTACTGAAGAAAAAGTGTTGATTGGATCATTCTGAGGGAGGGAGTATCCCCTGAAGGAATGAAGAAAACATGGTCAAGGCACGTTCTGGCTGATAGCTTGGAACAGTATGTCCGGCTCCCCTCACTGTTATCAGTATCGCTCCCTTGTATTCAACTAAATATCCGCCAACCTGACATCATTGTTCCATGTAAAGTCTGTCAATTAATCCACAATACTTACCATGTTGTGTTTTACAGTTTTTTTTAGGATACAAAACAATTAGATTTTCTTTCCCGAATACAAAAATACTGTTCATTGCCTTCGGTCAACATCAATTGCTTGCAAAATACTCCCTCCGTCCCAAAATGATCTTCTCATTTGCCATTTTTCATTGTCCCAAAAAATTCTTCACCTTTTTACAATTTTAGGCTTAAAAGTGCATAAATAAAACATGGCTGGCAAAGCAAGTGTTCATATCATTAAAAAGTTTGAATAGTCAAACATGAAGATCATTTTGGGACGGAGGGAGTAGTACTTTCGCCAAATTGCTTTACGGTTAGTTGATTATTATTATATTCCCCTTTTAAGAGGCCTCCTTCATCAGAGCAGGACATGTGATATTATCAATAATGATGATGTTAATCATAGAGAACATACAAAACAATATTTGAAACTATAAAAACAGCTTTAACTACATCCATGGTTCTAGATGTATCGAAATGAGTCAATAGGACAGATGCAATTTACGGAATCACCTCTTTGTTGAGATACCATGCGCGAAATGCCGTCTTGACTGGTAGCTTCATGGCATTGATTGAGTACCTGGAAGATGTAATTGGAACGCGCCCATCTACATCTCCACTGTAAGATCATGAAACATTGCGCAGTTAAGTGATTGTTCAACAATTAAGATAAGTAAATATATCCTTTTGAAGCAGGGTTCAGACTTTCGTGTATTGTTAATGAAGGTGCATATATTTAGTATGTTGGTGCTTGCCTGTAAATCCAGAGTCTCTGGCCGTTTGCAATGAGATATTCAATGATGGGGAGGATGGTTGTCGGGCTGTCACCCCAATTAAAGGGACTGCAAAATGTTCAAAATTTTGATTACAAGTTATGAGAGTCGTTTTAGAAAGAAGTACTATACACGATACAGAAATATATAGTTGTTCAGGGAAAGTTAACAACATTTTAAAAATCAAATGAGGAGCTCTGCAGGTTGCCTCCATTTTAACCCTACATGACGCTTTTTGTGATTAAACTGAATAGGTTCATAGTTTTATTGTCCACCGACTGTAATAAGAAATTTGATTTGGTAAATTAACATACCCACAATCCTCCCACTCTGTAGGTTTTGCATGGAAAGCCGTTTGAAGGTCAGCTATATTCAAGTAAGAGGTTAGATGGGATTCCCAGCAGGGATCAAAGGAGCTGACCTGAGATGAGATCAAAAAACAGTTTAGCTCTACAAATTAAACTGATAACATGAAAAAAAAAAAAAAAAAAAAAACACAAAAGAGCCTATTTTATTTTCTTCGGAGAATACTGGACGGGATCATCATGCAAAGTGCTTTATTTCCTGATATGTGAAGCATGTAACTACTCAAAGATGACCCAGCGAAAGTAAATGACCTCGACTCTGTAGCTAAAAAAAGGTCAAAAGGTATGTAATCTTTCTGCAAGTTGGGAAATTCAAATTTGAGTCCATGCCACAAAGGTCGAAATGGACAAACAAGTGAAAAGGCTCAATGTACCTTGCGGTATGCAAATATTCAAATGAGATTTTTAAGGGAATAGTATAATGAAATTTTCGTATACAAAACTCTAAAGGTGTTGTTGTTTTTTTTTTTTTTTGTACAATAAAGCAATATTTCGTCCTAATAATTGATTTATAGACACTGAAGTGTATTCTTAAAAGTGAGGTTTTTTGAAGGAATTTCGTAACACTTACAGAGCCAATGGAGCCACTACTAGCTTGAGAATCTAAGCAAACTGGGGCATAAATGTTGTATAAATTGATGTTACCCCACTCATCCCATGCTTTCTCAAAAAAGAAATCACATTTTCCAGTTGAAGAATCATTTACGAAATTGCAGTACTTTAAAACCCCTTCATGAGTCTCATCTGAATTCAAAGCGTGGGTCCACCAATAATCAAAAAGCCCTTTCGAGTTTGTTACATCATCAATCCATGCGTTCCCTATCTGCATGATCCAAATAGTATTAGAGCCTGGAAAACATATTTCAAATAGAAGGGATATGCTTGGTATCCAATGCTCTTGACAGCTAAAATGATTTGGTAGTCTTTTAACGTGATTGGTCAATAACCACCATTTGGCACTAATCGACCAATCACATTACTACAATAGCATTTTGGAGTCAACCCTCTGAAACAGTATCTTATGATGGTCAATGAAAAAAATGGTATGAACATACTGCAATTCCTTTGAGATTGATGATTGTCTGATTTGTCTTCTAGTTATTGAATACAACTGTATAGGCAAGCTGAGGCACGTAATGACCAGCATAACTTTCCCCAGTAATGTAAAAATCACGGGTTTTGTACTGTGGGAACCTCTCAAGCCAATTGACAAGAAATGTATACGCGTCATGGGCAGTGCTTTTGTCACCAGTGGTAATATAAACTGAAGACGAATTTGACTATGAAAATCCGACCCCTGCAGGGGACTCCAAGAAGAGCACATTCGCAACTGCATGCATGGCAGTATCAAAATAAGTCTTGAAACGTGTGTATCTAATTAAGAGAAAAAAATGAAATAAGACACTATTATTATTAGAGTTGCATCAGCCTCACAGTTGTTCCACTCATATTTGTTTTTTGAGAGAGTTCGGCCATCAGTATTGACTCTAAAGGGTCCTAATTCTTCAAAAGCTCCAATTAAAGAGGAACATCCTGGTCCTGTTGATCAAATGTACATTTAATCTTTCACAAACTGATTATTTGGATAAAAAGCCAAATAATAAAATAGAAATAAAAATTGTACCATATAAAACCTAAACCAAGTATTGAGTAGTATGCAATTGTACCTCCATTTAACCACAATACCAAGGGATTGGTGGAAGAATTCTGAGGAGACTCAACAAAATAGTAGAAGAGAGCTTTTCCTTGAGTTGGGCTTGGATCAACAGTGACATAGCCTGAATACTGATCAAAATCTACACCTTCAGGTTGTCCTGGCAATCCGACAATCTTGTCAAGCTGTGCCAACCCATCTTGGGGTGCAATATACACGGAAGAGGAATCTTCTGCGCCATCTTCTATTGCCCAAGTATCAGGAACCGGTGGGTTAACAGATCTGCGAGATCTAAGTAGCTTCTGAAAGTTGCTCACCTGATCATTGGCATTAGTTATTACACAAAAGACCAGTATGAAAAAAGAGAGTACTAATTTAATCATCATATTGATTGGTTTCTAATTTTGCCTCTTAGTGGTGTTGAGGGATCTCTTTATATAGCAAAATAGACTTCAACTTTCAGGCCTCTGATTTGTCTGCTGGTTATTACGGAGATCTTAAGAGCAATTCTTTATGTACATCTTGTACTTTCATCGAAATTTTCTTCCAGAGCCAGCTAGAATTACCTAGTTATTAACAATTTACCAATTCTCACTCTTCAACGTCTTAAGTTCCTTGTCTTTCTTGTTACGTGCAGTCGTCCTCTTGCTTACATATAATGAAGTCAAACAATGTACTCCCGAAGTTAGTCCCTCTTTTTCATTGTTAATGCGAATGAACAACAATAATTTAGGTTACATTTAGTTATCTTAATGAAAATCAAAAAATTAGTGTTGATAGCATTTATAATGGTGTATCAATAATAACTTTTAAATTTCATTAAGGCAATTCAATGCAGACTTAATAATTGCTCAAAGTTGATTCGCAGTAACAATGAAAAATGAGGGACCAACTTTTCGGCACAGAGGGAGTAATAATTATACTGTAGGTGTTATTGGAGATGACAGAAAAACTCTAGGTTTTCAAGACAATGAACTTTTTTGACATCCTTAAAATTGCTCTTTTTCTTTATTTGAGTAACCGTGTTTATCACCATAAAGGGAATACACCAAACAGGAACTATCAAAAATTCATCACTTCCTCAAAAGTACATCATGCACTACAAAAACCAAATACCTAAACAAACCACCAACCTCGAAACCTTAAGGATTTGGAACTACTGCAACCCAGGAAACAAGGATTGCCTTAGATGAATGTGTCCAAGGTGAAGGTGATATCACTTCTTACACAGTACTCCGTATTAGTTACAGATTTTATACCAAACTGCAAGCATAGTCTGAAGAAGAGATAACTAGAGTTATAAGAACAATGATTTATACAAGAGGTCATAATCTCTATCTCCAATATGGAAGCTAGCCGTGTCCATTTGGTATTTTTCACACCATTTTTTGTGTTTCACTTTCTGAGTAATTGAAGATTGAAAACGTAGCTTATTCATCTGACTTATAAGATGTTGAACGTAATGACTTCCCGGAAGTACTAAGAAAATAGGGTATTGATTATAAAACTATCCAAATATCAACACAATTTTAGCAAATGAAAAGGAAGATCAATCAAGCAAATACATTTTTCAAGTTGAAACCAATTCATGAGTAAAGAATCCAATATAGAACACGTATTAAAACAGTTTCAAAATGGTTGATTACAAAACATCATCAGAAATAAAAAAAACTCAATTAGGACGATTAAAGGACGGTTATTTTAGAGACAATTAAAATTTGAATTGTACCCATGCCTTTGTTGGGGCATATGGAAAAGGAAATACAAAAATAAGAAGAAAAAAATAGAGAAAATTTAGAAGATATATGGTATACAATTATCTTAATATCGATGGATACTACTCACTTCATCCTTTAATGACAATCTGTATTTCAGAAAGAAAAAAAAAAAAAGTGCATAGAGTGCATTTTTAATGAAGTCACTAAATATACCTTGGCCAACTACAAAGATATAATTTGCTATATTCAGCAATCTTGGCAAACAATTATAGCTTCATATAGGTTTCGTTTGGAGTTCTTCTGCAACAAAATTTGCTAAACTGCATATCATCATTGTTTCATATAAGCACTGTCAATTACCAGTAATTAATCTGCAGGACATAAATATAAAACGACATAGTTGAATAACAAAATGTATACATTAGATTTTCAGAAGAAGAAAAAAGAGCTTCTTAACGTTTGTGATTGTGCTTTTTGATTATGACAAATGGATCATATGTTCTAGAGATAAGCAGCACAATCTGCATGATACAAATAGGCCCACAAGTTAAGTAAATAAGTTAAGAAAGCTAAGTAAACTGTTAATGCTCCAAGACAAAGGAAAGGACACATCAAAAGTTTAAAGAAAAGAGCAATAGTATTGTATAACCTGCACCTCAAGTACATATTAATTCTCGACAAAAGATAGACTCAACACGTATAAAGGTTAATGATAAGCCTGTATACACTTAAAGATTATGGTCGTGAAAGATGTTGAAGAGATAATGCACTAATGATCTTCCCTAATTACGAGGACAAAGAAGATGGATTTCAAAAGGAGAGAAGAAATAGACAGGAGTGCGATCACAACGGTTCTCACCTTACATGCTTAGTGTTTTCATGTGTCTTGATAAATAGCAAAAGATGCATCTACCATTTAGTTGATCATCGGGAGGAGACTTGCTTTTAATATTGAAGAGAACTTAAACTATTTGAAAAAGTCTTGCTAAATAACTACAATTTGACATAGGTATATCCTTTTCAATCTACATTCTGTATTCTCTACTTTTTGTTCTACAAGTAGGATATGCCTCGCATATGTCAGTGTTTGTTACTGCACATCACTAATAATAGATAAGACTTTCGACAAAAATTACTGTTTGGGTGTCACAGCTAAATAATGGCAACCACAAGTTACAACAACAGTAAATTATGTATATGCCAAGAAATAGCACACGCTTGAGCAGTTAATTAAAAATTTACTTCATAATAATTAAGATCAAAATAGCATGAGAAACTCCTATAAAGTGATCTCTTACATTTATATTTTTCGTCTAGCGTGTGCTGAGAGCTGAGCTAATATAAAAAGACCTTTGGAAAGGAAGGAATGCAGGGAACAAGTCTTTCCTTTCCACTGGTTCTTGAAAGCTATCAATGCCCGCTTCTCCTCCCCCTCTTGCAGAACCATACATAGTTTAAATTGTAAATATGCATCATCTAGTCCATCTTAAACATTTTGAGATTTGATGAACTCATTTGCAAGAAAGAAGGGAAGTTACAGAAGAAAGACCAAGTGGATTGGATTATTCTGAGGGAGGGAGTATCCCCTGAAGGAATGAAGAAAACATGGTCAAGGCACGTTCTGGCTGGTAGCTTGGAACAGTATGCCCGGCTCCCCTCACTGTTATTAGTACTGCTCCCTTGTATTCAACCAAATATCCCCCAACCTGTCATCGTTGTTTCATGTAATGTCTGTCAATTACCATCAAATAATCCACAATACGTACTTTATTGTTTTACTGGAACATTGTCGAATAACAGAATGTTAATTTACAGGTTATTTATATTTTCAGGATACAAAACAATTAGCTTTTTCTTTTTCTTTTCAAGATACAAAAGATGTTGTCTGGAGCATTTGAGATTATCCTTTTCTACTACTGACAAATGGATCTTATCTTCTAGATTTAAACAGAAAAAATCCTAATATGTATTGCATAATATAAATAGGCTCACATAAGTTGATGACAAATATGAACAAAGCTAAATAAATTGTTCTGTTATAGTCAACACTTGCACACAAGAAAAACAACACATTGAAAATTGAAAGAATGGACTAAACATGGAGGAATTGACATATCAAGTTCATGTGATCAATGAACGAGAGATTTGACATGTATAAGGGTCAGGCGAAGATAGGAGAGATCATCTTGTAGCATGGGATAAAGTTTGTCGGCCAAAGGAAGAGGGTGGATTGGATTTGGGAAACTTGATAAGTCGGAACATCTCTCTAGTTAGTAAGTGGCTCTGGAGATTTCCTCGAGAACCTCAAACTATTTGGCATAAAGTGATTAAGAGCAAGTTCGGAATGCATAGTAATGGTTGGGATACTATTTTCAGAAGGTCAAGTACGCGCACAAAAGCCCGTGGAAGTGTATTCATCAGTGTCACCGCCTTTTCGATCCTTTAATTCAGTTGAAGGTTGGTAATGGGGCTCGGATTCGATTCTAGGAAGATGTTTGGGTAGGTAATTCCTCTCTAAAATCTCTTTTTCCTCGTCTTTATCGTCTTTCTTTAGTCCATGGATCCCCTATTGCTGAGTTTCGGGATCCAGGGGAGGGGGGAGAGATTATATCTTGGAACTTTCATTTCTTCCGTAATCTCAATGATAGAGAGTCGAGTGACGTTGTTAACCTTATTTCTTTATTATCTGATGTTTGTTTGTCAAATAATCAGGATGATAGGGTTTGGGTTCTAGAGGGCTCCAGAAAATATTCTTGTAAATCTTTTCTCAACTTCTTGATTCGGAGTCCCAATACACCGTCCTTTCCCCTTGCATCACGAGTGTGAAAGTCTAAGAATCCTTTCAAGATTCGGGCATTTATGTGGATTCTAGTGCTTAATAAACTCAATACTAACGACAAATTGCAGCTTCGACGTCCTTCTAAATGTCTATCGCCAAATTGGTGTGTAATGTGCAAGGAGTCTGCCGAAACTCATGATCATCTCTTCCTTCATTGTAGCCTTGCTCGTTATCTTTGGAATTGGTTGTTTGAGGTTGCTGGTGAAGTTTAGGTTAGTCCTGAGTATGTTTCTTCACTACTCCAAATTCAGTACAGAGGCATTGGTAAAGGGGAAGACACGAGGCGCTTGTGGGAGTGTGGGGTTTTTGCAGTTTGTTGGTGTATTTGGTTGGAAAGGAATTCGAGAATTTTCAAAAATCAATATTTACCGAGACATCTCTTGTGTGATAAAATGGTTTCTTTAGCTTCGCTTTGGACATATGCGAATGGTGGCTTTAGAGGATTATCTCTTAATGACTTGAGAAGAGATTGGGTTGCTCCTATTTGCTAATGTAGGATTTATGTATTTTGTCTTTTGTTCTTTGTAGATGGATTTCTTGTCCATCTTTTTGTACATATATCTTTTTTTAATACAATTCTCTTTTCCTATAAAAAAAAAATAAAAAAAAAAAAAATAAAAAAATGTACAAGGGTCCTTATCAATCGCTTGCAAATATTCCCTCTGTCCCAAAATGATCTCATTTGCCATTTCTCATTGTCCCAAAAAGTTTTCACATTTAAACAATTTAGGCTTAAACGTGCATAAACAAAACATGGCTATTGAAGCAAGTGTTCATATCCTTAAAAAGTTTGAATAGTTAAACGCGAAGATCATTTTGGGACGGAGGGAGTAATAATACTTTGGCCAAATTGGTATCAGATTGGTTAATTAATCTTAATTCCCTATCGCTCCCTCTGTCCCTGAATAAATGTCATAGTCGACAAGTCATTGTTTTTAAGCTTTTAGTTATGTTTCATTGATTGCCCTACTCTATTTCTATGGGTAGAGTGACAATGCTTGTGCCTTTTTAGAATGGGTAGTATAGGAAGATCACCAAACTTCATACCTTATTTTTAGTAAGACAACATTTATTTTGAGACAAACGAAAATGGAAAGTAGGACATTTATTCCGGGACAGAGGGAGTATCAAATAATAATAATCATAATCCCCCTGTTAAGAGACCTCCTCTCTCAGAGTAGGACACGCGATATTACCAATAATTGAAATGTTAATCATAGATAAATAAAATTTTGGGAAATTGGGAAAACTGCTTCAACTGACCAGATTCGTGGTTGTAGATATATTGAATTAAGTCAAGGGGACAGATGTAATTTAAGAAATCACCTCTTTGTTGAGATACCATGCGCAGAATGCTGTCTGGACTGGTAGCTTCATGGCGTTGATCGAGTACCTTGAAGATGTAATTGGAACACGCCCATCCACATCCCCACTGTAAAATCATGAAACATTGCGCAGTTAATTGATCAACTTGGAGAATAAAATTGATCAACTACATAGATTGGCTAACCTCACCCCTTAACAAGGACTTTTAAGGGGACGAGGAACCAATTTTAATATGGTATTAGAGCCGGCCCAATGTGATGTTGGGTTTGAGTTAACCCGTGTTGGGTGCCCGTGTTGGGTTTGAGTTAGCCTGTGTTGGGTTTGAATTGGTAATCATGCCGGCGTATTAATGGTACACGTGTAGAGCCGATGTTCCGACGTACACGTGAGGGGGCGTGTTTAAGTCCCATGTATCCCCCATCAACTTCGAGACTAAAATTGATCGACTATGTAGATTAAGCTAAACTCACCCCTAAACAAGGCCTATTAAGGGGATGAGGTGTAGCGACATTAAGAAAATCTTATGTCGTTAATGAAGATGCGTAAAATCAGTAAATTAATGCTTGCCTGTAAATCCAGAGTCTTTGGCCATTTGCAATGAGATATTCGATGATGGGGAGAATAGTTATCGGACTGTCACTCCAATTAAAACCACTGCAAAGTATTCGAAATTCCAAGTTATGAGAGTCACCGTTGATAGAAATACCATATACCATGTACAATTATGTAGTTGTTCAGGACATTTTAGCAATAATTTTAATATTAAAGGAGGAGCTCTTGTTTTGAACTGGAAGCTTCTTACATAAGAAATTTGATTCGGTAAATTAACATACCCGCAACCATTCCATAGCATAGGTTTTGCATGGAAAGCCAGTTGAAGCTCAGTAGTATTCAAGTAAGATGGTAAATGATATCCCCAGCAGGGATCAAATGAGCTGCCCTGAGATGAAACAAAAAAGTTTAGCTCCAAAATTAATCGGACAAAGTCAAAAAAACCGCAGAAGAGCTTATTTGAATCCTTCAGACAATATTGGAACGAGGCAATCGGGCAACGTGCATTATTTTCGGATATGTCGAGCATGTCAAAGATGCCCCAGCAAAAGTAATTGACCTCACCTTTATATAGGATCTAGAAAGGGTCAAAAGGAACGTGGTCGTTTTGCAATTTGGGAGATTCAAATTTGAGTCCATGCCACACAGGTCGAAATGAACGTAATTGAGGTATGCAAATAGTCAAAGGATAAAGTATATTCAAGGGAGTAGTATAAACGAAAATTGCAAAACATGGAGAGAGAGAGAGAGAGAGAAAATTGTAAAAGGTACAAGATTAATTAAACATTACAGACTAAGCTGTAGTTTTGTAATTTAGAGCAATATATTGTTCTAGTATGTGATTTATAGACCAAATCGCGCTAAAAGTAGGGCATTGTGAAGGAATTTTCGAAACACTTATGGAGCCAGTGGAACCATTAGCTTGAGGATCTAAGCAAATTGGGGCATAAATGTTGTATATATCGATGCCACCTAACTCATCCAAAGCTTTTTCTATGAAGCTATCACATGTTCCGGTTGAAGAATCATTTATGAAATTACAGTACTTTAAGACCCCTTCATGAGTCTCATCTGAGCTTAACGCGTGGGTCCAGAAGTAATCGAAAAGCCCTTTCGAGTTTGTTACATCATCAATCCATGCATTCCCTATCTGTATAGTCCAAATAATATTAGAAACATAAAAGATATTTTACATAAATGATATATGCTTAGTATCCCATGCTTTTGACAGCTAAATAATTTGATAGTTTAATGTGATTAGTAAACATCCAACATATGGCACTAATCGACCAATCACAGTACTATATTTGCATTTCTAAGTCGACATAGGACAGTGACTAACGACTATCAATTTAAATAAATAAAAAAAAATGTGTATGCATGGTATGAACATACAGCAATTCCTTTGAGATTGATGATAGTCTGGTTTGACTTCTTGTTATTGAGCACAATCGTATAGGCAAGCTGAGGCACGTAATGACCAGCATAGCTTTCACCAGTTATGTAAAAATCACGGGTTTTATACTGTGGGAACCTCTCAAGCCAATTGACAAGAAAGGTATACGCATCCTGGGCAGTGCTTTTGTCACCAGTGGTATTATAAACCGAAGACGAATTTGAGTATGAAAACCCAACTCCGGCTGGGGACTCCAAGAAGAGCACATTGGCAACTGCATGCATTGTCGCGACCCCGAACCCCGCGGGCCCGATGCCGCGAGCTGGACGTCGACTTAAAACCAAAACTCTAAAATATAGAAGTTAAAAATTCCATTTTTAACCAAAAGATGATAACACAAGGTTTTACAAATCCAAGTTTAAATCAACAAAGTACATCTAACATAAGCTCCACAGCTTATTCCCAAAAGAATAAAATATACAATCTTAATGACGTCAATAATGGTAAAACTATCCCCAAAAGGTTATACATTTAAATAATGTAAACCGATTCATAACAACCTGCCCCAAAATCTCAATCCTCTCGACGTCCTCCTCGATCCGCGAATCCTAATCCTTTTCCTCCTGGGGGGGGGGGTTAAGGAAAACAATTTGAAACAAGAAACGGGGTGAGAATAAATCTCAGTAAGTTACTAATGCAACTACATGACATGCTAATATGCAATGACCAATAGCAATTAACATAAGACAGATAGCAGCGGAATAATAAGTGACATGCTGTCAACAGTAATATCCAATAATCAATCATATAAATAAACATATAACAACAAATGAGAGGCTCCCTATCGCCAACCGTCCCATACCGGTTGGAAATAACGACCAGCTCATCATGCAACACATAAAGCTGAAATAAACACTCATAAGTGGATACATAGCCAAGGTTTCACCCAACTGAAAGAACCAAATAAAGGTCGCTGCGCAGCTTCAATAATCAACAATCAACATCTTCATAGCAGCATGAAAGCTCGAAGAGAAAACCCCGGTACCGGAACCAATAACCATAAAAGTGTCACAAAGGACAAGGACCATGACACAAAGTCATGCCCGTTAGCTAGATACATTCACAGAGGAACGCTAACTTGACTTTTCCAAGGCCAATCTGGAAAAGGGGTATAGAAGGGGGCAAAACAATGGTCAACATTATAATGGACTTGGCTTTACCATTATAATCTTTCCCATCGCCCGATGCAACAAATATGCCAGCTGGGCTTCCAAATAAATGCTAAGTAATAAATACTAGCTTAATTAAACAACTTAGGGTTCCAAAGTAGGGAACCACACCAATTAATCACCATAAAGATGCAAACGATTTCTCATGAAGAGTTCAACAACAACGAACACAAGAAGTTTCTCATACAAGCACAACAACGATAAACGGAATTTCTCATAAAGAGCACAACAACATTGATCATTAAACAAGATGGTTCCAAGACAAGGACCCATACCAAACTCATCCTAAAGATGATACCCACAAGTTAATCATAAAGAGCACAACCCAAACGGTCGCTCACCAATGGCACAATGACTATTACCAAAATGTCCATAAACATTTACTCAAAAGATATACTAGGACTATGGACTCAACCATCTCATCACACCTGGAATTCCAAATAACAAATCCGAATGAATGCATCTTAAGGTTAATCAAACCGTAAGTACCCAAACGAATCCAAAATGTTACCCTTATTAGAACATGATCACGACTGGACTAAACCCTACACTTTAGTGTTCCAAAACAACCCTCTAGGTACTATAGGATATCACCTAAAACCTAGACCAAGTCTTATTCTAAAATCAATCCGATCAGTAAAATAACTTTCAATTAAAGGGTCTCAAAGTATGAAGTCCTCACTTATATCCCAAAATGATCATAACAACTCAATAAAGTCACTCAATTGGATTTACAAAACTTGTTCACAATGGATCGATACAACTCCTCTTAACCTCAAACACCCAATAAAATCCCAAAGTATAAAACTTATAACATAACTTAACAACCTATACCATCTTGTAGTAATCGGAGAGAGCTTCGAAACAATAGTTTACACGCCTAAAACGGAGTCCGGACGAAGAAGTTATGCGGGAAACAGTTTTAGAAGAAAAGGGAAGAATATATCAGAGTTCCAGCTTGGCACGACCGTGCCTAAGTGGCACGACCGTGCCAAACATGACGAGAGGCAAGTGAATATTGGCACGACCGTTCCAAATAAAGGGGCACGACCGTGCCAGAAGAACAATGCTCAGATTTCTTCCTGGGTTCATACATACCCGAAAATGGCACCCAAACAACCCAAAATTCTTACCATTTCTCAAATACTCAAAATCAAGACCTCCAATAAGCATAACAATGAACCAAAACAACTTATAAACTTGAATAGGACCAAAATAACACATCTAGAAACCCAAATCAAGGTTTAAATCCCAACCTTCATATAATCACCATTTTTAACCAAAATTCCAAATAAATTCCAAACTCAATCAAACTTCAAATATAACAACTAAAGCATTATATAAGCATGATATGAACAATTTAGCATATTAATGGGGGAAAAGCAACTTACCCGGATTTTCTCAAAGTTACCGGAACTCGAAATTTCTTGGCTTCCTACGATCCTATCGACGATCTAAACAAGATTCATGTTTTAAAAAATGAGAAATAACGAGAGGAAGAGGAAGGAAATGAAGAGAGAAGGGAGAGAGAACTTACCCAAACCAATGGAGAGAGAGAGAGAGATTTCTGGGAATGGGAATTGGGTGAGGGGAAGGTGAGGGGGAGGAGAGGGAGTAGGGGGAATTATTATGAAAAACTTACACTTAGGCCCCCTCCCCACTAACTACCCAACTCAAATACTTTCTACTAACAACTAAGACCAACTAATACTACATTAGCACAAATGACCCAATAAAATGCTAGGCATAATTATTATGAAACATAAAATGCACACATAAATATTTAAATAAATAATAATTATTTATTACCAATAAAATAGAGCCTAGTTTTTGGGTCGTGACATGCATGGCAAAATAAAAATAAAGTCTTAAACATGTGTATAAGTGTGTGTCTGTCACGACCCAAAAACCCGCCTCTATTTTCTAATAATAAATATCTAATTATTTATTTATTTCTTATTTAATTGTTTAAATTATTATTTAATTAATAATTTATGTGTGCATTTTATGTGTTATAATAATTTATGCCTAGCATTTTATTTGGGTCATTTGTGCTAGTGTAGTATTATTTGGTCTTAGTTGTTAGTAGGAAGTATTAGAGTTTGTATAGTTATGGGGGAGGGGGTCTAAGTGTAAGTTTTTAAATTAATCATCTCCCTACTCCCTCTCTTTCTCCCTCACCCTACTTCATTTCCCAGCACACTCAATCTCTTTCTCTTCCATAGCTCAAGAAAAGGGTAAGTTTTCTTCTCTCCCTTCTCTCTTCATTTTCATCCTCTTCCTCTCATCTTTCCTTATTTCTCATTTTATGAAATGTGTTTAGATCGTCGATAGGATCGCGTAGAACCAAAAGTATTTGAATTCCGTCATTTTTTAGAAATTCTAAGTAAGTTGCTTTTCCCCCATTTTTATGCTAAAGTGTTCATTTCATGTTTATATAATGCTTTAGTTGATACATTTGATGTTTGATTGAGTTTGGAATTTATTTGGAATTTATTGTGGTTTTTGGTTTAAATGGTGAGTGTTATGAATGTTGGTTTGAATCTTGGTTTGGGGAGTTTAGATGATGTTATTTTAGTCCCCCTTAAGCTTAAATGTTGTTTGGGTACCTTATTAAACTTGTTGGGAGTGTGGATTTTGGGTCTTGTGTAAATGGTATGAAAATGGTATGGAAAAATGGAAGAACCCAGCTGAAATCCCTCCCAGCCGTCGACCAGGCGCCCGCCCGCGCTGAGCCAGGCGCCCGCCCTCATGGCTTTTTCCAGCGGCCAGACCTTCTGGTCAAATAAGCGTGCGCCCGACCCCCTCCAGGCGCCCGCCCGCCCCCTGTTCCAGAAATCTTCCTTTTTACTTGTTTAAGACAAAGTGGCTTCCTAGTTTAAGTTTATTTACTCAAATTAACTTAAGTTAACATTGTGGAACACTTTATTAATGGGAATTTGTTCTTTTGTGAATAAAAATGTTATGGAATTTGATTGAGTATCGTTTTGGGAATATGGGCCATCTTTGATGTGTTGTTTGGATTGGTTTACCTTTGTGGTGATTTATTTGGAATGGTTCCCTACTTTGGAATCGTGAGTTGTTTATTTAAGCTAGTAATTATTACTTAGCATTTATTTGAAAGTCCAGCTGGTTATTTGTGCATCGAGTCAGGCAATGGATAATGCTATAATGGCACAAGCCAAGTCCAGTATAGCATCGCCCATTGGTCCTTCTTTCCTCATCCAGATTGGCCTTGGATGGGATGAGCTAGCTCCTTTTGTGAGTATTCCAGCTAGACTTTTTGGAGCATGACTTTGTGGCATGGCTCCCGCCCTTTGTGGCACGTTACTTTGTTATTGGTTCCGATACCGGGGGTTTTCTCTTCAAGCTTTCATGCTACTTTGAAGATTTTGAATGTTGATTATTGAAGCTGCACAGCGACCTTTATTTGGTTCTATCAGTTGGGAAACCTTGGCTAATATCCTTTGTTACTTGTTTATTTCCGCTGCTATCTGTTAAATGATAATTGCTATGTGCTATGTGATTTATTATTGATTATTGCATCATAGCATGTCATGTAGTTGCATTAGTGACTTATTGAGATTTATCTCACCCCCTGTGAGAGCTCGCGCCCGAGAAGATCGGATCACCGCGAAATGACCGCCCGTGAAAGCGGTTCGCGCCCGTCTCGTGCTGATGCGCTTTTGGAAATGCGCTCGGTTCTCACACAATGGTTTTCTCTTGATGCTGTTTTTTATTGCAAGAGTCGCCACCTCATTTTATTTTAGGGAAAATGAAGATAAAACCTTTTTCAGAGAAAGTGGGTTCGGGGGCTAAGTTACGAGAAGAGAAGGGGTTAGGCACTCTTCTCGCCCATGATGGTCTCTATATGAATGCCACGTAAGTTCTTTTTATGCATTTTGCCTTGGTTTTATGCCCTAACAAAATGGTGATTTAATAAATGGAGAGTCTTCATATTCTAGGAAGGTTTGTTTTAATTCACAAATGAGAGTCGGTTTGAGTGGACTCACACTTGGTTTTGAAAATGGTTTTAATCATTTATGTACATCAAATTAAACACATAAAGGGGTGGGGGATTAATATTTACATTTTGTACAAAAAAGGGAAACAATTCCCAAATGAATAAATGTCCAAAACTCCGTCCCCAAGCATTTTCAGGGACTGCTGCTCACTCTTCTTTGTGTACCTGTTCTTTTACTCATCCAATCTGGAAAGTAAAGGTCAAGAAAACTTCCTAACACATTAAAAATCTATCCTGATTTTTCCCTTGATTTTAGGGGGATGTTATGGTGTCCAAACAAAGCATGCAAGGAAATTCTTTTCACAGCCCAGTCTGACAGAATTTCATACATCCCTAAAGTATCCACTTTTTTCATCATGAAAACAAAGGAATCAGGGAAAATACAAAACATGAAAGTTGTTCCTAACATGTTAAAGTTATGATCTGGAGAGTTTCAAGTCCATAAAACAAGTTTAGGTAACCCAAATCACTTCTGACATTTTCATGTCCAAACAAGAACATGCTGATTCTGAGAACAGATAGCTTAAACAAAAAATAGAAAGAGCCTCTTCCGCTGAGGCTAAAAATATTATATTTACATTTTATTCTTCCTTGTTCTGTGTACAGAAAGTTATCTTTTGTGGTCTAATACCAAAACCCACGTTTTCTAGGAGTAAAAATAGCAACAAGGCAGTAAGGTACCATATGGACAGATTATTGGCATCTCACTCATGTCATGAAAACACCTATCAAAACTAACTCAAATGAAAAGCTATGAACATGAAACTTTGTACATGCATATATATACATGTTAAAAACATGAAACAACAACCATCCAAGCATTTAGATATGGTTTCATGATGTTCTATGCTAAGATAAAACAAAGCATGGCAGATTCAAGGTTTATAAGATAAAACAAGTTTGTTCTTTGGAAAACTTCTTGAATCCACCACAAACAAAGATATGACACTCATACATACATGATATATATACACAAGATCAAAAGCTTAGCATGAGCAAGAGCTCAAAACATCATTATATATCATCATTTAATAAGAAGAACAACAAGAGTAACAATATTGTATTATTGAATATAAAATGGAGGTTTAGCCTAACAAGGTGGCTAAACCCCTCAAGAAATTACATAAACATTACATCTTACCCTTTTAGATGATTACAAGGGGGAAATGATGCCTAGGTTGTGCTCCCTTTGCTTCCAATGGAAGACTTTTTTTGGGTTGTTTTCTCAAGATTTTGGCCTTGTGTTGAAAGAGTTTGAGTTTGTGTTTAGTGTTTGTGTGGTGGTTTTATGGTGGTGTAGGGGTGGTGGTGTGGTGATGGTGTGGTGGTGGTGTTCTTGTTGAGAGAGAATGAGAGTGGAGGATGGTAGGGTTTTTTTTTCTTTTTGTTTTTTTGTCCTTTTTTTTTAAATGGATGAGAGTGGTGTATATAGGAGGAGGGAGGTGGTAAATTGGTTGTAACTTGGAGGGGGGAGGTTGTAAATTGGTGGATTCATCATCTATCCTTCTTGACTAAGGCTTAAAGTCATCTTCCTTATTTTTGTTCCGGCTTCCCGCTCCGCAACTGCTCCGTTGTGCGCGTCTCCGGTGTCCCGGTTGTCCGCGAGTCCAACATGAAAGTTGCTCGGAATATTTTTCTGGTCAGGCCGGTATATCTGAAATATTTTTATGAGCAAGGAACGACAATAATATATTTTTTGCTCTTCTTGACCAGTTGATAAGATATTTTGAGATATTTTCCAATTTGGATAACCATCTTTCCGGCTCCGGATTTTCGCTCCGTAACTGCTCCGTTGTGTGCGCCTCCGGTGTCCCGGTTGTCCGCGAGTCCAACATGAAAGTTGCTCGGAATATTTTTCTGGTCAGGCCGGTATATCTGAAATATTTTTATGAGCAAGGAACGACAATAATATATTTTTTGCTCTTCTTGACCAGTTGATAAGATATTTTGAAATATTTTCCAATTTGGATAACCATCTTTCCGGCTCCGGCTTTCCGCTCCGTCATGCGCGCTCCAGTGTCCCGGTTGTTCGCGGGCCCAACATGAAAGTTGCTTGGAATAATTTTGTGGTCACGCTGGTATATCTGAAATATGTCAATTAGCAAGGAAAGGTAATAATATATTTTTAATGCACAGAATGGATAACAGCGAGCAGTTCGGGGGGTTGCGGGACCCGTTTCCGGTCCCGCACCTTGAAAAACGAATTTTTTGCCTGTTCGCTCGTTTTTTCGCTCTGATCATTAATTTGAAGTCCATTTATCCATTCGATGCACCGATAAGGCTCACGGCAGTCCCGCACAGCCAAATCGAGGGTTTTAGGTCAATTTTCGGGTTTAGACCGATTCAAGGTGGGTTTTTAGGGGTGCGAGATCAGGGTATCTACAGAGCCCCTCGTCGAATCTCCTGGTTAAAGGGGATTCTACGATTCACTAAGAGACACTCGATCTCGTCTAGGGTGTAACGGCTGGGTCCAAGGTAGGACTTCCTACGTATCTCTTTCGAGAATCAAGCCTCCGTAGTTTTAACTCAAACTATCAATCAAACACAGACAATGGTCGGTTCCGGTTTCCCGGTTTACCTACGTATCTCTCTCGAGAATCAGACCAAACGTAGTTCAGGTTTATTAAAATTTAAAGCAGGGGGTAGCATTGAGATGCGATATCTCTTTGCTGGGGATGGGGGTTGGCATTGAGACATGGTTATGAGAATGGGAGACTGAGCTCACCATGGTAAGCTGCCTACGTATCCCTTGCGGGAATCAAATCGCGGCGTAGTTCTGGGGAGGTACAACTCGGGCCCCCGAGATGACCAAGGTGGAATAACATAACTTCAACTGGGGAACGTACGACACTGCGCAGTTCGGGGGAGGTAATCTCGGGCGCCCGAGAAGACCAGGGTGGAACAACATAGCATTGCTGGGGAGTTGCATTGAGAAGAGAAGTCTCTTTGCTGGGGGGGTTGGTATTTGACCAACAAATTGCGAGAATTGGCGACTGAGTCCAACGTTGTGAACTGCCTACGTATCCCGCCGTGGGAATCAAGTCGAGTCGTAGTTCTGATTAGAACCGACTCGAACAATTAAGAGAAGGTTTAAGACCAACACGACTCAAGGGTTGACGCAAGGTACAATCCGAGTAAAGGGTGCATTGAGATTTGATCTCTCTTTGCAAAGGGATGGAAATCATGAAGGGAGAACGTACGACGTTGCGCAGTTCGGGGAGGTAATCTCGGGCGCCGGAGAAGACCAAGCTAGAACAACATATCTTTTCAAAAGGGGGACCTACGACGTTGCGCAGTTCGGGGGAAGTAATCTCGATCTTTCGAGAAAACTGAGGGCAATAAACAACTGAAGCCATTTATGTACACAAACTAAAATCAAGGATACGCTGCATTCTGCGCCGTCCAGATTCTTCTGCCTTTGTTTTTGCTGTGTGATGAGATTTTTGTACTTTTTTAAGCGAGAGACCACCGCTTTGTGTGATCCACTGGTGCTGTTTTAACCCCGACTGATTCTTTTTTGCTATTGGGAGGGATAACAGTATCGGCTTCGTCCGTTGATCTGCAAGTTAGCTTTGCATACAGTGGCAGATGTGATTCACACAGATAAAAATTGGATTATTCTGACCGAACACAATATTTCTTTTATTCTGAAATTCCGGATACTCTTTTTTTTTTCTTTTTTTTTTTTAAATGACACCGACTAGCGATTAATGACCAACACTGAATCAAGCCCGGATTTCAGAGGGCGGCTGCGGTTATATTCATGATAAAGGGGACAAGGTTCAATGCCTAGGGATAAGGACAAGGAAAATGTCAGCTTTTCTAAGAGCCGCCGTACGGACGACTGACACCTTCTGCTGGGTTTTTGACTTTTCGAACCTTGCTTTTGGCTAGGGGGGACGGGGAGACAACCCCTTTTGGAATACTGATGATTTAGGCCGAGTTTTTGGGAGGTTATAAAAGGGGAGGGGGAGCTCTTCTTATTTCTCACACCAACCAACTTCTCCTTCTTTCCTGCTTTGCATCCTTTAGCTCATTTCCCTTCTAAAATGGCTAATCTTGGCCAAACCCTGGTTAACATCGAAGAATACCGGGTAGGACTCGACTGCTGGGTGAATTCATACCCAAATAATGTACGAGCGGTGCTAGAAGAAAACTATCATTTCAAGTTGCTCTTTACTCTGAGGAAGCTTCCCATTCAGTGGGAGATGATCCGCGGTGCTTCTGTTTTCTGGTCAACCCGGACCCACTTGTTCAATTTCAATCAAGACGAACTGTGTCCCACCTTTGAGGAATTCTGCGCCATTACAGGCAATACCATTTACGGCGAGGCCATGGTGCCCACTTCCCGCAGGAAACCTGCTCGGTGGCTCATTGAAACCTTCGGCTTTGATATTGACTTCTCAAGGGTTCTCCTTCATGGGACCCACCTTGACATTACTTGCTTCCCCGAACTCTTTGGTGAGGCTGACCCTCATAACCCGGTGTACTCCGACCATAGGGACTTTGCCTTGGTTATGTACCTATTTGCAGAGATGTTTTTCGTTTCTTACGATGGCTTCATCGACTCAAGGATGGTGGACATCGTTGATTCTTGCAAGCGTGGTGCCGGCAACGTGATGACTGTCCTCTTGGCTGAGACTTTGCATGGGCTGGACGGCTACTATCCCAGAGGTGATGCTTTCACGTCGGGCAGCCCCATTCTATTGCAGATCTGGCTTCAGGAGCATCTCAAGATCATTCGGCCGGTGTCGAATCCAGACTATACCCCTTCTATGCTTCCAAGGCGAGGTTTATACAGGCAAAACTGCACTACCGTCAAGGAGTGGGTTGGACACTTTTGGCGGATCACATCGGCAGACATCACGTGGGTGCCTCCGCATTGGGGTTTGAGCAGGTATCTCATTACGAGTGCGGGTCATTCCTTCATCTGGCTGGCTGGGCTTCGCTCCACCACTTTCTACTTGGGCCAACGGGTGGCTCGCCAGTTCGGACAAGTCCAAGGGATCCCCTTTTCTGACCTTCCCATCACAGATAATTTGCCGGTGAGTACCAACATATGCAACTTGATCAAAGAGGTTTGGTATCAGAATGGTGCACACATCGGTCGAGGCAGGCGCCGGGGTGAAGGGGACACATTTTATGAACCCACTTTGGAATATCTTGAGTGGTTGGGCCCTCAAATTGCTGAAGAAACCGCTACCATTGCAGCTTTGGTACTGGAGCTCGTAGGTCCAGAAATTCTGTCTGGGGATTACTATTCCCAGATAACAGGGCCGACAGTTTTCCAGAATCAGATTGGCGGGAGTCAACCACGCAGCGGTCATCGATCCGGACGCCGCAGAAATGATCGGGGCTCAACTTCAAGGAACACCCAGCCTGATGCAACGAACTCTGAGAATCAAAGGGGAGAAAGCTCGACGGGTCCTTATCCGAACGTGTTCGATCGTCTCAGTCCCTGAATAAAGTTTCAGTTATTTTCGCTTTAATCCTTGGTTGCCACGCCAAGATGATGTGTTTTTATTTCAAAGTTTGTTGTGTTTGTTTTTCCTTTTGAATGTAATGTTTGCAAGTTCAACGTGGGGAATAAAAAGCTTTCTTTACTTTTAATGACCGGACCCGAAGGTTGCCTACGTTCCTCTTTAGAGGCTCAGGTCAACGTAGTTCGACACAGTTACATGAAATTTTGCGCGCCTCCTGTTTTTTACCTAGAACTGCCCTTTCGGTTTTCACCTCTAGTGGGGCTGTCTTTTGCGCTTTTTTTTTTTTTTTTTTTTTTTTTTACAGACTCGATAGGAAACACAAATCTCTGCGTCTTCTACGCATAATACTTCTTCAATTTGCTGAGGTTGCAGGGCTGAACAAGGTCTTCTCCAAATTCAGTTTGCAGGAACACGGCTCCACCAGACTGTATCTTCTTGACAATGTAGGGGCCCAACCACGGAGACTTCCATTTCCCTCGGGGGTCGACATAACTTGGTGGCTTTTCTCGCAGCACAAGATCTCCCATTTTGATATTGCGGTCTTTCACTTTCTTGTTAAATGCTCTGGCAATTCTGCGCTGGTACGCACGATTGTGCTCAAGGGCCAACAACCGCTTTTCATCGAGCAATGCTAACTCTTCATGGCGACTTTGTAACCAATCAACTTCAGACACTTGATTCTCAAGTAGCACTCTCATAGAGGGGATTTCAAGCTCAATCGGGAGAACTGCTTCCATGCCATATGCAAGTGAATAAGGAGTAGCCCCAGTCGGTGTCCGAACAGATGTGCGGTATCCCCACAAGGCTAAAGGCAGCTTCTCGGACCAATCTTTTCCAGTGATAGCCATCTTTCTAATGATGTTCTCCAGGGTTTTGTTCACCGCTTATACCGCTCCATTAGCTTGGGGTCGATAGGGGGATGACTTGTGTCTGACCACCCGAAATTCGTCAAGCAATCGGTTGACTTCCCCTTCAAAGTGAGTTCCATTATCTGAGATCATCTCATAAGGGACCCCATATCTGTAGAAAATGTTGGTACGAATGAACTCGGCTACCTTCTTGGCATTCAAAACTTTGTAAGCAGCGGCCTCAACCCACTTGGTGAAGTAATCGATAGCTACGAGCACGTATTCTTGCCCACCGGAACCTTTCGGTTTGACCTGACCAATAACATCTATCCCCCATGTGGAGAAAGGCCAAGGAGCAGTTGATTGATAAAGAACGTGTGGCGGAAGATGTTGTAGACTAGCGTACCGCTGACACTGATCACAGGTTTGCACTTTCATCATACAATCCTTTTCCATCGTGGTCCAGTAGTACCCTTGCCACACAGTCCCCCATGGATTTCATCCATGATTCTATTCGCCTCAGTCTTATCTACACAGAGCAAATTTGGTCCGTGATGATACCTTTTGTACAACTGATCTCCGGAAATCACAAATTGGGAGGCCCATCTGCGCATTGCAATCCTTGCCCTTTTGTCCCTTTCTGGAGGGTAGGTCCCATTCCTGAGCACATTCCATACGTCTGTATACCACGGCTCTTCATTCTCTTCGCTTTCTAGCTCAATATCCAGGCAGTAGGCTGGGATTGATCTCTTACTAACCACAAACGGCTTTACCATAACATCTGCAGGGAATTCCATGATGGAGGCTAGGGTAGCCAATGCATCTGCGAATCTGTTTCGGTCCCTTGGGAGATAATGGAATGAGATATCTGAGAAGCGTTCTGTGAGCGCTACCAGTCGAATATGATACTGCTGTAGTCTTGGATCCAGGATTTTCCATTTTCCCTCGACCTGATTGATGATCAAGGCGGAGTCCCCGAACACTTCAATTTCTTTGACCCTCGATTTAATGCTTCTCCCAGGCCGGCGATGCAAGCCTCATACTCTGCTGTGTTATTCGAACAGTCTAAGTCTAACCGATAGCAATGGCGTGTGCGCATCACTTGGATCAATGAGCAAGATTCCAATTCCGAAACCTCTCTTGTTGGCAGCCCCATCAAAGAAGAGTTGCCACTTATTCTCCGAACAATCAACAGTGTAGATCCCTTCATCAGGAAACTGAGCTTCTGGTCCGGGCTCAAGATCAAGAGCCAAATCTGCAAGCTGGTCTGCTATCACCCTTCCTTTAATGGACTTAGGCGTTGCGTAAGTCATATCAAACTCGCTTAAGAGAAAAGCCCACTTGGCCACTCGATTGGACATGGTTGGCCTTTCGAGGATGTACTTCACTGGATCCATTCGGGATATAATCTGGACAGGTAAGGATTGCAGATAAATTTTTAATCGCTGCGAGACCCAAACCAAACCGGTACATGCCTTTTCCAACGCTGAGTAGTTCAATTCACTCCCTTGTAGCTTTCTGCTAACAAAATAGATGGCACTTTCCACCCAGGAGTCCTCTTTTTCTTGTGCAAGCATTGCTCCTACTGCAGTATCAGTAACTGTTAGGTACAGTCGTAAGGGTTTGTACGAATGAGGTGGCGCCAAGACCGGTGGGCTTGTCAAGTATTCTTTGACCTTTTCAAAAGCAATCTGGCATTCTTCATCCCATGATCGATCGGTGTCCTTTTTTAGGAGCTTAAAGAGCGGTTCACACATCATGGTTAACTGCCGTATGAATCTGCTAATGTATTGAATCCTTCCCAAGAAACCTTTCACCTCTTTTTGAGTTCGAGGTTGAGGCATTTCTGTGATGGCCTTTATTTTGTCGGGGTCGACTTCAATCCCTTTTTCAGTTACCAAGAAACCTAAGACTTTGCCTCGGACAGTACCGAATATGCATTTAGCAGGATTCAATTTCATGTGGTACTTCCGCAACCTTTCGAAGAACTTTCTGAGGTCAATCAGATGCTGAGAGCCTTCTTCAACTGAGTGCACAATCATGTCATCCACGTAGATTTCAAGCTCTTTGTGGATCATGTCATGAAAAAGGGTCGTAGCACCTTTTGATAAGTGGTTTCGGCATTTTTAAGACCGAAAGGCATCACAGTATAGCAGAACGTCCCCCACGGGGTGATGAAGGAAGTTTTCTCTTGATCTTCTACTGCCATCTTAATTTGGTTATAACCCGCCATTCCATCAACGAACGACTTCACTTTGTGCATTGCAACCGAGTCCACCAAAATGTCAATATTTGGTAACGGGAAATCATCCTTCGGGCAAGCCTTGTTGAGGTCTCTGAAATCAACACATATCCGGACTTTGCCGTTCGCCTTTTCAACTGTGACCATATTGGACAACCATTGGGGATACTCCACAACTCGGATGAAGCCTACTTGTAGCAGCCTCTCGATCTCCTCTTTAACCTGAAGGGCCCACTGCGGCTTGATTCTGCGTAGTTTCTGCTTGACCGGTTTGGCGTCAGGAAAGGTAGGAATTCGGTGTTCCACGATCGTCGGATCTAACCCTGGCATGTCTTCATACGACCAGGCAAACACATCAACAAATTCTTTGAGTAAACTGATCAGCTGTTCCCTGTCAGCCCCTTGCATGAAGCTCCCGATCTTCATTTCTTTGACTTCTTCATTCAGCCCCAGATTGATGGTAGACAGATTTTCCCCACAGGCTTCTAATTTTCGTTCCCCACGCTGTTTTGCTAACCTGTTTAACTCGATTAAATAGTCTTTTTCATCTTGACTTATGTTTTTTAAAGATTCATGATTAACTTTAGTTGTTGTTAAATTTTCATTTGTTAAATCATTTTTTAAAATATTGGCAACCGAGGAGTAAGCGGAAATAGAGGAAACTTCATTCACAAAAGAGGGGAGTACAAGCTCGGCGACCGCGTCGAGGTCCTCGACAGTGAGGTCCTCTTCGGGAGTCCCGGAAACAACATTAGATAGCACAAAGGGTTCAAAAGCGGGGCCATCAGGGCGAACATAACCAAACTGCTCCACCAGAGTGTCAGTAGTAGCGAGCGGGCCAGTGGTTCTGGACCAGTTATTAAGTGGTGCCACTGCCGGCTTGAGGTGCTTCACCGGGTCATAAGCTTCACCATTACCATTTTCGATCATAACCACATATCCGTCTTCAAGACCAATTCCTTCAAACAACCCGAAGACATCATCTTCTTCATCAATATTCCACGGAATAATCGGGTCCAGTTGCTTATAGGAACTGCCCACATCAAAGTTTTCATCGACCATCTTGATATTCTCAAATACTTCCCATCCAGCATGAGGCTTTTCATTAATGCCAATAATTGGCTCAAAAGGCATAACATACGCGACATCTTCAACTTTTCAAACAAAATATCCCTTCCAGGACTTTTCATAAGGACGGAGTGGGGGGAGCTTATAGGTCCTTCCACTTTTGATAGCAGTCTGTCTCTCCCTTTTCTGACGTACAGCTTCGGCGATTTCGGCAGGAGTCGGTTTGTAGCCAAGCCCAAAAGGAAGGAAGAAAAATGGAACATCATCCTTGATAGGTTCAATACACCCTTGTTGCTCTTTTCCAAGCCCCATCATAGGCAGAACTTCATCTTCTTGACCATATTCAAGGCCATTGCGTCTCCATACCTGGTCCGCTTTCTACCAATTAGATCGGTCTCCTTGACATATTCAATAGCATGGATCCGAGCTTGTGGGATCACTTCAAAACCACTCAAGAAGATGCCAGTATCTTTGTGCTCAATTCCCAAAATCGGGAGGTCATGAACTTGCGTATCATCTTGGGCATGAACTACCACTACATGATTGTCGTGGATGAACTTGATGCACTGATGGTAGGAGGAAGCTACCCCTCTTACTCCATGGATCCAAGGGCGTCCCAAGAGTAGACTGAATGAGGACTTGATATCAATCACTTGAAATTCAATCGGCATGACAAGAGGGCCAATGGTGAGAGTGAGAAGGACAACACCCAGAACACAGCGACTGGTGCTATCGTAAGCACGAACCACTTGAGAAGATGGGGCCAAATCAGTTATCTTGATTCCCAAATCTGCGAGAACATGCACGGGGCATACATTTACTGAGGAGCCATTATCGATCAAAACACGAGCTAAGTGCTCACCTCCGACCCCAACTGTGATGTGCAGAGCCTCGACATGATTAAGACCAATTTTTGGTGCATCGAGATCGGTAAAAGTGATGATATTCCCAAAATGAATGTTGCCGATCATGTGGACAAGGTCATTGGGAGAAGTCTCGATCGGGATGACAGCTTGAGCAAGAGCTTTAACCAACACGTCTCGGTGCTCCTGTGAAGACGAGAGCAAACCCCAAATGGATATATTAGCCTGGGTTTTCTTTAACTGGGTCAAGACCGGGTTCTCGGCGACCTTCTCTTT
This sequence comes from Campanula takesimana, assembly GCA_026119855.1. Lineage (NCBI taxonomy): Eukaryota > Viridiplantae > Streptophyta > Magnoliopsida > Asterales > Campanulaceae > Campanula > Campanula takesimana. The sequence continues at coordinate 46,082 of JAOWBW010000469.1, forward strand.
CTGAGCGGGGACTTCTTCTTTATCCTTTCCCAATTCACTTGCCTCGGGATTTGGAGGCTGATAGGCTCTTCCCGAGCGAGTGAGGTGATTCACATTTCCGCCAACCCAAGTGGCCTTTTTAACAAGGGCCTTTTGCTCCTTAACAGCTTTAGCACTAGACAAAATCGAATCCCAAGAGATCATATGGCATTCAAAATCTTCGGAGATAACAGGAGTTACAGTGTAATTCAAAGCTTTCTTCGGAACGATGAAACTAGTCCTTGAGTAGTTTCCTTCAAACTCGATCACATGGATCCCTGGCAAGGGATTAGTCACCACATTTGGTTGGGGCGGCTTCTGAATGAGTCCATCGTCTATCATGTCTTGCAGAGTGTGTCTCAAACTCCAACATTCATTTGTCGCATGACCAGGTGATACGTGGTATGCACAATATTTACTTGCATCCCAATTCTTCGGAGGCGGATTAGGCGGGCGGTATCCTTCTATCGGCTTTAGTACTCCTTGGGCGACCAATCCTTGAAAGATAGTAGACAATGGAGCGCTGAATTTATCAAAATGGCGATCTCTCCGATTTCCACCATTCCTTCGCTGATCGGTGACAGAGTTCACAGACCCGTCTTGATTATAACACGGAGGTGCCCTATTGTAGCTACTCCGGCTTGGTCCCACATTGCTGTTCCAAAAAGGAGCAGGGGTCATGGCAACATTGTTCACAACTGGTTCCGGGGCTTTAGCAGCGGATCGGAATCTGTAGGAGCTAGGAGAAGAATCTAGCTTGATCACCCCAGTTCGGACATCTTCGTCAATACGAGAACCCACATCAAGAATAGAAGCAAAATCTGGAAATGGGAGATATTTCATCTTATCTGCATACACCGGCTGAAGATTCTTAAGGAAAATACGAGTTTGCTCGGCACTGTCAGGCCTCTCCAGAGTTTGAGCAACTTTCTTCCTCCACCTACTTGCAAATTCAGAAAAGGATTCCTTCTCACGCTGAGCACACGAATCGAGGTCACGACGGCTCTTCTCCCAGTTGGAGTTATCTTTGTATCGCTTCTGGAATTCATCCATGAGCTTCCCCCAATTATCAACCAGATTGGCATCCACAGTCATAAACCACTGCTTAGCGGCTCCTACCAAAGTCAGATGGAAGTTGGAGGCCATCGCACCAACATTAGCCCCACGAGACTGCATTGCATGAGCGTAAGATTTCAGGTGGGCCATTGGGCAACCTGTACCGTCAAATTTCTCCACATCGGGCATTTTGAATTTAGGAGGCAGAACATCAAATGGAGATAATTTCAAGGAATCTGCAGAAAACTCCCCTTTATTCATGACCTTTCTCAACATTTCTTTCATTTCGCTCATTTCAATCTCAGCTTTAGTAAGGGGTACATATGGGACACCCTTGTAGAGCGCTTCCATTTGGCGGACTAGGTTAGGATCTTGCCCCTGGGAAGTTCCTTGATTAATCTGAGAGGCACCGCTAGCAAACGCACCATAAGCATTGGGCTACTGATTCGGATACAGAGTCTGCATATACTGAGAAAAGGCATTATGATCAGGCGGATACTGAGACGGATGCACAGCAAAATTTGCTAGATTCGGGATGAAGGGCTGGTGAGTGCCACTGAAGTCTGGATGAGCCACATTACCCTGAGGAGGGATGTTCTGGTGATGACTCTGGCCGATGGTGTTGCTATAGGATTCAAGTTGATGGTAGGGATGCCACTTCCATTGGGACCTGTATTGCCATTGGGATTAGGATTGGGAACCCCATTTCCGATCTGATTAACGTTCGGATCGCCATTGGGATTTTTGTTGGGGTTGCCATTGGGAGCCCCATTACTATTCTGATTCTGCATCTGCACAAGTGTAGCCAGTAGCTCATCTTGCTGAATCCTCATCTGACCCAACACATTCTGCTCCAACCATGCTTGAAGACCTGGTGGCGGCACATAGGCTTCCTCATTTCCTTCCTGGGCCATTGCAATAGCTTCTTCGGTTACAGGCACTGTCTCGGCAACTCGGATCAACCTCCCCTTACTGTTTCTAGCTCCCCCTTTCCAAGTAGATGCCAGGCTTAGAGTATCTGAAAGGGATGGTGTTTAGGGATGATTAGAGAGTGAAAAGGATCGAGATTTTCCGAGTTTGATTCAAAAGGAGTTCAAAAATCAAAATCAATCCTAGAATGCCGGATAAGCACTTGCTTTATTTTGACATGTTTTTGCATGAATCTTGGAATAGTGGATACCATCTCCAAAGTATAGGACCAACGTTTTTCACCTGTACTGTACTATTGGCCGTCCGAGCCCCTAGCGAAGGGCCTATACTCTTTCTGGGATCCACCATTCGGTTACGGTCTATGTGAGGGTCTTGACAATTTCAAGTCAATCCAAGAATTTCAACATGATATCCACAATTGAGGTCGATTATAACCTTTTGGGAATTCATAGGATTGAAGTAAAATTGTTTAGACAAAAACCGACATGAAGTCTGTGACGTGTTATTTTCGAAAGAATATGGACATCGCATTTCGGATTTTGAAGCTTGGCTTACACCCATCACAGCGACCGTAGGCGCTGCTAAGGGGGAAACAGTATACCGTTGACCCTATGGGGAAGTCAAGAAAATCATTTTTTTCCTTTTTTACTTGTTTTACCCCTTTTTTGGGGAATCACTCACCACGCAATGCATATATATATATACAAATAAGATAAGCGAAAAAACGCCCCTGCAAAACAGAGGTTAGGGCACAGATATATACACCCCAAGTAAGGCACATAAAGCATGGCACACACAAAGATTTAGAGTCTAGCTCACTTTAAAACCGTTCCCCAGCAGAGTCGCCACTGTGAGAGCCCGCGCCCGAGATGGTCGGATCACCGCGAAATGACCGCCCGTGAAAGCGGTTCGCGCCCGTCTCGTGCAGATGCGCTTTTGGAAATGCGCTCGGTTCTCACACAATGGTTTTCTCTTGATGCTGTTTTTGATTGCAAGAGTCGCCACCTCATTTTATTTTAGGGAAAATGAAGATAAAACCTTTTTCAGAGAAAGTGGGTTCGGGGGCTAAGTTACGAGAAGAGAAGGGGTTAGGCACTCTTCTCGCCCATGATAGTCTCTATATGCATGCCACGTAAGTTTTTTTTATGCCTTTTGTCTTGGTTTTATGCCCTAACAAAATGGTGATTTAATAAATGGGGAGTCTTCCTATTCTAGGAATGTTTGTTTTAATTCACAAATGAGAGTCGGTTTGAGTGGACTCACACTTGGTTTTGAAAATGGTTTTAATCATTTATGTACATCAAATTAAACACATTAAGGGGTGGGGGATTAATATTTACATTTTGTACAAAAAAGGGAAACAATTCCCAAATGAATAAATGTCCAAAACTCCGTCCCCAAGCATTTTCAGGGACTGCTGCTCAATCTTCTTTGTGTACCTGTTCTTTTACTCATCCAATCTGGAAATTAAAGGTCAAGAAAACTTCCTAACACATTAAACATCTACCCTGATTTTTCCCTTGATTTTAGGGGCATGTTATGGTGTCCAAACAAAGCATGCAAGGAAATTCTTTTCACAGCCCAGTCTGACAGAATTTCATACATCCCTAAAGTATCCACTTTTTTCATCATGCAAACAAAGGAATCAGGGAAAACACAAAACATGAAAGTTGTTCCTAACATGTTAAAGTTATGATCTGGAGAGTGTCAATTCCAGAAAACAAGTTTAGGTCACCCAAATAACTTCTGAAATTTTCATGTCCAAACAAGAACATGCTGATTCTGAGAACAGAGAGCTTAAACAAAAAATAGAAAGAGCCTCTTCCACTGAGGATAATAATATGTTATATACATGTTATTATTCCTTGTTCTGTTTAGAACAAGTTCTATTTTGTGGTCTAAGACCAAAACCCAAGTTTTCTAGGAGTAAAAATAGCAACAAGGCAGTAAGGTACCATATGGACAGATTATTGGCATCTCACTCATGTCATGAAAACACCTATCAAAACTAACTCAAATGAAAAGCTATGAACATGAAACTTTGTACATGCATATATATACATGTTAAAAACATGAAAAAACAACCATCCAAGCATTTAGATATGGTTTCATGATGTTCTATGCTAAGATAATGGCAGATTCAAGGTTTATAAGATAAAACAAGTTTGTTCTTTGGAAAACTTCTTGAATCCACCACAAACAAAGATATGACACTCATACATACATGATATATATACACAAGATCAAAAGCTTAGCATGATCAAGAGCTCAAAACATCATTATATATCATCATTTAATAAGAAGAACAACAAGAGTAACAATATTGTATTATTGAATATAAAATGGAGGTTTAGCCTAACAAGGTGGCTAAACCCCTCAAGAAATTACATAAACATTACATCTTACCCTTTTAGATGATTACAAGGGGGAAATGATGCCTAGGTTGTGCTCCCTTTGTTTCCAAGGGAAGACTTTTTTGGGTTGTTTTCTCAAGATTTTGGCCTTGTGTTGAAAGAGTTTGAGTTTGTGTTTAGTGTTTGTGTGGTGGTTTTATGGTGGTGTAGGGGTGGTGTATGAGTTGTGGTGTGGTGATGGTGTGGTGGTGGTGTTCTTGTTGAGAGAGAATGAGAGTGGAGGATGGTAGGTTTTTTTTTTCTTTTTGTTTTTTTGTCCTTTTTTTTGAAATGGATGAGAGTGGTGTATATAGGAGGAGGGAGGTGGTAAATTGGTTGTAACTTGGAGGGGGGAGGTTGTAAATTGGTGGATTCATCATCTATCCTTCTTGACTAAGGCTTAAAGTCATCTTCCTTATCTCTGTTCCGGCTTCCCGCTCCGCAACTGCTCCGTTGTGCGCGTCTCCGGTGTCCCGGTTGTCCGCGAGTCCAACATGAAAGTTGCTCGGAATATTTTTCTGGTCAGGCCGGTATATCTGAATATTTTTATGAGCAAGGAACGACAATAATATATTTTTTGCTCTTCTTGACCAGTTGATAAGATATTTTGAGATATTTTCCAATTTGGATAACCATCTTTCCGGCTCCGGCTTTTCGCTCCGTAACTGCTCCGTTGTGCGCGCCTCCGCTGTCCCGGTTGTCCGCGAGTCGAACATGAAAGTTGCTCGGAATATTTTTCTGGTCAGGCCGGTATATCTGAAATATTTTATGAGCAAGGAACGACAAATATATATTTTTTGCTCTTCTTGACCAGTTGATAAGATATTTTCCGCTCCGTCGTGCGCGCTCCGGTGTCCCGATTGTTCGCGGGCCCAACATGAAAGTTGCTTGGAATAATTTTGTGGTCACGCCGGTATATCTGAAATATGTCAATTAGCAAGGAAAGGTAATAATATATTTTTAATGTACAGAATGGATAACAGCGAGCAGTTTGGGGGGTTGCGGGCCCCGTTTTCGGTCCCGCACCTTGAAAAACGAAATTTTTGCTTGTTTGCTCATTTTTTCGCTCTGATCATGAATTTGAAGTCCGTTTATCCATTCGATGCACCGATAAGGCTCACGGCAGTCCCGCACAGCCAAATCGAGGGTTTTAGGTCAATTTTCGGGTTTAGACCGATTCAAGGTGGGTTTTTAGGGGTGCGAGATCAGGGTATCCCCCTTTTTTTTATCTTTGTTTGTCCTTAACCCCCCCCAGGACGAAAGGATTAGACTCGCTGATCACGAGGAGGACACCGCAAGGGTTGAGCTTTTGGGGCAAGTTATTATTGGTGGGTTTACATTACGTAAATGTGTAACCTTTTTGGGAATAGTTGTACCAAACTTGACGTCATTAGAATTTGTATATTTTATTATTTTGGGTGTAAGCTTATGGAGCTTACACTAGTTTATATTTTGTTGTTCAAGTTGGATTTCAAAACTTTGTGTTATCATATTTTTGGTATAAAAGGAAATTTTTATCTTCATTATTTTAGAATTTATTGTTTAAGTCGACGTCCAGCTCGCGTACTCCGGGCCCACGGGGTCGGGGTCGCGACAGTTGGTATCAGAGCTATGGTTTAGCTCTAAGTATAAGTCTAGGTGGACTAGTATGACCTAGGAGAGTAGTTGTGTTCGGAGTGAGTAACGGTTGATGTTTTATGCAGGTAATTATTCACAATGGCTAGAAGAAGAACGGGTGAAGGTTCTAGTGGGGCTCAGAATCAGAATGATCTTCGGGAAGAGAACCGTGCTATGTTATAAGGCATGTTTGAGGCGGCCATGAAGGCAATTCATGACCAAGGGCCAAGAGAGGAGCATGTGCCACCTCCGCGATACGGGTTGGAACAATTTCTGAAATTAAGACCAAGGGAGTTCGATGGTGAGCCCGACGTGAAGAAGGCCGAACTATGGGTTGAGTCTATGGAGAAAATTTATGATGTGTTTGGGTACACGGACGAGGATAGGGTCCGGTTTACGGCTTATAAATTGGTTGGGGCCGCCGAGCATTGGTGGAAAGGAGTCAAGGCGAGTTGGGATGATACCCATACAGTGTATGCATGGGAATTGTTTGTGCGGAAGTTCAAAGAGCATTTTATTCCGGTGGTGGATCAAAACCGAAAGGAGATCAAGCTTCTCAACTTGGAGCAAGGTTTGTTGTCTATAGCTCAGTACTCGGCTAAGTTCACAGAATTAGCCTGGTATTGTGACTATCTTGTGAGGACCGAAGAACAGAAAGCTATGAGATTCATCCGGGGTTTGAAGACTTCTATCCGTACTCAGCTTATAGCCCAGAGGATTGTGACATTCCGGGATGCGATAGACCGTGCCTATCTTATAGAGCAAGATATTGGGGAACATAAGAGGAAGACTGAGGTAGCTAACCCGAGTAACCAAGGAGCGCAGAGCAAGTCACAACCAAGGATTGATACCGAGGTAACTTTGGGGGACAATCTCAGTCCCGAGGGCAACCAATCCCAAGGAACCCGGGTACTACTTCCGGGAACCAAGGGAGCCAAAATAGGAGACTTTGTTCCTATTGCCAAAAGGAAGGTCATTCAGAGGACCGGTGTTGGAAGAAACAGGGGAAATGCATTAACTGTGGGCAGTTGGGGCATTTTGTGAAGGATTGCCCGAGATTCAGAGGTCAACCGACTGGGGTAGGAGCTGGTGCTCCACAGGGTCAGAAAAGAGATGCTGCGGGGAAGCCCAAGGTCCAAGGAAGGGTATTTGCCATAAATCAACAACAAGATACCGATGATCCTTCTGTTATTGGAGGTATTGTTTCTGTGTTTAATGTGAGCGCGCGTACGTTAGTAGATCCAGGATCATCTCATTCTTACATTTCTGTGCAATTTGCTTCTTTACTAAATGCTGCATCTGAGTCTTTGCCCTATGTGTTAGAGGTGTCAACTCCTATGGGAGAGTGTTTGGTGACCGATAGAGTATTTCGTGCTTGTGATGTGCTTATATGTGGTCGTGTCTTGTGTGCGGACTTGGTAGTCCTTCCTATTCAAGACTTTGATGTTATTTTGGGTATGGATTGGTTGAGCAAGTTTCATGCTTCTGTCGATTGTCGTAGAAAGGTCATTAATTTTTCCATCCCCTGATGTGCCTAAGTTTACTTTTAAGGCTATGCCTTTGGGTAGAAATATTCGTATCATTTCTTATGTGAAAGCTAGGAGATTGTTTCACCGTGGTTGTGAGGGGTACTTGGCTAGTGTGCTTGATACTAGGAAAGAATCCCCTAGTTTGGAGAGTGTTCGGGTAGTTAGAGAATTTCCCGATGTTTTCTCTTCTGAATATGATATGCCTCCAGATCGTGAGATAGAGTTTTGTATAGACCTTTTGCCGGGTACGGCTCCGATTTCAAAGGCACCGTATAGGTTAGCTCCCGCAGAGTTGAAGGAACTAAAGGTTCAGTTGCAAGAGTTGCTTGATCGAGGGTTTATCCGCCTTAGTGTTTCCCCGTGGGGAGCACCGGTTTTGTTTGTGCGGAAGAAAGACGGTTCTTTGAGATTGTGTATCGATTACCGAAAGTTGAATCAGGTTACAGTGAAGAACAAGTATCCTCTACCTCACATTGACGATTTATTTGATCAGCTTCAAGGGTCTGTGGTGTTTTCTAAACTTGATTTGAGGAGTGGGTACCATCAGTTGAAGATTCGATCGGAGGTTATTCCGAAGACTGCCTTTCGCACTCGGTATGGTCATTATGAATTCTTGGTTATGCCGTTTGGGTTGACTAACGCGCCTGCCGTGTTTATGGATTTGATGAACGGGTTTTCCATCCTTATCTTGATTCGTTCGTGGTGGTCTTCATCGACGACATTCTTGTCTACTCTAAATCTCGAGAGGAGCACGAGCAACACTTGAGGACATTTTTATCCATTCTTGCGAGGCAGCAGTTGTTTGCGAAGTTTAGTAAATGCGAATTTTGGCTCGAGAAGGTTTCATTTCTGGGTCATGTTATTTCTAAAGACGGGATTTCTGTGGATCCTTCAAATATAGAAGCCATAGTGGATTGGAAGAGACCCGAGTTAGTGACCGAGATCAGAAGTTTTTTGGGTTTAGCCGGGTATTACAGAAGGTTCATAGAAGGGTTTTCGAGGATTGCTACTCCGATGAATCAGTTGACCCGGAAGGATGTACCGTTTGTGTGGAGTGAAAAATGTCAAAGTAGCTTCGATGAATTAAAGAAGAGATTAACTACGGCTCCGATTCTTGCGTTACCAAATGGAAATGGCGACTTAGTAATTTAAAGTGATGCTTCGAAAGAGGGTTTGGGTTGTGTTTTGATGCAGAATGGGAAAGTAATTGCTTATGCTTCGAGGAAGTTGACCCCAGTGAACAGAATTACCCTACTCATGATATGGAGTTGGCTGCGATAGTCCTTGTGTTGCATAAGTGGAAGCATTACCTATATGGAGCGAAGTTCGAGATTTTTACCGATCACAAGAGTTTGAAATACCTCTTCTCTCAAAAGGAATTGAATAACCATCAGCGTCGATGGATGGAACTTTTAAAAGATTATGATTGAACTATTTCGTACCATCCGGGCAAAGCAAATGTGGTAGCTGATGCGATCAGTCGAAAGTCTTATGTGGCATCAATGATGATTCGTGAATGGAAATTGCTAGAGGATGTTCGAGATTGGTGTCCTCGCGAATCGAGACGTGGGGCAATTTTTGCGAATATTAGGGTATCTCCGACCCTAATTCAACAAATAAAGGATACTCAGAAGGATGACCCATAGTTGAAGAAGATTATGGATAATGCTCGGGATAGACAGTATGTGAACTTCCAGCTTGACTCCGAGGGAGTGTTGACTTACCGTAGCAGATTGTGTGTGCCGAATATCGGTGGGATTAAACAGCGAGTTCTTGATGAGGGTCACAAATCCAGGTATACCATTCATCCCGGGAGTACGAAGATGTATCAGGATTTAAAATGACAATTTTGGTGGATTAACATGAAGAGGGAAATCGCAGATTATGTATCGAAGTGTTTTGACCTGTCAACAAGTTAAAGCAGAGCATCAGAGACCCGCAGGTCTACTTCAGCCTCTTGAGATACCCGAGTGGAAGTGGGAACACATTACGATGGATTTTGTAACCGGACTACCCAGGACTCGAAGGAGGTTCAATGCAGTTTGGGTGATCGTGGACAGGTTGACTAAATCTTCTCATTTCTTACCCATTGACAATTCCTATTCGATGGAGAAACTTGCGAATTTGTATATTCATGAGATTTTCAGATTGCATGGTGTTCCAGTTAGTATTGTGTCAGACAGAGATCCCAGGTTTACATCCCGATTTTGGCAAGCATTACAGAAGGCTTTGGGTACCGATTTGAGGTTTAGCACCGCGTTTCATCCTCAGACTGACGGTCAGTCTGAGAGAACCATTCAGATTCTCGAGGATATGTTACGGGCTTGCACAGTTGACTTTCCAGATTCGTGGGATACCCATCTACCGCTTGCAGAGTTCGCCTACAATAATAGTTATCAGTCGAGTATTCAGATGGCACCGTATGAGGCTTTGTATGGGAGGAAATGCCGGCACCTATTTGTTGGGACGAGGTTGGGGAAGCAAAACTTTGGGGTGTTGACATGGTTCAGGACTCGGTGGAAAAGGTTAAAATTATTCGGGATCGACTGAAAACGGCCCAGAGTCGACAGAAGAGCTACGCCGATCATCGGAGACGAGATCTTAGTTTTCAGACCGGAGACTTCGTGTTCTTAAAGGTATCTCCGAAAGTGGGTATCCGAAGGTTCGGGAAGAAAGGTAAATTAGCTCCGAGGTTTGTTGGACCGTTTAAGATTTTGGGGAAAGTGGGACTCCTAGCATATCGTCTTGCGTTACCATCTTCTTTGGACCGGTTACATAATGTTTTTCACGTTTCTATGCTTCGGAATTATGTTCATGATCCTTCTCACGTTTTACCGAGGGTACCGGAGGATATAGAGCCCGACATGACTTATGAGGAACAACCGGTTCGGATTCTTGATTCCAAAGTCCAAGAGTTGAGGAACAAGAGCATTGCGTTGGTTAGAGTCCTTTGGAAGAATCATAATGTTGAGGAATCGACTTGGGAGCGTAGATATCCGTGGCTTTTTTAAATTCGGGTAAGTCTCGTTAAAATTCGGCTCGAATTTTCTTTAAGGGGGAGTGAATGTCACGACCCGAAAACCCGCCTCTATTTTCTAATAATAAATATCTAATTATTTATTTATTTCTTATTTAATTGTTTAAATTATTATTTAATTAATAATTTATGTGTGCATTTTATGTGTTATAATAATTTATGCCTAGCATTTTATTTGGGTCATTTGTGCTAGTGTAGTATTATTTGGTCTTAGTTGTTAGTAGGAAGTATTAGAGTTTGTATAGTTGTGGGGGAGGGGGTCTAAGTGTAAGTTTTTAAATTAATCATCTCCCTACTCCCTCTCTTTCTCCCTCACCCTACTTCATTTCCCAGCACACTCAATCTCTCTCTCTTCCATAGCTCAAGAAAAGGGTAAGTTTTCTTCTCTCCCCTTCTCTCTTCATTTTCATCCTCTTCCTCTCATCTTTCCTTATTTCTCATTTTATGAAATGTGTTTAGATCGTCGATAGGATCGCGTAGAACCAAAAATATTTGAATTCCATCATCTTTGAGAAATTCCAAGTAAGTTCCTTTTCCCCCATTTTTATGCTAAAGTGTTCATTTCATGTTTATATAATGCTTTAGTTGATACATTTGATGTTTGATTGAGTTTGGAACTTATTTGGAATTTATTGTGGTTTTTGGTTTAAATGGTGAGTGTTATGAATGTTGGTTTGAATCTTGGTTTGGGGAGTTTAGATGATGTTATTTTAGTCCCCCTTAAGCTTAAATGTTGTTTGGGTACCTTATTAAACTTGTTGGGAGTGTGGATTTTGGGTCTTGTGTAAATGGTATGAAAATGGTATGGAAAAATGGAAGAACCCAGCTGAAATCCCTCCCAGCCGTCGACCAGGCGCCCGCCCGCGCTGAGCCAGGCGCCCGCCCTCATGGATTTTTCCAGCGGCCAGACCTTCTGGTCAAATAAGCGCGCGCCCGACCCCCTCCAGGCGCCCGCCCGCCCCCTGTTCCAGAAATCTTCCTTTTTGCTTGTTTAAGACAAAGTGGCTTCCTAGTTTAAGTTTATTTACTCAAATTAACTTAAGTTAACATTGTGGAACAATTTATTAATGGGAATTTGTTCTTTTGTGAATAAAAATGTTATGGAATTTGATTGAGTATCGTTTTGGGAATGTGGGCCATCTTTGATGTGTTGTTTGGATTGGTTTACCTTTGTGGTGATTTATTTGGAATGGTTCCCTACTTTGGAATCGTGAGTTGTTTATTTAAGCTAGTAATTATTACTTAGCATTTATTTGAAAGTCCAGCTGGTTATTTGTGTATCGAGTCAGGCAATGGATAATGCTATAATGGCACAAGCCAAGTCTAGTATAGCATCGCCCATTGGTCCTTCTTTCCTCATCCAGATTGGCCTTGGATGAGATGAGCTAGCTCCTTTTGTGAGTATTCTAGCTAGACGTTTTGGAGCATGACTTTGTGGAATGGCTCCCGCCCTTTGTGGCACGTTACTTTGTTATTGGTTCCGGTACCGGGGGTTTTCTCTTCAAGCTTTCATGCTACTTTGAAGATGTTGAGTGTTGATTATTGAAGCTGCGCAGCGACCTTTATTTGGTTCTATCAGTTGGGAAACCTTGGCTAATATCCTTTGTTACTTTTTTATTTCCGCTGCTATCTGTTAAATGATAATTGCTATGTGCTATGTGATTTATTATTGATTATTGCATCATAGCATGTCATGTAGTTGCATTAGTGACTTATTGAGATTTATCTCACCCCCTTTTTTTATCTTTGTTTTTCCTTAACCCCCCCCGGGAGCAAAGGATTAGACTCGCTGATCACGAGGAGGACGTCGCGAGGGTTGAGCTTTTGGGGCAAGTTATTATTGGTGGGTTTACATTACATAAATATGTAACCTTTTTGGGAATAGTTGTACCAAACTTGACCTCATTAGAATTTGTATATTTTATTATTTTGGGTGTAAGCTTATGGAGCTTACACTAGTTTATATTTTGTTGTTCAAGTTGGATTTCAAAACTTTGTGTTATCATCTTTTGGTATAAAAGGAAATTTTTATCTTCATTATTTTAGAATTTATTGTTTAAGTCGACGTCCAGCTCGCGTACTCCGGGCCCGCGGGGTCGGGGTCGCGACAGTGTCTATAACAGACTTGTCAAAGGCGTCGCCCGCCTCACCTTTTTAGGCGCCTCAGAGGTTTCTCGCCTCAGGAATTCAAGGCAGGCGGACGACAGCCTTTCTTCACCGGGCGTCGCCTTTTTGAGTAAGGCGTGAGGCGAGGCAGGCGTCGCCTTGTTGTCAAGGCATACAAGGGTTAATTTTAGTTAACCTACGTCATTTTGAGTGAAGCCGGTAGGTTTTCCAAATGCCCTAGCTTCGAAATCGACAACAATCAAAAGGTGAAGAGAAGAGAATTGACGGGTTAAGGTCGCGACCTGAAGACGACGCACCCTTCCACCTCTCCGACTAGCGACGGCGACCGGCTGACGGCGACGGCGACGGAGAAGGCGACTGCGACCCGTGCGACGCGAGAATCAGGTGATTTTTGTCTCGAATTTTCAATTGTTTACACGATTTCTTGATTTTTTTGTTCTGTTTCCAATTTAATGTTTCTCCCATGTCTCGAATTTTCAATTGTACACGATTTGTTGATTTTTTCTTGTTTTTTTCCAATTTTATGTTTATCTATCCCCTGTTGGTCCTGAAGACGACGCACCCTTCCACTTCACGTTTTTTTTTTTCTTCCATTTTAGGGTATTATTTAACTTTAACAATGATGTTTGTTGGCTTGTTCCAGAACTGCAGAAATTTGCCATGAAGATCACAAGTTTGACTTGTAGTGCGTCGGGATGCGAGAGAAATTGGAGTTTCTTTGAGCATGTAAGTGCTAAAAAAAAACAATTTGAATTGTATTGCATCATATATATAGCCTTATACTTATTTAGTTCTTTTTTTTTTTTATGTTGAAGGTTCACAGCAAGAAGAGAAGCAAGCTGGAACAAAGCAGGTTAAATGACTTGGTATATGTGAAGTATAATAGGGCGCTGAGACGGCGGTATCAAAGTCGAGCTTCAATTGATCCAATTTGTTTGGATCAAAATTGATGAGATAATGAGTGGTATACTAATGATGATGATGAGCCAGTCACAGTGACTACAGAAGATGGTGACGAAAAATGCCGTTATCGTGGGCAGTGCTTAGTGATATGTGTGGTGCTCAGGATCGTGGCTATCCTTTTGTCTAGAAACTTCATGTTTATTTCACTTTCTCAAGTTCATAAACATGTTTTAAGCTTTGTGTATATGTTACATACATATTGATATTTTTTTCTATTTTTTTAACTATTTTTTTTCTGTTTTTTCAGGTTTTGGTCGCCTTTTTGCCGCCCGCCTCTCGCCTCGCCTTTCGCCTTGTTCAGGTACGTCTCGCCCGCCTCTCACCTTTCGCCTTTGACAAGTATGGTCTATAAGTGTATCTAATGATGCAGAAGAATGAAATAATAAATTATTTATTATTAGAGTTGAATCAGCCTCACAGTTGTTCCATCCATATTTGTTTCTTGAGAGAGTTCGGCCATCAGTATTGACACTAAAGGGTCCTAGTTCTTCAAATGCTCCAATTAAAGAGGAACATCCTGGTCCTGTTGATCAAAATGTACATTTAAACTTTTGACAAACTGATGACTGGATAAAAAAATAGATAATAAAAAAAATGTACCATATTAAAATCTATACACAAGTAGTGAGTAATATGCAATTGTACCTCCATTTAACCACAATACCAATGGATTGGTGGAAGAATTCTGAGGGGACTCAACAAAATAGTAGAAGAGAGCTTTTCCTTGAGTTGGACTTGGATCAACAGTGACGTATACTGATCAAAATCTACACCTTTTGGTTGCCCTGGCAATCCCACAATCTTGTCAAGCTTTGCCAACCCATCTTGAGGTGCAATATACACGGAAGAGGAATCTTCTGCGCCATCATCTATTGAACAACTATCAAGAACAGGTGGGTTAACAGATCTGCGAGATCTAAGTAACTTGTACAAGTTGCTTGCCTGATCATTGGCATTGCTACTACACAAAAGCCCAGTATGCAAAAAGTCAGTACTAATTTAATCATCATATTGATTGGTATCTAATCTTGCCTCTTAGTGTTGTTGATGGGTCTCTTTATATAGAAAAAGGGACTTCAACATTCAGGCCTCTGATTTGTCTGGTTGTAATTAAGGATGTCTTACAAGCAGTTCTTTATGTACATCTTGTACTTCCATTCCAAAAAAATAATCCAAGGCCGGCTAGAAAAGCCTAGCTATCAACAATTAACCAGTTCTTACTATTCGGCAACTTAAAACCCTTGTCTTTCTTGTCACCTGTAGTCGCCCCCTTGCTCACATATAATGAAGCCAAACAATGTTGAAAATTCTAGTGTGTTACTGAAAATGACAAAAATACATGATTTTCAACCTTTATCTTTTGACATACTTATAATTGCTCTTCTTCTTTGTTTGATTAACCACGTTTCTCATCTTAAAAGGAATACACTAAACAACAACTATCCAAAATCAACAAACTACACCATCACCTCCAGTACATCATGGCACTACACAAACCCAAAACCAAAACGATCCACCAGCCTTAAATTGAAACTCTTGCAACCCAGAAAACAAGGATTGCCTTTGATAAACGTGTCGATGGGGATATCAATTCTTACACAGTGCTCCGTATTAGTTACATAATTTATGACAAGCTGCAAACATAGTCTAGGGAAGAGATAAATTAGAAGAATAATGAGTAATCCATTTCCGCAGAAGAAGATTATGAATATTTCTATATTTTCCCCTCAAGGGTATATTTGCCTCCTTGTATAAGGGCATATTTGCCTCCTTGACAATTAAGTACAAGGGCATATTTCTATATTTTCACCTCAAGGGTATATAGTGAGGAATGTTTATTTCAAGCACCCATGTAATTAAACCAAAGTCCATTTTTTAGGGTAATTTGAAAACATTGACTTCATATTTTTATTTTTATTTTATTTTTATTTTTATTTTTTATTTTTATTTTTATTTTTATTTTTATTTTTATTTTTATTTTTATTTTTATTTTTATTTTTATTTTTATTTTTATTTTTATTTTTATTTTTTATTTTATTTTATTTTTAGGAGTATCAAATAACATAGTTTCTATATGGATCGGATTTTATTTTTTTAACTTTGTGTTTATATTTGTTTTGTTTCAAAAATATAAACATTGAGGTAATGTTTTTTAGTTTTTAGTTTTTATTCATTGTCTCACTAGTTTCTAATTATTTTTTGCCTCGAAATGAATATTTATATAACTAAATTAAATTACTCTAAATTAATTAAAAGTAAAAATATTTTAAACATTCATTTTGAGACGGAGGAAGTATTTATCTTTCATTATTATTTGAACAGAATAATCCTTTTGGACTTGGGTCGACCCGACTTACCCTGTCATATGCGAGCTTGTGCTCGGCACAGACTCTAAAGATCGGTCTTGCCTACCGCAGGCTTACTGGCGAGCTAGGAAGAGCTCGGCCTAAGGGGAAAGATCACTAGAGCCATGAGCAAGAAGACTCTTGCTCGATTGACAGTTGTTATCATATTTAACACTTGATTATATAAGGACTCTTTACAGATAAAGATAATTCCCTTATTTATAGAGACGTGATCCCTATGGTGCGTTCTCTATATTATTCTTTGGGGTTTCGTACTGTCTTTTCTCTATAAACTAGTACTGATTCGCACACCGGAGGGCCTTAGTCGGAGGCCAATCCGGCTAGTCGTTTGTTCATTTGTTTCAGGCAAGGGGTCGATCCAGTTAGGCTATCCAGAAATTGGCGTGCTGGTCCACCACAATTTTGGCACGATCAGTTTGGTTCAATTGCCGGGAACGCATAATTGACATTCTTGCTTTGATACCAAATCGCTGGTGTGAGAGCCCACGCCTCGAACATAATCGCGCTCGTGTTCACATAATGGTTACCCTCCTTAGGTTTTGAAAATCAGAAGAGTCGCCACCTCATTTTATTTTAGGAAAATAGAGATAAAACCCTTTGTTTTTGAAAGAAGTGGGTTCGGGGGCTAAGTTACGAGAGGAGAAGGTTATTAGCAGCACTCCACTCGCCCTTACGGTCTCTAGCATGCTTCCACATACGATTTGATTTTATGCCTTCTTTGAAGAAAGTGTTTATGCCTTAACTTTTGAAAATATGTGTGTTTTATGTACAAGGAGTCTCCTAATCTAGGTATGTCCATTTTGATCACAATCGGAAACCGGTTTGGATGGATTCCCGGTCGGTTTTCGAAAATGGTTTTGAACATATCAAGAAAATGAAACATTCAAGGGGGAAGGGATTAAGTAGATCAGGGATTATACAAATTATACACAAAAAACGGGACACAAATCCCATAATAAATAAATGTCCAAGCAAGGGTTGTTTTGAAGTTCAGGACTGTCCTCCATTGACATGCTAATGTACCTGCTCAAAACTTATCCAAATCCATAAAAACTTGGGATTTACTCCCAGCATGTTATAGAACACATATGAATTTTTGTTGGATTTTTAGATTAGTGTTTCATGCTCAAATCATGCAAGGAACATTAGCACAAAACTGCCCAGAACAGGAAGAACATGGCATGTCAGACATTGAGGTCCAATTTACACTATCATAATTCATGAATATAAGAAAACACAAAACACGAACATTGAATATCACATATCAAATATGAAGTGTGCCAAATTTAAAGTTCATAAGCCATGTTTAGAGGGTTCAAAAGGCCTCTAACATTTAGGTGTCAGAATATGGAAATGGCTAATCAGAGAGAAGGCACTTGAATCAAAAAATAGAAAGAGGCCTTTTCTTAGGTCACAAAAATATTTCAAAAGCATGAAAATTTTCCTTAGTTTATTTAGAACAAATTTTATGTTTTGACCTCAGTTTGAAAATCGAAAGTTTAAAATTTTGTGAAAGCGGCAATTAGGGTTTATCCCAAAAAAGTTGCGGAGAAAGTTTAAAATAACCAGAGTTAGCAGTTAAAATCCAAGGGATAGAAGCGAAAATCAAAGCACTACCTGTTAATTGATCGAGCAAAGGAGAACAGAAAATTCGAAGCAAAGTCTCTGAAAACGATTATCTCTTCAGAAGCAATGGCAGAAAATTAAGGAAGATGAAAGTTTTAAATGACTCAAGTTAGAGTTATTTATAGATCCTGAAACGGGTCGGGTTCACCCACGACCCTGAATCGACCCGATAAAGCTACTTGAGAGATGAAGAGGCGGGAATTGATTTTTCGAAATTCGATGACGGTTCCTCCGCATTAAATGCACATGCAACCTGTCCTGTCAACTGCAAAAGACACGTCATTCAACTGACACGAGGGGCCCACCATCCCATCGTCAACCACTTCTGTAAGACTCCCGTTACGTTTTACTATGTACCAGAACCTGACTCAAATCAGCCCGGATCGAGCAAGAAAGATGTAACTCCTCGTATCGCACATAAATAAGCTGATTCTCGGAGTTAGGAGCCACTGATGAGCCCGTGCTTGTCAGACTGGAGCCAAGCCCGTGCGGACCAGACAGATCGAGTCTATCTTAGCCAAGTCCTGAACCACAAGACCGAACCGGATAGACCCATGGAAGGCTATGCCCGAGGTCCCAGCCCGACCATTGACCCCATATGAAAGGTGCTTTGCCTCCCGTTATTTCGTGAGTCTCGTGCTTGTGTCCCAAGAAATTAGCCCGGAATCCATACTTTACAGCTGGCAAGTACGTCCATGTAGGTAGTGGTGCCCTAGGCACGTTTAATAAACGTTGTAATTGTTATCAATTATTTCATATCAATAAAGAGATGTTTTGATTATTATTGTTGTTCATGTTTACTGATAATAATCTCCGTCCCTAGTACTTGTTAAGCACTAGTATAAAGGCTAAATGATCATGGGATGATTATGTTAGATTTATGGGTACTTGTTTGGAACAAGGTACTGGACATGACCCGCTGTATGAGATTTATGTCATGGTCTATGTCGTACATATATCTCATATTAGTTATGTCATTTGAATCCTTAGACATAAAGTTATTATAGTCTTCCACTTGATGAACATTGTGTTTGATATATTCAAACGCTACCTTAACACGGTAGTTATAAAGTGTATGATTGGCACAATCGGATTCACGTGGGGAAGAATAATAAGCTAAATGGATTTGTCCCTCCACGGAGAGATGTCATGCTTGGGCCCCTCGAAGGAATGATGTTGATGAAAATGTTCGGCCGGACTCAAATGGATTGATTGGATCAATAGCATTTGAATTATCAACATATTCAGAATCGAGAAAGTATTGAACAAAGCAAGTTGACCGTTTGACCATGACTTGTGTTCAATGACATCGTGGACAAAGGGATTGTGACATATTCTAAAGGAATGCGAAATTGTATCTAGTTACACTATTTGGATAGGTATGACGGTTTGCTAGAACCTAATCATATCTTATGGGTTCATGTTTGAGCCCATTGCCAACTTAGTGTAATCCTAAAGGGTCACACACAAATAGAACGAATCGTAAAGGAATAAATTGGAATTTTGGAAAATATCAGCTTTTTGGCTCTGGCACGGTCGTGTGCTTTAAGTGGCACGGTCGTGCCAAAAATTCCACCAAGGCAACCTCTCGGCACATTTGGCACGACCCGTGCCAATTAACAAGCACACGACCGTGCCAAGATGGGCGGCTGAAATTCACGCGGGCTAGATAGCACGGCCGTGCCAGATTGTGAGCACGACCGTGCCAGTCATGTCGGCCAGAATATTTTGTTGCCTAATTTGGTGACGGGATTTAGGTTTCCTAAGTCCTTAAGGGTTAAGGATTAGGACCTATTTAAGGATCTTTTTTATAGCCATTAGCAATATTATTGTGAGTGCCTCCATAAGGTTTTGAGAGGTTATTTTCTTGTTCTAAGATCCCAAAAGTGAAGAAAAAGAATATTCATAATTCTATATAGTTCTTTCAATTGTGAAAGTGTGTTTCACAATTTGGTCTAGCAACCAAGATCAAGAAGTTATTCTTGATATTCGTTCGTGGTGTGGATACCGCTAGAGGGTGAAGCTTATCATCTTCAAGGTTCGCGTTCTGATCAAGTTTTAAATCTCCACCAAGTTCAAAAGCTAGAAATCAAAATCATCAAGGGTTAGTTTTTCTGATATTCATCTTATATGTATTTGACTTAATTACATGAATGGATCTATGGCTGGGTTTCATTAAAAATTTAAATGCTTTATTCCGCTGCGCATGTTACTACGAACCCAACAGTGGTATCAGAGCCCCGTTCATGTTGATTATTTCAATACTAAGATCATGTTGTGTGTATATAAATTGTTTATGTGCCTAGCATGATATGAATATTGGATTACATGATGTTTATGTGTTATATGATTTTATGTGGTTTATTGTTTTTAGAAACTTTAATCGCACTATTCAATCGCAATAAAAATTATGGTGGATTTAAAATTGTTTGGATTATCAATTTTTGATTGGATCAAAGTTTTGATATTCTAGGGATTCAAGAATAAATTGTTTATTCAAGGTTTGTTGATCATGGTGATTGGATCACCAAGAACACCAAATCCTTATTGAATCGGGAAAAACCAATTTTGAGACAAATTTTGGAACTTTAAAATTTTGATTTTCGGAAGGGTCCGACCGGACCCATACCTTGACCCGGCCGGACCTAGGGTTTGGCGCGGGGTAGGGCTTGGGTCTTGGTGTGGATCTTGGGTTTAAATTTCCTATTTGTTTTAGTCTTGTGAGTCTAAGATTGGTTCAAGGTTTGGATGGCTAATCTACGTTCATCGAGATTGTGTTTCCCAAACTTGATCGCAATCGAAGTTTCAAAGATAAAACGAAGTTAGAATTATGAAGAGTTCATAATTGCTAAAATTAAGAACAAAGTTCTTGATTCAAAGATTGGAGATCCATGTGGAATTGTGAATGCAATTGGCCTACGTTCATCGAGACCATCTATTACTTAGTTTCGGCCACATGGACTACTTTCTTGGTTTTTTTGAATTAGTGCGGAATTGTGGATGCCATATGGCTTAGTTTCGGCCGCACTTTCTTGTTGTCTTGATTTGGAGATGATAACCAAAGTTCAAATAGTCTCATCCTCATAATTATAGAGAAACTAATGACACATAAATATTATACTTAAATTATGGAGATTAATTTAGTGGCTAAACTTGATGTGTAACATGTTTATATTATGTGCTCATAAATGTGTTATATGATATATGTGATAAACCTTCAAAGAAAGTTTTAAGTCTTTTATTGCCATGCCATGATTAAACACTTGTTAGTACATGAGTGATTTTAATGTAGATTCGCCCTAGCGAGGTGCATTAATTTATTTATGTATGAGCAAGATAGATAATGTGGGCACGCCCTAGCGGGACACATTAACTATGCGTTTAAAATGGTTAGACTTAATTGGGCGTCAAAACACAGTTTTGGGCCTAGGCAAAGATGAGGTTTAACATGCTTTTTGAAATTGGATTTCTTAAAGAATCTCATAAAAGTAACTAAGAGTCATATGAGATATGATTGACAAGAGTTGTCTACCTAATTAGTTTGATTTTGTGTAATCCGCCTTAGCGGACTTGAAATTAAATTAAAGTTGGATCTTAACCCCATTTAAATTATATATATACATTGGATGTATAAGAAGGTTATGTAATTTAGTGGGGAGTATTTTTGGAAAAATACATTGTTTATTTCTTTAATGAAAATTGGTACTTATTAAATTTTGGAAATTTTGCATATTTGTAGATAATGACTAATAACACTCAATCAATGTCATTGCGATCGATCCTTGAGAAGGATAAGCTCGAAGAGAATGGTACTAACTTTATGGATTGTGATGAATTATAACATGCATGGAATGGATAAGAATCTCTCTGAGTTGCATGGGATGCTTAAAACTGCAGAGATGAAAATTGTGGAGAAAAGTTCTCCCGTGCTCTTGGTTCATAATGGGAAGAAGGCTAGTGCCAAAGGAAAGGGTAAGAAAGTTGTCAAACCCAAAATAAAAAAGACAAAGGTTTCCAAGGGCTTCTGAGGCAAAACCCGATTCACAAAAGGATGCAATCTATTTCCATTGTCAAGAAATTGGTCATTGGAAACGTAATTGCAAGGCTTTCTTGGAAGAGCAAAAGAAGAAGAAGGGAAGCAAGGCTGCGTCGACTTCAGGTATCTATATGATAGATATTCTCCTTTCTACCACTGATTCTTGGGTATTGGATATCGGATGTGGTTCTCACATTTGTCTAAATGTGCAGGGACTAAAGAATAGGAGACTGCTTAAAGAAGGTGAAGTATATCTACGCGTGGGGAATGGAGCAAGAGTTGCTGCATTAGCCGTAGGGACTTATGAAGTCACTTTACCTTCCGGATTAATTCTTGTTTTGAACAATTGTTATTATGTTCCGGATTTAAGCAGAAATATTATTTCAATTTCTTGTTTGGATAATGAAGGTTTTAAGTTTCTTATTGAGAATAAGAAATTTTCTATTATTTAAATGATATGCTTTATGGTATTGCTAATTCATTTAATGGCCTTTATATCTTGGATGTCAAGAATGAAAATAATGTCTATCATGTAAATAAGAAATCTAAACCTAATCATGTAAATCATACTTATTTGTGGCATTGCCGTCTTGGTCATATTAATGAGAAGCGTATCTCAAAACTCCATGGGGACGGACTTTTGGGTTCATGTGACCTCGAGTCATATGATACTTGTGAGTCGTGTCTTCTTGGAAAAATGACTAAGACACTTTTACCAAGCTAGGTGAAAGGGCAAGTGACTTATTGGGGTTGATACATTCCGATGTATGCGGACCATTAAGTAGCAATGCTAGGGGAGGATTTCAATACTTCATAACCTTCACGGATGATTATAGTAGATTTGGGTATGTTTACCTAATGAAACATAAGAGTGAAGCATTTGAGATATTTAGAATATTTCAAAATGAAGTAGAAAAACAACTTGGCAAAAGTATTAAGGCACTTCGATCAGATCGTGGTGGAGAATACTTAAGCCAAGAATTTGATGATCATCTAAAGAATTGTGGAATAGTTTCACAATTGACTCCACCCGGAACACCACAATGGAATGGTGTGTCTGAGAGGAGGAATCAGACTTTGTTAGACATGGTTCAATCAATGATGAGTCAAGTTGATCTTCCAATATCATTTTGGGGTTATGCTCTAGAAACCGCTGCTTTCACACTAAATCAAGTTCCAACTAAATCGGTTCCAAAGACTCCATATGAGATGTGGAGTGGAAAGAAACCTAGTTTGTCTTTCATGAGGATTTGGGGTTGCGAAGTTTATGTCAAGAGACTTATCTCTGACAAACTAGCACACAAATCTGATAAATGTATTTTCGTGGGATATCCTAAGGAAACTAAAGGATATTACTTTTACAACTGAAAGGACAACAAAGTGTTTGTTGCCCGAACTGGTGTCTTTCTAGAGGAACAGTTTCTCTCCAAAGAAATCAGTGGGAGTAAAATAAATCTTGAAGAAATTCGAGACCCAGAAAATAACATTGAACCATAGTGGAACGGGAACAAGAACCACAAGGAGTTGTGGAACCTGTTCAAGATACACAAGTAACTCGCAGATCTAGTAGGGTACGATCCGAACCCGAGAGATATGGATTTCTCGTAACGGATAGTAATGAGGTAGAAATCATTGAGAATGATGAACCTAGAACCTACCAAGAGGCGATGTCTTCTCCTGATTCGGACAAGTGGCTTGGAGCCATGGAATCCGAATTGCAATCCATGCAAGATAATCAAGTTTGGAATTTGATTGATGCGCCCGAAGGTGTAAAAACCATAGGATGCAAATGGGTCTTCAAGAAGAAGACTGACATGGATGAGAAGGTGCATACTTACAAAGCTAGACTTGTAGCAAAAGGTTATAGGCAAGTTCATGGTATTGACTATGATGAAACCTTTTCACCTGTAGCAATGATCAAGTCTATAAGAATTCTGCTTGCCATTGCCGCATATCATGACTATGAAATATGGAAAATGGATGTCAAAACCGCTTTCCTAAATGGAAAACTAGAAAAGGATGTGTATATGACACAACCAGAAGGTTTTGAGCAAAATTCTAAGGTATGCAAATTGCAGAGATCCATCTATGGATTGAAGCAAGCTTCTAGGAGTTGGAATCTCCGTTTTGATGAATCGGTCAAAGAATTTGGTTTCATCAAGAAAGAAGATGAACCTTGTGTATACAAGAAGATTAGTGGGAGCATAGTGCTATTCCTTATCTTATATGTGGATGACATATTGCTCATTGGAAACGACATTCCTACACTTCAGTCTGTAAAGACTTGGTTAGGAAAGTGCTTCGCAATGAAAGATATGGGTGAAGCCGCATATGTGCTTGGCATCAAGATCTATAGAGATAGATCAAGAAGGCTACTTGGTTTAAGCCAAAGTACATACATTGACAAGGTCATTAGAAGATTCCGTATGGAAAATTCTAAGAGAGGAACCTTGCCAGTAATACATGGAGTTTCTCTAAGCAAGACTCAAGGTCCTAAGACAAATGATGAGCGTGAGAAAATGAAAGATGTTCCATATGCTTCAGCAATTGGGTCTATCATGTATGCCATGATATGTACTAGGCCGGATGTATCTTATGCTTTTAGCATGACAAGCAGATACCAATCCGACCCTGTTGAAAATCACTGGGTGGCTGTAAAGCGATTCTTAAGTACTTGAGAAGGACTAAAGACTCGTTTTTGGTCTATGGAGGAATGGAAGATGATCTCGTTGTAAGTGCTTACACAGATGCAAGCTTCCAAACCGATAGAGATGATAGTCGATCGCAATCAGGTTTTGTGTTTATGTTAAATGGTGGAACTGTAAGCTGGAAGAGTTCCAAGCAGAGTACAACCGCTGATTCTACAACAGAAGCTGAGTATCTTGCTGCATCGGATGCTGCAAAGGAAGCTGTTTGGATTAAGAAGTTCATAACTGAACTTGAAGGGGTTCCTAGCATTGCTAATCCAATAGACCTTTATTGCGATAATAATGGTACTATTGCTCAAGCAAGGGAACCAAGGGCACATCAGAAATCCAAACACATACTTAGGCGTTACCATGTGATTCGTGAAATCATTAATAGAGGTGACGTAAATATATGCAGAGTACCAACTGATGACAATGTTGCAGACCCGCTAACAAAGGGACTTCCACAAGCTAAACATGAAGGTCATGTTAGGTCCATGGGTATTAGATACATGGGAGATTGGGCCTAGGGCAAGTGGGAGATTGTTGGTAGTGGTGCCCTAGGCACGTTTAATAAACGTTGTAATTGTTATCAATTATTTCATGTCAATAAAGAGATGTTTTGATTATTATTGTTGTTCATGTTTACTGATAATAATCTCCGTCCCTAGTACTTGTTAAGCACTAGTATAAAGGCTAAATGATCATGGGATGATTATGTTAGATTTATGGGTACTTGTTTGGAACAAGGTACTGGACATGACCCGCTGTATGAGATTTATGTCATGGTCTATGTCGTACATATATCTCATATTATTTATGTCATTTGAATCCTTAGACATAAAGTTATTATAGTCTTCCACTTGATGAACATTGTGTTTGATATATTCAAACGCTACCTTAACACGGTAGTTATAAAGTGTATGATTGGCACAATCGGATTCACGTGGGGAAGAATAATAAGCTAAATGGATTTGTCCCTCCACGGAGAGATGTCATGCTTGGGCCCCTCGAAGGAATGATATTGATGAAATGTTCGGCCGGACTCAAATGGATTGATTGGATCAATAGCATTTGAATTATCAACATATTCAGAATCGAGAAAGTATTGAACAAAGCAAGTTGACCGTTTGACCATGACTTGTGTTCAATGACATCGTGGACAAAGGGATTGTGACATATTCTAAAGGAATGCGAAATTGTATCTAGTTACACTATTTTGATAGGTATGACGGTTTGCTAGAACCTAATCATATCTTATGGGTTCATGTTTGAGCCTATTGCCAACTTAGTGTAATCCTAGAGGGTCACACACAAATAGAACGAATCGTAAAGGACTAAATTGGAATTTTGGAAAATATCAGCTTTTTGGCTCTGGCACGGTCGTGCGCTTTAAGTGGCACGGTCGTGCCAAAATTCCACCAAGGCAACCTCTCGGCACATTTGGCACGACCGTGCCAATTAACAAGCACGACCGTGCCAAGATGGGCGGCTGAAATTCACGCGGGCTAGATAGCACGGCCGTGCCAGATTGTGAGCACGACCGTGCCAGTCATGTCGGCCAGAATATTTTGTTGCCTAATTTGGTGACGGGATTTAGGTTTCCTAAGTCCTTAAGGGTTAAGGATTAGGACCTATTTAAGGATCCTTTTTACAGCCATTAGAAATATTATTGTGAGTGCCTCCATAAGGTTTTGAGAGGTTATTTTCTTGTTCTAAGATCCCAAAAGTGAAGAACAAGAATATTCATAATTCTATATAGTTCTTGCAATTGTGAAAGTGTGTTTCACAATTTGGTCTAGCAACCAAGATCAAGAAGTTGCTTGATATTCGTTCGTGGTATGGATACCGCTAGAGGGTGAAGCTTGTCATCTTCAAGGTTCGCGTTCTTGATCAAGTTTCAAATCTCCACCAAGTTCAAAAGCTAGAAATCAAAATCATCAAGGGTTAGTTTTTCTGATATTCATCTTATATGTATTTGACTTAATCACATGAATGGATCTATGGCTTTGGGTTTCATTAAAAATTTAAATGCTTTATTCCGGTGCGCATGTTACTACGAAACCCAACAGTCCAATGGACATTAATGATCCGTACCCATCAGACCATGACTATGAGTAGTGGTGCCACAACTCATTAACGACACGCCACTTTTCAGCGTCCTTTCCTGACCAGACCAATGAGATCGTGGCACGTGGCATAAATCCGTACGAAGGCGGTTAATATCCAGATCTTATCTTTTTATTCTCTCTCTGGTATCACCTATAAATACTCCTTTTCGCCCCCATGGGCAAGGTACTTACTCTAACCTTAATCACACACAAGGCTTTCACAGGCCTTCTTCCTTAGGTTTTCCTCAGAGATCTCATTCTCACACCTGAGGGCCTAAGCCGGATTCAAACTCGGCTCTGGTCCTAACAGTAATACCCGACTTCTTCCCCCCTAATTATTTTATTTTTGGACTCTTTTATTTATTAATTGGGCCAAGTCAATTAATGAAAGTATTGGCCTTTAG
Source organism: Campanula takesimana (assembly GCA_026119855.1). Lineage (NCBI taxonomy): Eukaryota > Viridiplantae > Streptophyta > Magnoliopsida > Asterales > Campanulaceae > Campanula > Campanula takesimana. The sequence continues at coordinate 72,982 of JAOWBW010000469.1, forward strand.
TTATTGAGTTAAAATAGAAAAGCCCAAGTCATTATTTTAAGAGGAGAAGGAATCCCTTTTGGATTTGGAGTTGAAAACCCTTTTAGTATTTAAACCTCTCTATAATTACCCTAGCCTCTTTATTTGTGAATCAAGAAAAGAAATCACAAAGAAAGATAGAGAGAGAGAGAGTGGCAGAGGGAGGGAGAGAGTAACGCAGAGAAAGAGAAAGACAAGGCGGAAGAGAGGAGAGATTCCGGATCGTTCATTGAAGGTACTCCCAATCGCCTAATCTTTTCTCTTCAAGTTTGAATCATTAAGAATTAATGAATTGAAACCCTAAGAATAATGTTATCAACTAGGGTTTGTGTTGATTAGGGTTTATGAATGAAGAAGGTGTGTGTGTGCATGGCGGTGGGTGTGTGTGTGACGGTGTGTGTGCGTGTGTGTTACTGTGTGTGTTTGTGCGTGTTGTTGGGTTTTGATGTATCGTGCGCAGCGGAATAAAACATAACATCAAACACCCATGAGCCCGAATACGTGCATGTTGATTAAATTAAATACAAGATGAAAGAAAACATACCCTTGAAGATCAAATCCATGAACACGGACTTTAAGGTGCTAAAGCAAACACCCTCTATCGGTATCAACACGTCGAACGGATATCAAGAAAACCTTCTTGATCTGGATTGCTAGACCCAAGGATTGATGAAGAAACGATTTCTTCATAGGAATTATTTTGCTTCATTGATTATTGTATTTTGATGATCATGGATCAAAAAATAAATAATCCTACCTCTCTATAATTTATTGTTTCTAAAACAATTGTTATTGATTTCCAAAATTAACATTAGAAGCTGTCAAACCGGGCTGCATATATTTATATGAGGGTTTGACCTAATTCCGTTAGGACTCGGGATTCCTTTTTGATAAAGAAAACTGAACAAACTGGATTGGTAAGGGGAAAGCAGCCGTACGGCTCATGCAGCGCCATACGCCATCCTTCGCGCCGTACAGATCCAGTTCCTAAAATCCCTGGTTTTTAGCATTTTCCAATCCGTTCTATTGTGTGTGACCCAATAGGATTATACTATGTTGGCAACGAGTCCGAACCATTCAGAACCCGTAAGTCATAAGCGGACTCTAGCAAGCCATTATGACTACCCAATTAGTATAACTTTGAAAGTCCAAAGTTACCTTATAGAACATATCACAATCCCTTTGTCACGCGATATCATATTAGACATAAGTCATGGTCCACATCAACTTATGTTGTCCAATGCTTTCTCGATCCCGAGTAGATTGATATGAGCAAATGACATTAAACACTTCAATTCATTTGGGTACGGCCGTACACTATCATCAATCTCACTCATCGAGAGGCCAAGCAAATATTTCTCTTGAGAGAGGGACAAATCCCATATTTACTTATCATTCTTCCTTACAAGAATCCGATTATGCCAATCGTAGCCTTTATAACCACCTGGTTAAGGGTAGCGTTTGAGTACGTCAAACATAATGTTCATCATGTGGAAGACCATGATAATCTCAGGTCTAAGGATTCAAATGTTATGACTATTATGAGATTTAATTATGACATTTGACCATGACATAAATCTCATAACGGGTCTATCCAGTACATTGTTCTCCAACAAGTACCCACAAGTTTAATCCGCATCATATGCACCATAATCATTATATGATTATCCATTAAACTCATGCTAGCCCTTTTTCATAAGTGCTAGGGACAATGATTATTATAATAAACATGCAAAAGATATAATAATCGGGTTTGTTATTGTTGAGATTCGTAGTAACATGCACAGCGGAATAAGCATTTAAAATTTTCATGAAACCCAAAGCCATAGATCCGTTCATATGATTATATCAAATACATGCAATATGAATACTAGAATACTAACCCTTGATGCCTTTGAATTTTAGTCTTTGATCTTGGTGGAGACTTGAAGCTTGATCACAGAGAAAGCAAGAACACGAACTTCGAAGATAATAAGCTTCACCCTCTAGCGGTATCCACACCTTGAACGAATATCAAGAGCACTTGATCTTGGTTGCTAGACCAAAATTATGAAACACACTTTCATAATTATATTGACTATATGGAATTATGAATTCTTGATCTAAGATTCCAAATCACTAATCAAGAATATTGTTCTCTCAATGAATTAGGTTAATCAACCTTAATGGCTGGTGAAAAAGACTTTATATAGGTCCTAGTCCTTAACCCTTAAGGACCTAGGATTCCTAAATCCCGTCACCCAATTAAGGAAACAACTTTCTGTACAAGCAGCACTGGCACGGTCGTGCCCTAAAACTGGCACGGTCGTGCCAATGGTTACGAGCCTGGCATCCCTTTTCTGATTATAGCCACGATCGTGCTTTATAAGCGGCACGGTCGTGCTTCATAACCAGCACGGTCGTGCCAAAGGGGTCGAGCCATCCGTCCCACCTGCCGATTATTGGCACGGTCGTGCTCAATAATCAGCACGGTCGTGCCAGTCCAGAAAGACTCATATTTTCATAATTCCAATTCAGTCCTTTAGGATTCGTTCTATTTGTGTGTGACCCTCTAGGATTACACTATGTTGGCAATGAGTCCAAACATGCACCCATAAGATATGATTAGGTTCTAGCAAACCGTCATACCTACTCAAATAGTGTAGATAGATACAAGTTCCCATTCCTTTTAGAACATGTCACAATCCCTTTGTCCACGATGTCATTGAACACAAGTCATGGTCAACAAGTCAACTTGTATTGTTCAATACTTCCTCGATTCCGAATATGTTGATAATCCAAATGACATTGATCCAATCAATTCATTTGAGTCCGGCCGAACATTTTCATCAACATCATTCCTACGAGAGGCCCAAGCTTGACATCTATCCGAAGAGGGACAAATCCATCACAGCTTATTATTCTTCCCTACATGAATCCGATTATGCCAATCATACCCTTTATAACTACCCGGTTAAAGGTAGCGTTTCAATATGTCAAACATAATGTTCATCAAGTGGAAGACTATAATAACTCAATGTCTAAGGATTTAACTGACATAACTAATATGAGATATATACATGACATTGACCATGATATAGATCTCATAAAGCGGGTCATGTCCAGTACTAAACAAGTACCCATAAATCTAACATGATTATCCCATGATCATTTAGCCTTTATACTAGTATCAAACAAGTACTAGGGACAGAGATTATTATAAGTAAACATGAACAACAATAATAATCAAAACATCTCTTTATTAATATGAATAAATGATAACAATTACAACGTTTAATAAACGTGCCTAGGGCACCAGCACTAACAATCCCCCACTTGCCCTAGGCCCAATCTCCCATGTATCTAATACCCATGGACCTAACATGACCATCATGTTTAGCTTGTGGAAGTCCCTTTGTTAGCGGGTCCGCAACATTGTCATCCGTTGGTACTCTGCATATATTTACGTCTCCCCTATCAATGATTTCTCGAATGATATGAAAACGCCTAAGTATGTGTTTGGATTTCTGATGTGCCCTTGGTTCTTTTGCTTGAGCAATAGCACCATTATTATGACAATAAAGGTCTATTGGATTAGCAATACTAGGAACCACTTCAAGTTCACTAATGAACTTCTTAATCCAAACAGCTTCCTTTGCAGCATCCGATGCAGTAATATACTCAGCTTCAGTTGTAGAATCAGTGGTTGTACTCTACTTAGAACTCTTCCAGCTTACAGCTCCACTATTTAACATGAACACAAAACCTGATTGCGATCGACTATCATCTCTGTCAGTTTGGAAGCTTGCATCCGTGTAACCGTTTACAACGAGATCATCTTCCATTCCTCCATAGATTAAGAACGAATCTTTAGTCCTTCTCAAGTACTTAAGAATTGCCTTTACAACCATCCAATGATTTTCACCGGGGTCGGATTGGTATCTACTCGTCATGCTCAAAGCATAAGATACATCCGGCCTAGTACATATCATGGCATACATGATGGATCTAATTGCCGAAGCATATGGAACATCATTCATTTTCTCACGCTCATGTTTTTTCTTAGGACATTGAGTCTTGCTTAGAGAAACTCCATGTAGCACTGGAAAGGTACCTCTCTTAGAATTTTCCATGCAGAATCTTCTAATGACCTTGTCAATGTATGTACTTTGGCTTAAACCAATTAGCTTCTTTGATCTATCTCTGTAGATCTTAATGCCAAGGATATATGCGGCTTCTCCCATATCTTTCATTGCGAAGCACTTTTCTAACCAAGTCTTTACAGACTGAAGTGTAGGAATGTCGTTTCCAATGAGCAATATGTCATTCACATATAAAATAAGGAATAGAACTATGCTCCCACTAATCTTTTTGTATACACAAGGTTCATCTTCATTCTTGATAAATCCAAACTCTTTGACTGATTCATCAAAACGGATATTCCAACTCCTAGAAGCTTGCTTCAATCCATAGATGGATTTCTGCAATTTACATACTTTAGAACTTTGTTCAAAACCCTCGGGTTGTGTCATATAGACATCCTCTCGCAAATTCCCGTTAAGGAAAGCGGTTTTGACATCCATTTGCCATATTTCATAGTCATGATATGCGGCAATGGCAAGCAAAATTCTTATAGACTTGATCATTGCTACGGGTGAAAAGATTTCATCATAGTCAATACCATGAACTTGCCTATAACCTTTCGCTATAAGTCTAGCTTTGTAAGTATGCACCTTCCCATCCATGTCAGTCTTCTTCTTTAATACCCATTTGCATCCTATGGTTTTTACACCTTCGGGTGCATCAATCAAGTTCCAAACTTGATTATCTTGCATGGATTGCAATTCGGATTGCATGGCTCCAAGCCACTTATCCGAATCAGGAGACGACATCGCCTCTTGGTAGGTGGTCGGTTCATCATTATCAATGATATCCACCTCATTACTATCCGTTACGAAAAAACCATATCTCTCGGGCTCGGATCGTAACCTACCAGATCTGCGAGTTACTTGTGTATTTTGAACAGGTTCCACAATTTCTTGTGGTACTTGTTCTTGTTCCACTATCGGTTCAATGTCATTTTCTGGGTCTCGAACCTCTTCGATATTTATTTTACTCCCACTGATTTCTTTGGAGAGAAACTCTTTCTCTAGAAAGATACCATTTCGGGCAACAAAGACTTTGTTGTCCGTTCGGTTGTAAAAGTAATATCCTTTAGTTTCCTTAGGATATCTCACGAAAATACATTTATCAGATTTGTGTGCAAGTTTGTCTGAGACAAGTCTTTTGACAAAAGCTTCGCAACCTCAAATCTTTATGAAAGACAAACAAGGTTTCTTTTTGCTCCATATCTTATATTGAGTCTTTTGAACCGATTTAGTTGGAACACGATTTAGTGTGAAAGCAGCGCTTTCTAGAGCATAACCCCAAAAGGATAAAGGAAAATCAACTTGACTCATCATTGATCGAACCATGTCCAACAAAGTCCGATTCCTCCTCTCGGACACACCATTCCATTGTGGTGTTCCGGGTGGAGTCAATTGTGAAATTATTCCACAATTCTTTAGATGATCATCAAATTCATGACTTAAGTATTCTCAACCTCGATCCGATCGAAGTGACTTAATACTTTTTCCAAGTTGTTTTTCTACTTCATTTTGAAATATTCTAAATATTTCAAATGCTTCACTTTTATATTTCATTAGGTAAACATACCCAAATCTACTATAATCATCAGTGAAGGTTATGACCAAGATTGCAATGCCACAAATAAGTATGATTTACATCATTAGGTTTAGATTTCTTATTTAGATGATAGACATTTTCATTATTTTCATTCTTGATATCCAAGACTTAAAGGCCATTAAATGAATTTGCAATACCATAAAGCACATCATTTAAATAAATAGAAAATCTCTTATTCTCAATAAGAAACTTAAAACCTTCATTATCCAAACAAGAAATTGAAATAATATTTCTACTTAAATCCGGTACATAATGCAATTGTTCAAACCAAGTATTAAACCGGAAGGTAAAGTGGCTTCATAAGTCCCTACGGCTAATGCAGCAACTCTTGCTCCATTCCCCACGCATAGGTCCACTTCACCCTCTTTAAGTAGTCTCCTATTCTTGAAACCCTGCACAATTAAACAAATGTGAGAACCACATCCGGTATCCAATACCCAAGAATCAGTGGTAGAAAGGAGAATATCTATCATATAGATACCTGAAGTCGACGCAGTCCCACTGCTCTTCTTCTTCTTTTGCTCTTCCTTAAAAGCCTTGCAATTACGTTTCCAATGACCAATTTCTTGACAATGGAAACAAATTGCATCCTTTTGTGAATCGGGTTTTGCCTCTGGAGGCTTGGCAACCTTTGCCTTGCTTATCTTGGGTTTGATAACTTTCTTACCCTTTCCTTTGGCACTAGCCTTCTTCCCATCATGAACCATGAGCACAGGAGAACCTTTCTCCACAATCTTCATCTCCGCAGTTTTAAGCATATTATGCAACTCGGAGAGATTCTTATCCATTCCATGCATGTTATAATTCATCACAAGCTGATTATAACATTTAGGCAATGAATTAAGAATGAGATCCGTGGCTAGCTCCAATGGGATTGGATAGCCAAGTTTCTCAAGATGCTCTACATAGCCTTTCATTTTAAGCATGTGAGGACTCACTTGTTGCCCTTCACTCATTTTGCAAGAAGTGAATGCAACAATGATTTTGTACCTCTCTTGCCTAACTTGCTCTTGAAACATGTCTCTTAACTCCATGCCTATCTCATAGGCTTCCAAATGTTCCAAACTTTGTTGGAGTTTTGAGCACATAGTAGCAAGCATGATACAACTTACATCTCTAGAATCATTACGATGTTTCTTGTAATTGTCTCTTTCTGCCCTAGGGGCAGTGGCTTCGGGTTCAACAGGAAGAGGCCCATCGAGAATGTACAACTTATCTTCTTGCCTTAGAACTATTCTTAGGCTACGGATCCAATCCATAATGTTCGTACCATTCTCTTGGAGCTTATCCTTCTCAAGGATCGATCGCAATGAAATTGATTGAGTGTTGGTAGTCATTATCTACAATTATGCAAAAAAAAAAAATTCAAAATTTAATAAGTACCAATTTCATTAAAGAAATAAATAATATATTTTTTCCAAAAAATACTCCCACTAAATTATACAACCTTCTTATAGATCCAATGTATAATATAATTTAAATGGGCTAAGATCCAACTTTAATTTAATTTCAAGTATGTTTTGGCGCACCGCTCAAAATCAAATTAATTAGGTAGACAAACATGTCAATCATATCCCATATGACTCTTAGATCATTTTATGAGATTCTTTAAGAAATCCAATTTCAAAAAGCATGTTAAATCTCATCTTTTCCTTAAGCCCAAAACTGTTTTGACGTTTAATTAAGTCCAACCATTTTAAACGTATAGGAAACTCTTATTCACTCATCTTGCTCATACATGAATAAAATTAACACACTTCGCTTTGGTGAACCCATATTAAAGTTACCCATATACTTACAAGTGTTTTAATCATGGCATGGCAAGAGGACTTAAAATTTTCTTGAAGGTTTATCACATATAGCATATAACACATTTATAAGCACATAATATAAACATGTTACACATCAAGTTTAGCCACTAAATTAATCATCATTAATTTAAGCATGATATTTATGTGTCATTAGTTTCTCTATAATTATGAGGATGAGACTTCTTTGAACTTTGGTTATCATCTCCAAATCAAGACAACAAGAAGTGCGGCCGAACTAAGCCATAAGGCAACCACAATTCCGCACTAATTCAAGAAACCAAGAAAGTAGTCCATATGGCCGAAACTAAGCAATAGATGGTCTCGATGAACGTAATCCAATTGCATCCACAATTCCACATGGATCTCCAATCTTTGAATCAAGAACTTTGTTTCTCAATTTTAGCAATTATGAACTCTTCATATTTCTAACTTCGTTTTATCTTTGAATCTTTGATATGCGATTAAGTTTGGGAAACACAATCTCGATGAACGTATATTAGCCATCCAAACCTTGATCCAATATTGGAATCACAAGACTAAAACAAATAGGAAAATTAAACCCCGAGATCCACACCCAAATCCCAAGCAAAACCCCCAATCGGAACACAAGGTCCGGCCGGGTCTCTACATGGGTCCGGTCGGACCCCTCTGTAAAATCCAAAATTTTAAAAGTTCCAAAATTTGTCCCAAATTGTTTTTCCCGATTCAATTAGGATTTGGTGTTCTTGGTGATCCAATCACTATGATCATCAAAACCTTGAATAAACAATTCATGAATCCCTAGATTATCAAAACTTTGATCCAATCAAAAATTCATAACCCAAACAATTTTTAATCCACCATAATTTTTATTGCGAATGAATAGTGCGATTAAAGTTTATAAAACAGTAAACCACATAAACGGATATTACACATAAACATCATAATCCAATATTCATATCATGCTAGGCACATAAACAAACAATTTATATACACACAACATGATCTAGTATTGAAATAATCAACATGAACGGAGCTCTGATACCACTGTTGAGATTCGTAGTAACATGCGCAGCGGAATAAGCATTTAAAATTTTCATGAAACCCAAATCTATAGATCCGTTCATATGATTATATCAAATACATGAAATATGAATACTAGAATACTAACCCTTGATTCTTTTGAATTTTAGTATTTGATCTTGGTGGAGACTTGAAGCTTGATCACGGAGAAAGCAAGAACACGATCTTCGAAGATGATAAGCTTCACCCTCTAGCGGTATCCACACCTCGAACGAATATCAAGAGCACTTGATCTTGGTTGCTAGACCAAAATTATGAAACACACTTTCAAAATTATATTGACTATATGGAATTAGGAATTCTTGATCTTAGATTCCAAATCACTAATCAAGAATATTGTTCTCTCAATGAATTAGGTTAATCAACCTTAATGGCTGGTGAAAAAGACTTTATATAGGTCCTAGTCCTTAACCCTTAAAGACCTAGGATTCCTAAATCCCGTCACCCAATTAAGGAAACAATTTTCTGTACAAGCAGCACTGGCACGGTCGTGCCCTAAAACTGGCACGGTCGTGCCAATGGTTACGAGCCTGGCATCCCTTTTCTGATTATTGGCACGGTCGTGCTGTATAATCGGCATGGCCGTGCCTAGCACGGTCGTGCTTCATAACCAGTACGGTCGTGCCAAAGGGGTCGAGCCATCCATCCCACCTGCCGATTATTGGCACGGTCGTGCTCAATAATCAGCACGCTCGTGCCAGTCCAGAAAGACTCATATTTTCATAATTCCAATTCAGTCCTTTAGGATTCGTTCTATTTGTGTGTGACCCTCTAGGATTACACTATGTTGGCAATGAGTCCAAACATGCACCCATAAGATATGATTAGGTTCTAGCAAACCTTCATACCTACCCAAATAGTGTAACTAGATACAAGTTTGCATTCCTTTTAGAACATGTCACAATCCCTTTGTCCACGATGTCATTGAACGCAAGTCATGGTCAACAAGTCAACTTGTATTGTTCAATACTTTCTCGATTCCGAATATGTTGATAATCCAAATGACATTGATCCAATCAATTCATTTGAGTCCGGCCGAACATTTTTATCAACATCATTCCTATGAGAGGCCCAAGCTTGACATCTCCCCGAAGAGGGACAAATCCATCACAGCTTGAATGTAAATTACTTCGAATGAGAAGGTTTGATTGTTAATTACCCAAGGTATGGGGTTTGGATTTGGATGGTGTTAAGTCGAGGTGCTTTGTTTGCAAATTACCCATGATAAGGGGTTTTGGTTGTAGAATACAAGGAACTTAGTTGTAAGTTGTTTTAAGTGAGTGATTTGACTGTAATTTACCTTGAATGAAGGGTTTGATTGTTAATTACTTCGAACGAGAAGGTTTGATTACTAATTACTTCGAACGAGAAGGTTTGATTGCAATTTACCCAAAGTTGCGGGGTTTGGTTGATTAATTTTGTACTTAGGGTTTAATGACCTTAAATTGGGGTTTTCATGAAACTTGTAGATTTCGACCCAAGTTGATTGATTTATTTGTAGTATGTATAATGTATTGATTTTGGTGGTTTTGTTAAAAAAACGCAATCTTTTTGTGGTCCGACAATGTTGTAATCTTTGACCGATTTTTTGACTTGGTTGACTTTGTTAAAAGTGCTTTTTGTATTGTTTGAGTTTTGTTAGGGTATAAGGATGTAATGTACATTAGTGTTTCGTTGAGAAAGCTTATTTTGGATGAAGTCATATTTTTGTCCGTTAATTATTGAAATGCTTTCGGAATTGTGCGGAGTTAACTTGTCTTGGATTTGTTTTAAGTTGACTTGTCTTGGATTTGTTTTGAGTTGAGTTGTCTTGTCCTAGGTAGACTAGGGTTTTGATTGGGAGATATTTATAGTATACCTTAGGATGCTTTGGGATTTTCATAGAGTAACAAATGCAACAGTCTATACATGAGCATGCATCATAAAGTAAATTGCTAGATTTATTGCATACCTTTACTGTGTATACCTGTCTGTGTTCACAGGTTGTATTGCCGTCTTTGAAGTTGAGGGGCTCATATAGCGTTTGTGTATATCTTGTGGGAGAAGACTCCAAAGACTGTTCATAGCTTGACCGGGTTTGACTGTACCGACATCATGAGTGGTGCGCTTGGGGGCAGTATGAGGGGATGTTGGTGGCTCTCGAAACCGGAGGCGGTGATGTAGAGATAGCTTTCCGTCCATTTATTTGGTATGGATTGTCGTAGACCACTAACGTTGATATTACGGCGATGATTCCTTTGTTGGGATGCCCAGTGGACCTGGATGTAGTGAACAGACTTGCTTGTGGAGCAACGGGTTTGACGGAGTTGTACCATTCTTTAAATCGGAGTTGTCGGTCTCAGTTGGAGTCAGTCAACTGCTTATACTTTGTTTTGGAGGTATGAACCGTTCTTTGTTTCTGGTTTCAGTCTCTTCTTGTTGATGACTTACCCATGTAGTGTTGGGCCTACGAGATTCTTACTATGGGTTGGTTTAGGACGACCAGTGCTTGATTGCCGTACCTTGTTGATGGGCACCAAATTACAGGAGTATAGGGAAACGAGACGTCTCGGTACTATACTTAGGCTTAGTTTGAAGACTCTTCTGGAGGGACCCTGTCCGAGAGACATGACGTTCCATCCATGGGCGGAGCTAGACTTTGAGTTGTTTGTTGCAACGGCTATTGAGGCGACGGGCCAGAGGAGGCTGTTGATCGGATACAGAGGAGATTTCCTTTATTTGGGTGATAAGGCACGAGCCTAGGATGGAGTAGGTAGTGTCTACTTGATTCCGGTGGATCCTCCGTGGTCCATGACTGATCTGGTGTCTCTACATGACCGGTTTAGGTTGACCAAGGGCCTTGATGCTAGACAGTTTCTTGTAGAGGGAGCCTCGTATGATGACTTTGTTGGGACGCGCCTTTGAGGCTCACGCGTCGTGATAGAGGAGAAACTGCGGAGATGGGGCAGAGGCATGTTGAGTTGGTGGTAACGGGCCCAGCAGGTCTTTCCTTTGACTGGGTTTTTGGAGTCCCTCTATATGATCATGTGGACGGTGATGATAACCCTTAGTGGGTACAGCATGAGGAGAGTGAGGTAGCTCTGGAGTTTCGGATCCCGGCGGGTCATGTCAGTGTATGTACTTTTACTCCTTCTTCTGTCCATCCCTTTTCTTGTTTTTAGTCATACCCTTGTTCGGACTCATTTTGACATACTCATGCTGCCTTTGTCTTGGGTGGCTAATTAGACATATGAGGCCATGGCTTGCCGCGAGTCGGGTTTGCGGGCGGCACTCCGGAGATTGCATAGGAAGGTGGTGAAGGGCCTCTGCTAGGTAGCAGAAAATGGCGGTTCTCTTCTTTCTGGTGACGATAGTGGTGCTTTAGGCGGACGCCCTTGGAAGAGGATTCGAGGCAATGTCAGTGGATCGGCTTCTTGGATCTGCAGTTTGTTAGCGTAGAGCACAGACAGTAGCATATCATATATTTATGGATGACTGTATAAATATTTATATTATGTACCATGTAATATGTGTAGTAGCAAGTAGCGCGTAGAGTAGCAAGTAGCATGTAGGTAACATGTAGCACGTAGGGTAGTAAGTAGCATGTAAATAGCATGTAGATAACATGTAAATAGTCTAGGAGTGCATTGCACAGGCAAAAGGTACCCTAGTGGGGTTAATAAACTATTTGACTTCTATTGGTACGAGTCGCCTAAAGGAGATTTAGGGATTTAGACCTATAGGAGGTGAGATGTGGGTCCCAAGGGTAACCTATGGTGTAGGACCGAGTCAGTTAGGACATCACAGAGATGGGACAAAAGACATTTTGTAAATTTAGTGGAGACCGAGCGTGCGGGTTTATAAATAACGTGTCGTAATAGAAAAAACTTTTTTGAAAATGTAACGACTTTATAAAGATGCCTTATGATTAATTACAACCAATTAATTTAAGTACTTGTCCTTCGTTAGGATTTGTTGATTAGGGTATCCCTTCGGGTGAGTGAGATTTCATCGGGTTGCAGGTGATTTCGAGTAGTCAAGCAGTTGACCTAACTTGGTTTGGAGAAGCCCCAGTTTGAATGGGGGTCTTTGAAAGAGGTGAGCTATGTCGAGCTTCGGTGGAGAAAGATGACATTCTGTGGGGAGTAGCCTTGTTGGAGAGTGATCTCACTGGATCATTGGTAGTTGGTTCCATTGGAACAGCCCCAGTTTGGTGAGGTCATTAGAAAGAGGTCATCCATGTTGAACTCTGATGGAGAGAGATGACTTTCTGCGGGGAATGATCTTATTGGAGTATCAGTACTCGGCCTAATTCCATTAGAGTAGCCCTAGTTTGGTGAGGGCATAAGGTGGGGGAATGCTACCTCCTTTAGACGCACCCTGATTTTTCTCTAGACTGCCCTTACGGGTTTTCAATCTAGGTGGGTATATTCTTTTTAGCGTCGTTCTTTTTTTTTTTTTTTTTTTTTTATTTCAGTCGACTCAAAAATAAAGAAAAAGACAGAATTGTACAGACGACTTGCAGGAGCCTTTTTGTTATGGTGAGAGAAAAGAGAGAGAGAACAAGAGAGGGAGTTCTCGCATTTAGAATATACGGGAAGTATCTGTATAAAAGGAAGGAAGCCCCTGCTTGATAGAAAGTAAGTGTTTAGCTCTTTCCTAGATTGTAGAACAGAAGACTTGTCGAGACATTTGAAAATTGTTTTATTCAGAATTGTCTTTTGATTGCTCGAGAATGGACCTCGTTGATTAGTTATGTATCTTATGATAATGTTTTAGACAAGTAGTCTCGAAATAATAAACGCCTTGATTAATCGAGAAAGAGAATAGAAATTGTAGTGTATGGGGAAGCGAGAAGAGAATGAAAGTTGGCTCGAAGTGGGTTGTATATATTTTGTGGACCGGACCAGGAGGTTGCCTACATTCCACTCGGTGTGAGAGGCTCAGGTCCGCGTAGTTCGAGGATGATCCGGTTGATGATGATACCGGGATTGAGGAAGAAAGTTGGTCTACTCCAATGTCGCTAGTTCTTTTGGACTGTCGTGTGTAGTTGCTGCATCGGACTGCTGTCGTCGAGTTGAACTTCTTTGGGAAAGAAAGAAAAATAGAAAATATGAAGTGAAAAGAAAGTGGGACTTTTACTTTTCTATGATGATAGCCCCTTCTATTTTTTCTTTGCTTTGATTTATTTCTTTGTGCACACCCTTATTTTTGCCTAGGCCGCCCTTGCGGGTTTTCAACCTAGCGGGCTTCTTTTTTTGTGCTTTTGCTCTAATTTTTGCCTAAGCCGCCCGTTGTGGGTTTCGACCTTGCGAGCTCTTTTTTTTTATATATATATATATATATATATATATATATATATATATATACATATAATGAAACGTAGGGCAAGACGAGCCCCTAGTTTGCTATCGCCTTTGGGAGGTAGAACTCGTAGAGGGGGGGGGGGTTGAATAGCCCCTTGCATTTCGTTGACATCATCGAGGAGGACAGACAGCCCCAGTGCATCATCATGTTGGACAGCCTTTATGATTGTGCGGACGCTTCTTCGATGGTGAGCAGCTCTGCAGCCATCGTCTTCTTCGTGGGAAGATGGAAGTGTAAATGGGGAGTTTTTAGTGGGTGCACACAATGGGTGTACACAAGGAGAATATATGGAGGGTGCACACAGTGGGTGTACACAAGGAGAATATATGGAGGGTGCACACAGTGGGTGTACACAAGGAGAATATATGGAGGGTGCACACAATGGGTGTACACAAGGAGAGTATATATGAAGAGTGCACACAGTGGGTGTACACAAGGAGAATATATATGAAGGGTGCACACAGTGGGTGTACACGAGGAGAGTATATGGAGGGTGCACACAATGGGTGTACACAAGGAGAGAATATATGGAGGGTGCACACAGTGGGTGTACACGAGGAGAGTATATGGAGGGTGCACACAGTGGGTGTACACGAGGAGAATATATATGAATGGTGCACACAGTGGGTGTACACGAGGAGAATATATATGAAGGGTGAACACAGTGGGTGTACACGAGGACAGTATATGGAGGGTGCACACAGTGGGTGTACACAAGGAGAATATATATGAAGAGTGCACACAGTGGGTGTACACGAGGAAAGTATGTATGGAGAGGACATATAGAAAAGAGAAAACGATTCGATTGATCAAAGCGTTTGTTATTTTGAGACTAATTGTTTGTTAAGTTATGTGTGATGATTTGTGGGTCCATTTACCTTTCAATGAGTCTTCGTTAACAAATATATTTGGGATTAATTCGTCATATAAAGATATAGCAATCAATTATCAATTAAGATTAATACAATTTTCATGGAGTTGATGTATATGTGTAGACACCCCATTTTGGACGTTTGTTCATAATCACACTATTTCTGTGTCTCGCCTTTAATTTGGGTTGAAACTCGTTAAGTTGGACATGTTTCGTTAAGTTTCTGATTGACTCCGTTAGTCAGGGGCCAAAATGAACATTACAACTATCGCAGAGGGGCAAAAAGTGATTCCAGCTCTTAGATCCCTCGTACGAGACATTGATGTCTCGTACGAGGCATCCCCCTTTGACAGTCGGGTTTTCAGCAGTTTCCTTGTTGATCACAAACTCGTTTCTTGGCAAACACTCAAGCAATCCGGGGATAATCCTTTGGCCGATTCTAGAGTCCAAAAATAACTCTTTGTGAATCAAGTCATTCATTCCCATCCATAAACCTCCCTCCAACACCTATAAATAATGAGTTTCCTTCACTCTCGAAGGAGGACGACAATTTCTTGACAGCCCCAAGGCTGTTAAACCACCAAAAGGTTCTCATAATCAGTCCCTCTCCCTCACCCACGAAATTTAGAAGATCAAGGCCTTTAGTCAAGGCCATCCATAGGATTATTGAAGAACGCTTACGTAAAACTCTTTGTTTTTCTATCTTCTCATCTCTTTCTTTGCTTGGAAATAGTGTGATTCCATTAAAGGATCAGCCTAGAGCCTCTCCAATTCATGGAGATGGTCTCGAAGCATATGATCCGACATCCCAAATAAATAAGCAATTATTTATTTATTTTTGTTCTTTCGATACATGAATGCATGATTTTAAGACGATGATGATGATTTCTTAGCAAGACCAATCCTAGATTGGGTGAATTGGGTGCTCCTTGACCTTCCCAATTCATAACTTAACCCCTGAACCCAGATATCACGGTCCGTGTTCCGACAATAACATGGTGGCGACTCTCAATCAAAAAGGTAAATCTTCGAATGGAAACAAACCGTTCGATGGCGACGTTACAACCCGTAAACCCGCACGCAAACAGTGGCGAATCCGCTGGGGACGAGAGATTACAATAAGTGGGTTAGACTTGCATCGAAAGAAATCATCGTTGTCTTTAAATTCTGCATTCTGTACGATTTCCTGTTCCCAGACTGAGATGCCTCGTATGAGGGATCTGATGTCTCGTACGAGACATCTTAGTTCTACCTGGATAATCTGATTCTCTGGTTTGAAAAAGGATCCCGTTCGGTTCAAACACGTACACAGAGTTTCAGATCCGCTCTCCCCCTGTTTCTGAATCCTAGGACCTTCCTAGCGACAATGAAACTCCCCTTATATCTTAAGGCTAACCCTTTGTTTTGCAGGAGTATGTGCTAAATGTTTATCCCCTGCTTTACCTCTGTGTTTGCCTTATGTGTGAACTACGACGGCCTGAGTTCCTCCACAAGAGGGAAACGTAGGCAGCCACTTGGCCCGGCCATTGCATGTTTTTGTTTTAAAATTAAAAAAAAAACTTTCTATTTTATCCTTGACACCTAGATCTTGACACTCACACACGTGCACACATGTAGATTAATTGCACTACATACCCTATAAACCCAGGTCCCAATCGGAGGACGGATGTCGGTCAGCACACCACCCTAAAAAGTGGCACTCGCCGGTCTCTCCAAAGATGGTGTACCCACTCCGTGACACGCTCCTAGACTGTGTTTATGGGGAGCCGTAGCCGTAAGCCCTGCATGAACCTCATGCATACATAATAGCTAATAAGGCACTCCTCGAGACCAGTCGGTTGGATTCTTAGGGTTGTTTTAATCATTGCCAAGATAACGCATCTTTTACAATTTATAATCCTCCCTTCATGAATTCTCAAACGGTTGTCCCTTCGGTATTAAATTGCTAAAATAAAGGATGGCGGTGGTGAGATGAGGATTTTTCTACGAGGATTCGAGTCTAGCCAGTCTCACCACCAAGATCCTGCGTCTGGTAATGTCCCTTTCGGTTGTCCCTTAATGAGAATTCATAAGGTTTGATTGCATTAATGCGTTATTTAACAAAGTGCAAAACAACTACGGGTCACTTAGGTTTGGTTAATTGAATGGTGGATTCCGATGAGAATATGGGACCTTTGCCCGAATTGTCCGTTTGGAAGAGTGCAATACAGGTGAAAAACAAGGGGCTCATATTCTAGGGTGACAGAATCCACTGTTCCAGGATGAACTAGAGTAGAAACCTCTTAAAATGGATTAAATTCCATCCGACCTATAGGATTAAAATCTGCAATCTGACTGTCAGGCTGGATGCCTCGTACGAGACATCCCTTGTCTCGTACGAGACATCCTCCTTTTCTGTGAATCTGCCGTGTTGGTCAACCCCTGTTTCATCAAAGCCGACTTGTTGGGACCCCAGCCTGGAATTGACACAGTTTCTACACTCTAGGTCCGTCCGATCAGCAAAGTAGCTCCGTACTCCCAACACAATCGCTCCAGAAGTCTACATTCGTGATCCCAAGACCAAGAGACTTGAAAAGGTCGCAGTAATGGCCGGTACCCCTATCACCGACTTGGAAACCGCTAAGGCTGTCATCGCCCGGCTTGAACAACAAGTGAAAGAGCAAGCTGAAGTGGCCGCCCGTGAGAGTGATCGTCACGCCTAAGACATCGACTCTACCCTACAAGAGCTCCAGGAACTCAAGAAAAATAATGAGAAGTCAAAATCCCCCTCCAAAGACAGGGAATCCTCTAAGAAGAAGAAAAGGAGAGATGATGACTCTGACTCTGATTCAAACGCATCCGACTCCTCCTCCTCCGATGACGACGATACTAAGGCAAGTGATAATAAAAAGAAAGCTAGTGATGACACCAACTTCATCAACTCCGCCACTGCAGAGTTTATCGAAAAGAGGTTTGCACATCTCGGTTTAGCAAAGGGCTCCACCGTTCCATTTGACCCCATTGCGCTCCGCAAGTCAATCACTAAGCTACCACGAAAGTTCCGCACCCCTGACATAGGTAAATTCAATGGCACTACCTGTCCTCGTGTCCATGTTGAAACTTACACTTGGGCCATGCTTCCAATGAAAGTGGATGACACTGTCTTAGCCCAAAGCTTCCCTCAAACTTTTGAAGGGGCGGCAAGGGATTGGTACATGTCTCTCCCCTTATCCACAAGGACCGATTGGGCTACCGCATGTGAGATCTTCCAAAGGCGCTTTGAGGACAATACTACCTACCGTCCAACTAAAAGAGATCTCGAGCAAATCCAACAAGGTGCTAATGAAACATTTGGGGACTTTGTTAAAAGATGGAGAGCCAAGCTCACCGAAATTGTTGATAGGCCAACTACAGACGACCAAATGCATGTCTTCCTAAAGTCACTCCGTAATGAGTACGAGGACCGCCTCTCCGGTACTTTCTTCCCAAGCTTCTCTGAACTTCATAAAGCCGGTCTTCGACTAGACGACATTTTTAAAAGTAGGAAGGAGGCTAAGAAGGATAGTGGGTACCGCTACACTAACAAGAGCTCTACTAGCAAAGACACATCCGTCAATGCTATCGCTTTCAATAACCAAGGGAGGAGCAACTATTCCTCCGTCCCTCCGCCCAGCAAGGAAAGGAAGAAAGAAAGAGTATACAACAAATTAGAAGGCATCACTCAAGGAGAGCTCTTCGACATACTCGTAGAAGCCGGCAAAGTCGCACCAAGGAAGCCTCCTTCTACTCCAAGGGAACTCCCCCCGAATCATGCCCATTATCTCTACTGCAAATTCCATCAGTTCAGTGGTCATGACACCAACACTTGCAACCACCTCAAAGATGTGATCCAAGATCTCATAGACTCTAAGAAGTTAGGAGCTCCTAATGTAGTGACAAATCCCCTTCCAACTGCGGGAGGAGGAATCAATGTAATAGAGATAGCTAATGAGGAAGGGGAGACTACTCGCCTAATTCCAAGTGTGGGCGAGAGCACTCCAAAGTTTGATAATGAAATTTCTTTTTGTTACATGTTGCCTCATAATCAAGTACTCAGTATGCGAAATAATAAATTTGTACGCAAGGGGGAAGCCTTGCCATACTTCATGTTCCCTGAACCATGGATAGACCATAGGGGGAAGCGCCAACCGGGCTTTGAAATATTCAGTGATTGCGATCCGTAGTCACACGAGGCAGAACCGATGCAATTCTCGTGGCTACCTCGAGAATCGAGGGGTACAAAGGCCGAAGCTTTCAGTGAGTGGGACTTTGTGTTGGGAGAAGACCTACTGCACCAATTTCTCAACCTTTGCAAGCTAGAGGACACTCAGATTAACGCAATAGACAAGGGGGGCACTCCGAACAAAGACTACACCAAGCTCATCGAGAAGAGTGACGAGCCTATTCAGAATTGGTACACAACTGGGGGACCCATAGCAAGTGAAGACTTCCTGATCAAGGAACTAGGATATACTCCCCATCCCCATAGGGCAAGAAAATTTGTAACTCTAAACTTAGAGTCAGATACCGCTACCGATGAGCTCACCCAAGAGGACTTGGATTCCATCGCGGAACATGTATTCCCCTACTTTCTTAATGAAAAAATAGATCTTTCTGAGTATCCCGAGATTACTAGCGTCCTAAATGATGAATTAACTAATAACTCTAACGAATTAGATAATAATGAGTCATATGACGAGATAGATCAAGAAAACGAACAAATCTTAAAAGAAATTAATAAGCAAGTAGGTCTTCGTGGCGAAATAGTCCTATTGACGCCGAAGAAATGCAAACAGTTAATATGGGGACGGACGATGATCCGAAAGAGACCAAGATTGGCAGTTTCTTCAAGGGGGAAGAACGACAAGCCCTCATAGCGCTTCTCCGAGAATTTGTAGATGTGTTTTCTTGGTCCTACAAAGATATGCTAGGGCTAGCCAATTCGATTGTTGAGCATAAGATACCGCTGCTTCCAGATTCAAGGCCAGTCAAGCAGAAACTCCGCAGAATTAAGCCAGAGTGGTCGGTACAAGTCAAGCAAGAGATAGAGAAACTCCTGAGTGTTGGGTTCATCAAAGTGATAGAATATCCAACCTGGTTGGCTAATACTGTGCAAGTTTCAAAGGCAAATGGAAAATTCCGCGTTTGTGTTGATTTCCGTGATCTCAACAGAGCATCTCCGAAAGATGATTTTCCTCTTCCAAACATGGACATGCTCGTTGACAATACCGCAAAGTACGAAGTCCGTTCATTCGTAGACGGATTCGCCGGTTACAACCAGATCCTCATGGCCGAGGAGGACCAACATAAAATAGTGTTCACCACACCTTGGGGGACGTTCTGTTATACAGTCATGCCATTCGGGCTCAAGAATGCCGGAGCCACTTACCAGATAGCGGTAACTGCATTGTTCCACGACATGATACACAAAGAAATGGAGGTGTACGTTGATGATATGATCATACACTCCAAAGGCTCTGATGGACAGCATCTTACCGACCTTAGAAAGTTCTTTGAGAGGTTGAGACACCACAAGATGAGACTTAATCCGGCCAAGTGCACATTTGGGGTAGTGAAAGGGAAAGTCCTTGGGTACATGGTCACTGAGCGTGGTATAGAAGCAGACCCCGCTAAGATCAAAGCCATCATTGACATGCCTCCACCTAAGACGCAGAAAGAAGTCAAGGGATTCATGGGTCGCCTTCAATATATTAGTCATTTCATTAATTAACTCACGACGATGTGCGAGCCCATTTTTAAACTCCTCAAGAAGAATGCATCCCTAGAATGGACTAAAGAGTGCCAAGAAGCTTTTGATAAGGTAAAAGAGTACTTAGTAAATCCGCCCGTATTGGCTCCACCACATAAGGAGAAACCATTGACCTTGTACCTCACAGTTAATGACACTGCGTTAGGGGCTATGCTAGCACAAGAGCAACCTGATTCGAAGAAAGAGAACGCCGTATACTTTGTCAGCCGTCGCTTCCAAGGGGCTGGATTGAATTACTCCGCATTAGAAAAGTCATGTGCTGCACTGGTATGGGTAGTTGAGAGACTAAAGCCGTACATGGAGGTGTTTCCTATACAACTAATTGCCAAAATGGACCCCATGAAGTACATATTTGAGAAGTCACATGTCTCCTCTAGGATAGCCAAATGGTACTTTATGCTCGCGGGGTATGATATCACTTACATCACACAGAAATCCGTGAGAGGAAGAGTCTTCGCAGACCATTTAGCCGAATTTCCATGTGATGAAGCGAAGGGGGAAGACCCGCGGTTCCCTGATGAGGATATCATGGCAATAGCAGAAAATAAGTGGCAATTATTTTTCGATGGCGCTGCCAATAAACGAGGATACGGCATTGGCATGTTATTAGTAGATCCCTCAGATTTCTACACTCCACTCACAATACGCCTTGACTTTGAAACCACTAATAATATTACCGAGTACGAAGCTTGCATAGCGGGGCTTGAAGTGGCCTTAGAAAGAAATGTGACCGAACTAGAGGTGTACGGAGATTCACAACTTATAATCTATCAGTCACTCAAGAAGTGGAAGGTACAAGACCCTACACTCCAGAAATATAACGACCATCTCCAAGACTTGGTCAAACAGTTCAGAGAGGTCACTTTCTACTACCTTCCTAGGGATAAGAACCGTTTAGTGGACTCACTAGCCATGCTAGCATCACTTGTTGAAATTCCCGAATGGACTGAGGTTAAAACCTTCAAAGTCGCAAGGCGAACGACTCCCGCTTATTACTCGATCATAGACCTGCACGATTACAGAGAAGAGTGTAACTCGGTGAATACCTTGGACAACAAACCTTGGTATTATGATGTATGGCGTTTCCTCCTAGACGGAACATTCCCATCAGACGCATCACCTAAAGCGAAGATAGCCCTCAAACGGTTTGCCGCTCAATTTGTTATCATAGGTGATCGCCTCTATAAGAAACATCACGAGCAGTGTCTACTCTGTGCCGATGAGCACGAAGCCATAGAAATCATGGACCAAGTCCATCAAGGAGTCTGTGGAACCCACATGAATGGCAATATGCTAGCAAAGAAAATCATTCGACTAGGGCACTATTGGGCTACGATGGAAGCCGATTGCACCAACATGGTTAAGAAATGCCACAAGTGCTAGATACATGCCAACTTACAACACGCACCACCGTCCGTGTTATACCCCATGACATCCCCTTGGCCATTTTCTACATGGGGAATAGATGTTATCGGCAAAGTGTCGCCGACCGGACATAATGGGCACTCATTCGTATTAGTTGCCGTTGATTACTTCACTAAATGGATCGAGGCTAAATCCTACAAGGTCTTGATTGCCAGAAAGGTGGCTGAGTTCATTAAGACCAACATCATATGCCGATATGGGGTACCTCATGAGATGATATCTGACAATGGCTCGCACTTTGAGAAAGAATGTGA
The DNA here is from genome assembly GCA_026119855.1 of Campanula takesimana. Taxonomy (NCBI): domain Eukaryota; kingdom Viridiplantae; phylum Streptophyta; class Magnoliopsida; order Asterales; family Campanulaceae; genus Campanula; species Campanula takesimana. The sequence continues at coordinate 95,281 of JAOWBW010000469.1, forward strand.
CCAACTACTTGCGGATTACAAGATAGAGAGACATCAGTCATCACCGTACCGACCACAAACCAATAGAGCAGTCGAAGCTGCTAACAAAACCATTGAGACCATCATTAGGAAAATGGCTAAGACTGGCAGAGACTGGCCCGACAAATTACCTTTTGCACTCTGGGGCTACCGTACTTCAATCCGTACCGCTACCGGTGAAACTCCATACGCCCTAGCCTATGGGATGGAAGCAATGTTACCAATTGAATTAGAAGTACCATCACTAAGGGTTCTCCTAGAAAATCAAGTGAGTGAAGTCGCATGGTTAGACAGCCGTTATGAACAACTAGCCCTGCTAGATGAACGACGACTTCGAGCCGCCGAGCATATCCAAGCGTATCAACGAAGAATGGCCCGAGCATTCAATAAGAAAGTCAAGTCCAGAAACATCAAAGAAGGGGACCTTGTCCTGCATGAACATCGTCCCGGACCATTCAACCTTATGGGAAAGTGGGGACCAAGGTGGATAGGCCCCTACATAGTCAAGAAGGTATTCTCCGGAGGAGCGGCGCAACTCACAGACCTAGATGGAGATCAACTACCGAAGCCCGTCAACTTGGACAAGCTGAAGAAGTACTATTCATAAGTCCGTCCCCTATTTCAAAAAAAGGGAAAGCTCGCTAGGTTGAAAACCCGAAAGGGCGGACTAGGCAAAAGTTAGAGCAGATAGCACGAGAAAAGAAGCCCGCTAGATTGAAAACCTGAAAGGGCGGTCTAGGCAAAAATCAGGGTGTGCATAAAAAATAAAAATAAAAATAGGGGACAGTCTCGTACGAGAAACCTATGTCTCGTGCGAGACATGTCAGTCAGCAAAGATATTTTCTCTTTCTTAAACAAGAACTACGATGACCTGAGCTCCTTATTTAATTGATGTAAAAGGAGAACGTAGGTAGCCTTTTGGTCCGGTCTATTCAATAAATAAAATCAAAATCTTGTCTTCTTATTAATTGAATGCATTTCAATAAAGCAATAAGAAAATTTCTAACATGAATACCAACTTGCAAGAGAAAATAAATAAAATACTAAAAAACTGAACAATTGGTCTATCTATGGCAATCTCTCGATACTCCTAAGGATCTACTTCTTCCTTAACTTAGTAGGGGCTTGACCACGATCCGCCTTGTCATTCCTCTTCCTCTTGTGTAAAGGTATCTCGAAACCGGGAGGAACATCAAGTCGACTGAACACCGAGGGAGTAAGTCTCGCGAACACATGAGGCCTATCCAGAGCTTGGAATTTACCGGGAAGTCCATTCGCCCTCTTCTCGTAAAAGTCACTATCCAGAAAGTCTTGAGTGGCATCTACACTGATATTAGAAGGATCCTCCTTAGCTTCCTTCTCCCTCAAATTCAAGCTAGGCTCGAATTGGTCCCCCAATAGAGAACGGCGAATCTCATCAATACCCTCGACATCGGGACGGAGTTCCGAGAGAAACCAATCCAAGTATTTGTCCGATAAATAGATACTTCCTCCATCATGACGAAGATTGGTCCAACGATCCATAGTGGTACCTTGCCCCCAAGCGCGAGCCAAGCTCGTAGAGAACTCCGAGTCCATGATAGAAATGTCGTGAGGCCGTCCCCCTAACAAGAAAGCATCCTGTTCTTGACCGAATTGTCGCATTACCCTCCGAGCAAAATAGAAAGAGGAGTCTCTTAAACCCGGAAGGACGACCCTGTCGTATCCGAGGGTGTTAGACACGAACCTCCTCACCTTCCAAAAGGATGGGCACCAAACGATGTCATTTGTCTCCGCTTTAGCGAAAAGATGAGCCCATTCCTCAATGCTGAGACCCTTCACTAACAGTCTCCGCCTATGGAAAGTGTAAGGAGAATACTCGACCGGAGAGTCCAACAGTTTAAAGTGTTCTCTAAGCCAGATAGTCAACAATAAGGGACTCCCCCGAGTCATAGAGCCGGTTCGGTGTAACTCGTCAAGACCATGAAGGGTCTCCCCCAAGATAAGAGGGATTATGTTGAAGGCCCGTCACGATGTCCATGAGCTCCGTGTCCGCCATGCCACACTTGCTCATGAAAAGCACGCTCCGGAACAAGCACAATGCCAAGAGGCAACACTGGGAATCCACACCGTAACCGCGAGTCACCCGACCTTTAAACCTCCTAGGCAAAGCGTGGAGATTAATATAGCGGTTGTGAATATAACTCTGCGCCTCGGGAAGGCCAATGCTCAATAAGGCTCTAAGAGACTCCGCCGGTACCTTATCGCAATTAGGAACCGCAATCACACCGGTCAATGGCATATCCAAGATAGCCGCCATCTCTTCCACAGTAGGGACCATCTCATTAAGTGAAAAGTTGAAGAGATGAGTCGATGGATCCCAAAAACGTGCAACTCCCTTTAAGAGGTCCCATTCCGGTTTTAGGTTCTTCAAGGTGAAAAGGATCTTAAACCCGAACATCTCCACGAATCTCTCTTGACGAGGTTTACTGAACGAACGAAAGAACGTTGCTAAATCATTCTTGTAGCGCTCCACTAGTTCCGAGTCCAAGGAGAACTCATCAATAATAATTGATGAAGGGATGAATTTACTTGGGGCCATTGGGAGCTAAAGGTTGAGAATTTTACTCCAAAAGAAAGGTTCCCAGAACTGATTTAAGGCTGAATGGTATTCTAGGACGGACTAGAGGTGCTTATATACAAGTTTGGATACCAAATCCTCGAGGAAAAAGGAGAAACAGCCACAGATCATAAGGATGGCTCGTACGAGACATCGATGTCTCGTACGAGGCATCTCCCAAGTCATAACTACAGTACTCTGCTCAGATTTCAGGTTGCCTGACAAGTCAAAACATGTTTCAATCACCCCAGAAATCCATCCAGAACAGTTCATATATCACATAATAAATGGCCCAACGCGAATCCATCTCATGATATTTACCCTCGGTTGACCAACCGGATACGAGTCAATGCATTTACACAGTCAGAAATAAAACTAAAATTAACCAAAGTATTGTGTGCTAGAATTAGGGAATATTTGTTGCATAGGTACAAATCCAAAGAGAGAAAATTGTCTTCGCCTACGCCGAGGCAATAAATACATCATCAACAAAAATGGGAGAATGGGGGATCCTATCTAGGGAGTGTCGCCACCGCCGCACTATCATCCGTCCGTCCGAGGCCTCTTCCCGCAAGAAGCTAGCTCCGCCGTCTGCTGAGCCAATCGTCCGAGCAGCCCTGCTGTCTCTCTCTTCATCCTCTTGGCATAGGCCATGAACTGGGCAAGCCGTCCTGCAACCTCTCTATACTCAGCAATGGGCACCTGTTGAGAAGAAACAAATAGAAATATCAAAATCCTATGATAAATGATAAACAGAGAGATAAAGTGGTAAAATGACAAGAAATGACGGAAGAAGGGTCATGAATCATACCATAGTCGCATCAGTAGGAGGCACGAGTCCCTCAAGCATGTCGTACTGTGCAGGAAGGTCCTCAGTACTCTCTAACCTCTCAGCCACGCTGTAGGTAAAGGAAGCTGGTCCAAGCTGTGGACGGAAAGGGACGTGGACCACTCCCTGGGCCTGAGCCTGATCACCCTCCATAATCAGCAGAGGCATGAGACGAGCAAAGAAGTCCTGATTATCAGCCTCTAGATGCATGTGCTCAAAAGCATCCTGACCAATGATGAGGTCATCTCTCTCCTCCTCCGCAATGGCGTAAGAATTAAGCATATGGGCCGGCGGGTCCAAAGGGACAATGACATCGAGTCTGCCACCACCCTGCTGGTGAGAGACTCTCTCCCCTAGATAGAAGCATCCCCCACCAAGGCCGATCATCAACATCCTCATACCGGCGAACCCGTACGCCTCATCGATGCCCAACCTCGCCAAGGGAAGAAAGCGACATCAGAATCAGGGACGGCCTCCCACCTGTCAAAATATAGCCTCATACGCTCCACCGTCATATCAGCCCCCTCGGCCTGCTCGTCACGGGTATCTCTTTTATCCCGGCAGCATCTCAGAGTATCCGGGAACATGACGGCGTTGTCTCGAAGATTAAAAGTGAAGAGACCAAACATGGCATATCCCCAGGCCTGCAAAATGGGAGAAACATAAAAGAGTCAATACACAGTAGCTAAGATGAAAATTCCATCAAAGTAAACTGGGGCTAAAATAAGGGAGGAATACAGAAGAAGATGAGTATTATACCTCCCAAGCGTGGCTGTGGCCGCCTAGACCGGCGTTTGACCTATCCCGCGAGCTCTCATCCATGTCCACATAGCAGTGGGCCAAGCCGGCTAACCCCCAACAAGCATCAGTAATATGCTGCATATCTCTCAGGCAGCTAAGTGTAGACACCCCGATCTCGTACCCCTAAAACCAACTGCAATTCAGTCTAAGCGCGATAATTGACCTAAAACCCAGATTGGCCGTTCGGGACTACCGACCGCTTATCGGTGCATCGGATGCAAAAACCAAGCCCGAATCTATGATCAGGGCTCAAAACCGAGCAAACAGGCGTATACTTCGAAAATTGAGCGTCGGGACCTACGGCGGGCCCCGCATCCCTAAAACGCCTTTTACCGTCATCCTTACATTTAAAATTATATTTGTTCTTTTCCTTACTTATTAACATATTATCGATATGCCATTATGACAGAATAATACGAGGAGGAAATTTTGAGTTGAGCCCGCGACAACCGGAACACCGAACGCGCACGACGGAGCAGTTGCAAGCTGTTGCGGAGCGGGAACACAGAGCCGGAAATAGTGTCAAGTCAGGCATGTTTACTTCCACAAATTCCTGGCCACATGGCTTGAAAATAGGGGAGGGGTCATTTGCAATGGATAAATCACAAAGCAACACTTGGCAGAACAAGAATGAAAGACTTTTTTGGCCACACCATCACTTTTGGCTATTTTTTCCACCACCTTTTGCATGATTTCGGGCAAGAGACCATACCCCCCATACTACCCCTACTCCTAGTTACATTTTGGTCCAAGAAAACTTACCTCCCTCCTCCATTACTTCCTATGTTGATCCAAGAAGGGGAGAGGTGATATATTCATAAAAACACACACATTCCCTACACCATTCTCTCCAACTTGCACCCTTGTTCTTACCACCACCACTCAACCACCACAACACCACCACTCCTCCACCACCTCCCCACCACCCCAACCACCATCCCAACACCTCAAAACAACTACAAAACTCCTTCAAACCTCAAGCAAACAAACAACAACAACAACAACCACAACAACAACACAACAACAACAACAACAACAATTTCAATCAAACAAAAAAAGTTCCCTTGGAGACAAAGGAAGCACACCACCCTCTCTTAATCTAGGTAAGTTCCCTTTTTATATATCATAAATTTGATAAATGTAAGTCTAAATGAGTTGTTTGGGAATCTAGTCAACTAGTGACTAGATTCCCCTTATTATCTATGTAATCTATGTTTTTACTTTGTAAATAAACATGTTCTATATATTCTAAATGTTCATACTTCAGTCCTAGCATGTGTATATATGTCTTGAGTTCATTTTGGTGTTAATCTCATGCTTTAGATCTCAAATCCTATCAAGATATAGTCCATTTGCTCAGCAGTGTATATTCTGCCCTCATCTCCTTCTTTCTTGTTTATTCTCATTTTTGTTTATTTTTGTTCATAAATAGAAGAATTATAATGTTAATAACAATAAATAAACGAGTTAATTAAGTTTCATGGGTT
>JAOWBW010000469.1:701114-984837 GCA_026119855.1 Campanula takesimana
CCCGAGGAACAAGAAAAGATGTTTATGAAAGCTGAACAGGTAATTAGTAATTTTACTGGCATGAAGGAAGCTTTAGCACTTTCAATTAAAGAAATTTCCCAGCTTAAGACAGAGAAATCTCTACTAATATCTGAACTCACCCTCCTTAAGGAGCAGATCAAGAGCATGACTCCTCTTACTGATCGAAACTGTTTCTTATAAGAACAAAATGCCATATTTAAAATTAAAAACGACGAATTGGTTGCTGAGATAAACGACCTTAAACGGATCACTAATGAGTGGATCAATTCTCATGTCACTATGGAACAAATACTAGAATCCCAAAATTCTAGTGGTGATAAAGAAGGCTTGGGATTCCAAACTAGTGACAACTTTAAATGTGCATCTTGTTGTGAAAGAGATGAGAAATTTACCCAGCAAACTTTGGAAGGGTCAAAGGCTAAACATCATGTTTCAAAGGGTGAAGGACAAGAACCAAAGAAGAAACTAGTGTTCAACTATGTCTACCCTAAGAAATAAACTGGCAAGGCACAAAAGTTGAAAGGTATTGCCATGGATGAACCTGCTGCTGCGGCAAGCACCAGCAAGGTAGCTGAGTCTCCTTACCGCATCAACTTGCCGCGAGGTCAGGCGATCGTACCAAGGAAGCTGGTGAACGCATGGAAACCAGCGACCACCGGTGGTGGCAAGGTAGCAAAGTTTAAGAGGATGAACTTTGTAAGGGAGACCTCATCCATACCAGTAAATGATGTTGTGCAGAAGACATCAACGAAGTTTCTTAACCCTCAGTTGGGTGGCTTCCACCATTGTTCTGTGTGTGATGATTATAGTCACAAGGCTGCTGAATGTCTTTTAAGATTCACACCCAATCCTAGAAGACTTAAACCCCCTTCTGTGAGTCAAGTGTGGGTTGTCAAAAGCTGCTAATCTTTAGGACCCAAAATAATAAAGGGGACCTCGATCTTAAATGTTTATTTTGTAGGTCCTCTGTCTTATGGCTGGTCACTCCAATGATGCTACAAGTTTATGGTATCTAGACATTGGATGCTCAAGGCATATGACTGGAGATTTTAATCTATTGGAAAGTGTCCGTAATGAAAAAGGTCCAGCAGTTACTTTTGGCTACAACAGCAAAGGAAAGACCATTGGATATGGAGTCATCAGAAAAGGAAAAATAACAATCCAAGATGTTTCTCTAGTTACTGGTCTGAAACACAATCTTCTCTCAATCTCATAATTTTGCGACAAAGGATTGCAATGCCACTTCACTTCAACTCATTGCTTAATCAAGGATGGCAACTCCGGCGTCACTTTGCTCAAAGGGATTCGTAAGAAAAACGTTTATATTGTTGATTTCAATTCTTCTTGTATTTCTTCTAATCTCTGTTTTGTAGCAAAGAATGTTAGCGAAAATAGTTGGCTTTGGCATAAATGGCTCAGTCACTTGAACTTCAAGTATCTCTCCAAGATTGGTAGAGAAAATCTGGTTCGTGGTTTACCCAAGGTAGCTGATCACCACGATGAAAAGTGCTCAGCTTGTCAACTAGGCAAACAACCAAAAGCATCTTTCTCCAGCAAGACGACTCCGTTAACTTCAAGATGTTTGCAGCTACTTCATATGGATTTATTTGGACATGTCACTACCGCAAGTATTGGAGGCAATAGATATACATTAGTTGTGGTAGACGATTATTCAAGATATACGTGGGTCGAAATGATGATCTCCAAAGACGATTGTTATGACATTTTGACCGCGCTCTTTAGACAGCTCCAAACCCAAAAAGAAGACAATCTCATCAGTGTTCGATCCGACAACGGAACAGAATTCAAGAACAACTACGTCGCTCAATACTGTGACGACCATGGTATTGATCATAACTTTTCTGCTGCTGGAGTTCCTCAACAAAACGGTATTGTGGAAAGGAAAAACAGAATGTTGATAGAGGCAGGAAAGATGATGATTGCTGAATCGAAGCTACCTCAATATTTTTGTGCTGAAGCCGTCAACACAGCATGCTTCACTCAAAATCGATCCCTCATCAACAAGACCTAAAATAAAACTCCTTATGAACTTTGGAAAGGAAGAACCCCCAACATTGCCTACTTCAAGATTTTCGGTTGCAAATGTTACATTCTCTACAGCGGTAAAGAACATCGAGGTAAATTTTCTCCTAAGGCCGATGAAGGTATATTTGTTGGGTATGCTAAACACTTAAAAGCTTTTCGTGTATTTAATAAAACCACTCTTAAGATAGTTAAATCTGTCCATGTTACTTTTGATGAACATTCTCTCCTTGAGCCACATTTGGCTCCAAATGTTGCTGATGATTTTGTTGAGCTTAATTAGATAGGTACAAGTTGACCACAAAATCAGTCAACTCAAGGAAATCCATCTACCTCAATAGCACCTCCACCTACCTCAAATGAAGCCCCTGATGTTACCACATCAGCTGCAAATCCAAATGGAGAAAATACTGAGGCACCCATCAATATTGAAAAACCAGCCCTCAACTTACCTATGATTGGGATGGCACAAATGATGTACCACTCGAAGACTTACAACAACCATCAACTCAACCAGACCTACCTCATGAAGTACGAGAGGTCAGAGATCACCCAATTCAAAATATCACTGGTGACCTACATTCTGGTGTTAGAACAAGAAGATCAAATTATGATGCACTTACCGCATTCATATATCAAGTTGAACCCAAGAAAGTTGATGAAGCACTCCAAGACTCAAGTTGGGTTATTGCTATGCAAGAAGAGCTCAACCAATTTGAAAGATGTAAAGTTTGGACCTTAGTTCCAAGACCAAAAGATCAAGAAGTGATTGGTACAAAGTGGGTGTTCAGAAATAAGATGGATGAGAATGGGAACATCACAAGAAACAAAGCTAGGTTGGTTGTACAAGGAAATATACAAGAAGAAGGCATTGACTATGATGAAACTTTTGCCCCCGTTGCACGACTTGAAGATATATGGATATTTTTAGCATATGCCTCTTTCAAAAGATTCAAGCTTTATCAAATGGATGTGAAGAGTGCATTTCTCAACGGCGAACTTCAAGAAACTGTCTATGTTGCTCAACCGCCTGGATTTGAAGATCTCAAATTTCCACATCATGTCTACAAACTTCAAAAGGCTTTATATGGACTCAAACAAGTTCCACGGGCATGTTATGATACCTTATATAAATTTCTTCTAAAGAAAGATTTTAAGCGTGGTAAGATCGACACAACTTTATTCATTGCTAAATATCATGATCATACTTTACTTGTTCAAATTTACGTCGATGATATTATTTTTGGTTCCACTAACTAATTGTTGTGTAAGCGATTTAAGAAGCTAATGAAAAGAAAATTTGAGATGAGCATGATGGGAGAATTAACATTCTTTCTTGGGCTACAAATTAAACAATGTGCTGAAGGCATCTTCCTCAACCAAGCAAAGTACACAAAAGATCTCATTAAGAAATTTGGACTTGAAAATGCAAAGGCATACGACACTCCTATGGCTGCTGGTAACAAGTTCGATAAAGACTTGAAAGGTAACAAGGTTGATCAAACCTTGTACCGAGGTAAGATTGGCTCTCTCCTATGCAGCATGTACCATTGACAGGAAAAGCACAAGTGGAACTTGTCATTTCCTTGGAAATCGACTCGTTTCATGGCCAAGCAAGAAACAAGCCTCAGTCTCAGTATCTACCACTGAAGCTGAATATATAGCTGCTGGAAGCTGCTGCTGCCAAGTGATTTGGATGAAGCAACAATTGGTCGACTCGGAATCAAAGAAGAAATTTGTCCAATCTATTGTGACAATACATCTACAATTGTTGTGTCCAACAATCCTGTCATGCATTCAAAGACCAAACACATTGATATCAAATACCACTTTCTCAAGGACCATGTGGAAAAAGGTAATATCCATCTAGAGCATGTGAGTACTGACAATCAAATTGCAGACATTCTCACCAAGGCTCTGGATTCCAAGAGATTTAGGTTTCTCAGAGGAGAAATGGGTAAGCTAGAACTTTAATATCTTGTCCTTATACTTTTTGTACTAATGGTTTGGTTTCTCCAAGTTTTTCAAAAAGGTAGGTAACAAAGTAGTAACCACTTTATAGCAGACCGCTTGGTATCGACCGCTTGGTGTCGACCGCACAATTCAGTGCTACCTCAATCATGCCTACCGCATGAAGTACCAACTGCATGGAAAAACGACGACATGTGTTCACTACTTTGAAGATGCTTTATCATTGACCGCTTAATTCACGGTCATGTTCACAAGCTGTCGACCGCACTTCATATGGTACTCTTACTGACCGCACGCATAAGGTCAACATTTTCTTATCTACTTACCGCACTTGTGGACTCCAGGTAAGTTTTCCAACCTTTGAAATATTTAGGAGTTGTGATGATTTGACTTCAAGGGTATTAAGGTAATTTTCATTATTCCCTCGCTTTTATTTAATTCAAATCATTATTATATTATTGCTCCACCATCATTGGCTCTCACTTAGAGACGAAAGGACTCTTTTCTCTGTCAAATCTGATCTGCAGAGGTAACCCCCCACTTTTCTACTTCTCTACTTCCCATAACCGCCCATATACTCCCTTCCCACTATCTCTCTTCCCACTCTCTCTGTTCACTTTCTCTCTCCAATCTCTTTCTCTCTCTAAACTCTCTCTCTATTATGTGCTATCTTGTCCGCCCCTATCTCTCTCTATTTTTCTATATAAATTCATGGCTCCAGTTGATAAATCTCACAAGAAATCATCCTCTATTATCCCATCATCTCAAAAATCCAAAATGGTATGATTTTTGCCCTCAATCTCTTCTCATTTTGATGATTTTCGAATACTTTATTGTTCTTGGTAGGTTTTATAGAAACTCTTCATATTCTTCCCATTATCATGGATTTTGATTATTTTTTTTTTTTTTTTGCATATATGTTGCTTTATTTATGATATAGTTCTTATTTATACACCTCTATGACTGTTTTATCATGATTTCATTGGCGTTTTTGAGATTTTCCCCCATCTGGGTCCTTGGATTTTTCGGCCCTCCATTTTGCTTTTCATCGATTTCTGGCATTTTGGTTAATTATCTCTTAAAATTGATGTTATTTTCTTTAGAAGCTAAATATATATTTATTTATTTTTGGCACTTTTTACGCGAATCTGGGTATTTGCTACAGTCACTGTTCCTCATGTTCATACGAATGTTCTTCATGTTCTTGAGATATTTACTTTTTGATCCATTCTCTTGGGCACACACACTCAAAAGGTGTTTGTGCGTGTTTTGATTCTCTGAGTTTTATTTCTTTCAAAATTCCTTGTTTTCAATTTTTTTTTCCAAGTGTGTCGACCGCGTGTCCTTACCGTAATATGCTTACCGCTAAGTGTTCACCTTACCGCTTAATTTCTCCTTGCCGTGATACATCTTGCCGCACTGTCCTTGCTATTGGCCACTTGCCGCATCCTTTAACAAGTGACCGCACATTTTTGTTTTCGTTCTAACTTCTCAAAAAAAAAAAATCAGAATACTCAACACTTCCTACCTAGTGTTTTAATGGACCTCGAGGACTTAAAAAAAGATGCTATTGGCAGAAACCTCATTAAAAGGTTTGAGAGGACTGGAGTACTACCCTTCTTCACATTCGATCAAGAATTTCACGTTCCAACTCTTGTCGAACAACTTTTTGCGACCTCTACAGAGGAGACCGGTCGAAGCAAATCTGGCAAAATGGTGAAGTTCATTCACGCTGAAATTGAGGGCATTGAAATGTCTTTTTATTTTCTTTTTAGGATGATAGAAATCTATAACATTGACTTACTGTGTGTTCATTGACTTGGGGCATGAACTTAATAAAATTAATTTCTTGAAACATGTTATTACCAAGTACAATGAATTAGTCTTTGTTATAGTAGGTAATGGTCTCAATCAAATAGGGGGAGATTGTTGGGTATGCATATTATAAACCACTCCTACTACCTAGATTTGATTGATCCCATAACCTTATTTTACTTTTTATGGACTTTAGGTTTTATTGTAAGAAGTTTTATAACTTCATTAGTTATGTCCATTTTAGTTTAGTTAGGCTTAGAAGATTAGCCCCTCAATTTTTTAAAGAAATGTTGCTGCTGATGATATTGTGAAAATAACTAAGTCTGCCTACCTACCACTTATTGAGCGACCGCATGGTTTTGGCGACAGTTGGATCCTTGCTGTTACAAGGTGACCGGATAGTAAGCGACTGCAGACTAGTTACCGCACAACCAAGGCAAGACCACGAAAAGACAAGTTCGATTTAAACGTTGCAAAATTCAAATTTGAATTTGGTCATTATGTTTGGTACAAGATAGTACATCTTGACCACTAACTTCTGCAACTAGAAGACAACAAAAAAATGAGCTCCAATTAGAATGCGCCAGCTCATCATCTTCCAAACTTGTCCTCCAATGATTCTAACAACTATCTCTCCTACAATGGCTATTAATAGTCATTGCTTTCTTCATTGAAAGTGTGCTGAGATTCAAAGAGAGAAATTGCTGTTAAAATACTTGGTGATTGAAGATCATACTCAAGATTTCTAGAATCATTTGAATCTTCAAGCCTTCGCCTTCAAATCTTTAAAGTTCCCCATCAACCTTCAAAAGCAAATCAAATCTCAAGCCCAGCAACACTTAAAGATTCATTAGGCTCTAAATCATATACATTACATAGAGCTCTTGATTATTACACACCCACACCCCGATTGATCAATCACATAGATTGCATCATTAGGGATACACAGGTCTAAGTCTAGGATTTGTTCTTCATAGAAAGTAGGTGTTGATTCAATACTTCATCTTTGTAATCTGTAATCAAGAGAATAAATATATCCTCCATTCAAAATCCAAGACTGACCATCTTGGTAAAGGACGTAGATCTTTTAACAGATCGAACCTTTCCAAATCATCGTGTCATTTACTTACTGCAATTTACATTCTGCAAATTTAGTTTCAGCAATTGTTCTTATTGTTCATATTGATCGTGTTTGTCGTTTAGTGTTTTGATCTTTCCATATATTCAAACTGTTGTGAATTGTGTTTGTTACTTGCCTACTGCCTTAGTTACTACTTCTGACTACTTATCTTTTTGCCAAAACTCTCAGACACAAAATTTCATTTTCAACCTACCTAGTCAGTAACCTTGCTTACCACACATAGCTGACCGCAAGGTTACCTACCGCACATTTCTTGCCGCAAGTGAAACTTCCAAGTCTGTAATTTCACTTACCTCCTCTTGGCTGCCGTAATATTGCCGACCGCAATATTGCCTGTCACTCTATTTGCCTACCTAGTCGTTTTAACTTCAAAACCAACTCTACCTCATTTTATCGAAAACTTCCGCTGTGCATTTTACTTTGAACTAGTGGTTTTTACTTGACCACAAAACTCAATAGTAAGTATAAGGTTGAATTTTCAAAAAGGGTTGATAATTTCAATAGGCTAATCACCCCTCCCCTCTAGCCTCTTTTCATACCCTTGTTGTGTCTTTGGGACCAACACAATGTTCAATGTTTCAAGCAAAATGCTTTTGATCTCCCCTCAAAATGATTTTCCCAATGTCTTGGACTTTTTGTCTGCAATGTGTCTTAAAGGTCGGCCCTAGGCTCTCCCCCGGTGTCAAGAAAATATGTCAACCATCCTATAGTGTAGAGTTGACCAAATCCAAACTTTGACCCAAAGAGGTAAAACCTCGGCAGTCCTTAGTCGGACGTAAGACCAGTCTTTGCGTCAACTCCCCAAAGTTAGAGTTGACCCAAGCCAAACCTTGACCCAAAGTGGTCATTGTAGGTTAAAAACCTTCAACCTCGGCAGTCCTTAATCAGATGTAAGACTAGTCTTTCTATCAACTCCCCAAAGATGGAGTTGACCCAAGAAAAACCTTGACCCAAAGTGGTCATTGTAGGTTAAAAACCTTCAACCTCGGCAGTCCTTAATCGGACGTAAGACCAGTCTTTCCGTCAACTCCCCAAAGATGGAGTTGACCGAAGCCAAACCTTGACCCAAAGTGGTCATTGTAGGTTTAAAAACCTTCAACCTCGGCAGTCCTTAGTCGGACGTAAGACCAGTCTTTCCATCAACTCCCCAAAGATAAAGTTGACCCAAGTCAAGCCTTGACCCAAAGTGGTCATTTTAAGCTAAAACCTTCAACCCCGACGGTCCAAATGTGACGTAAGCCCATTTCTTTTAGGTCAACCATCCTGTAGAGTAGTGTTGACCAAGTCCCAGTTTTGACCAAAGAAGTCAAGTTAAAATGTCCCGGCAGTCTTAACCGGGCGTAAGACCAAAGACTCCAATAGAACCTTAGGAGAGGATAAAAGATATCCACCTACCAAAAAAATTTAGGATAGGATAAAAGATATCCACCTTTCGGTTAGACTACCGTGATAAAAGGTCTTAGGAGAGGATAAAAGATATCCACCCACCATAACATTTTAGGATAGGATAAAAGATATCCACCTTTTGGTTAGATTACCGTGACAAAAGATCTTAGGATAGGATAAAAGATATCCACCTACCAAAACATTTTAGGATAGGATAAAAGATATCCACCTTTTGGTTAGACTACCGTGACAAAAGGTCTTAGGAGAGGATAAAAGACATCCACCTACCAAAATATTTTAGAATAGGATAAAAGATATCCACCTTTCGGTTAGACTACCGTGACAAAAGGTCTTAGGAGAGGATAAAAGATATCCACCTACCAAAATAACTTAGGAGAGGATAAAAGATGTCCACCTACCAAAATATTTTAGGATAGGATAAAAGATATCCACCTTTTGGTTAGACTACTGTGACAAAAGGTCTTAAGATGAAAGATATCCACCTTAGGATAGGATAAAAATATATCCACCTCTCGGGTAGGCTCCCGCTAAGTAGCTCTAAGTCCCAAAGCTTCCTCACTCGAACTACGTTAGGCTTGCTTCCCCGCAAACGGGATACGTAGGAATCCTATACCCCTAGGTCCAGCCATTTGACCAAATCGGTCAAAATGTCCTCCCATCATAGGTAGATTGGGATGCTTTTTAGGTCGACAACCCCGCTTTCCTAAAGCAATGTTGCCGAGAGGCTCTGTAAGTACCTCAATCTGAATTGAAACCAACTTAGAGGTATTCTTAGTACTATTTAAGGGATAAACCTGATAGGCTAGGACCTCAGTAGGATAAACCAAAAACCTTAGGATTGTTCTGGAATAAATTGGAAAATTCCAGAATCTCGCCAGGGTGAGCCGTACGGATGGTTTTACCACAAGGAAACCCCAGCCGTACGGCTACTTTTGGTGCCTTCAGACCCTATAAATTGAGACCCTTGCTAATCATTTCAGGGGGATAAATTAGTATAGAATAGTGAAGCTCTGTCAAAATCACTGCAGAAACACAAACTTGAGTGAAAAGAGAGAGGAAGATAGGCCAATACCAAGATAGGTGAGGCCTCTTTCTCCCCATCTTCTCTCCGTCTCATATCTCTCTCTTATTATTTTTTTGATATTGTTGTTTATTTACATGTTTGCCTCTTTTACATGCAAATGTCTTTACATTTATGAAATCTTATGAATTGGAACCAAGTTATGAGGTGATTCCATGATACCCTCACACTTTATGTGTGATTAAGGGTTGAAATCAAAGGATGATCATGACTTGTTATGTTTATGTCATTTACATTCTTGCCTTTACTTCCATGTCTTTACTTTTGGCTTAGTGATCCATTGCACATATGGAGAAAGCCTTGTACATTTATCTTGTATTTGTCTATCTATTACCATGATGAACATGTTTGGATGGTAAAGTCTCTATCTTTATCATCCAAACTTTGATTTAGCTATAATAATGTCACATTTAGATGGTAAAGACTCAATCTTTATCCATCAAAAGGATGATTTTGTTGTCCCAAAGGTTTAATCTTGGATGAATCATCCATTTGGATGTTAAAGTTTCAATCTTTACTCATCCAAATGGTTGCCTTGGCTCAAAGCCATGTTCATCACATTTTG
Source organism: Campanula takesimana (assembly GCA_026119855.1). Taxonomy (NCBI): domain Eukaryota; kingdom Viridiplantae; phylum Streptophyta; class Magnoliopsida; order Asterales; family Campanulaceae; genus Campanula; species Campanula takesimana. The sequence goes on from JAOWBW010000469.1 coordinate 711,159, forward strand.
TCTTTCTTTCTCCAATGATTGCCTTGATCATATCCAAATCCTTGGTTTTGGTGTCTAATCTAATGATCAAGAGCATAGGAATGTTGTTATGCATGTTAATGTACGACACAATAAACTGAAAAATGCTCTGTTTCTGCCTGAACCTGGACTGTTTCTGATAAATCTGCAAAATCCCCAGGACAACCATGACCATCCGTACGGATGGTTTGGCCAGAGGGATGTTTTTCTGTTTAAACCTGGTTTTGTCAAGATCTTTACAAATAAACCCTTTTCAATTAATTTTCCAACTGTTTCTGTTAAAAGGCAGTTTCTCCCATTTTTAAAATAGACACACACATTTGCACATTTTGGTCAACAAACTTAGGGAGACTCGGTTTTCCGAGGCGGATTGGGTGAACCATGAAACGTTCTTCCCAAGACGTAACCTGACCTCCGAACTCATTTTCTCTAACCATTTTCGTTAAATTGGGTTTAAAACTAATTTAATGTGGCGACTCCGTTTTCTTGTAAAATAAAGTTCCATGTTCGATCCCGAGGAAACAAATCCGATGTTTTTCCCACGGGCATCTTAAACATTGTTGTTGTTTCCATTCGAAGCCATTGGACCTATTTGAAGAACAATGGTATATAGACCTTCTCGCGGTCCCATATACTCATTGGATTCCACCACACTTGTGATTTCTACATGTGACGGGATTAAACTAAATTAATGTTGTAAAGCATACATGCGGGGACGGATTTTTATTTTGTCCATAATAACCACTTGTTTCTCTTGGAAATGGCATGTATGATTTGAAGACATTAGTTTAGGGAAATCTCGGCACATGAAAATCGACTTGGTCACGGAGTCTTAGAACCTAGACTAAGAATATGTTGGCTTGTGCTCGGTTAAAGAGAGGCTTAAAGGTCACCCCCAGCAGGTAGTCATGAACTACGCCACGGGCTTAGGTTTACCGCTTCGAGAGAGTCAAGGTCGAGTGGAGCTTGAAACTCTCTAGGACGGGCTTCGACGGGTTTGGGGTTATGAACTTGTGCGACTCGATAGTGAGCAATTGATAGGAATTTTGTGCACGTAGTGTGAGGTCCAACAAAGTGACAAAATACTTTTTTTTTCAAAGAAAGAAAAACAAATAAGCACTTATGTACAACTTTCGAATCACCCATGTGACCGACAAAATAAACAGAAAGTAAAATCATTCATGTGCAGGCCCGGTGCCCACACACTATCAAAAACCATTATGTTATGTGCACTGTTTTATGTCTTGAAAATGCCCAGAAGCGCGCGCCTTAGGCTATAAGGATGAGAGGCGCGCGCCCCAGACAGAGAGAGGCGGAGGCGCCTGATTCTGGGCAGTACCTGCAAAACAGTGCACTCAGTGGATTGCCCTGGCCCCAAATTATAGAACTTTTTCCCTGCAAACATTGTTAGCACAGAAACATGGAATTGAATGAGGAGATGAGAGGCGGGCGATTCTGGTGGTTAAGGTCGGAGGCGCGCGCCTTAAGCCAAGAAGGCCAGAGGCCCACGCGTCCTACCTTTTCCACCAGAATGCCCAGAAAACAGCAGTAAGAACACCAAAAATAAAGAACGCAAGTTTAACCCTCTATGCAGTCCCCAGCGGAGTCGCCACTGTAGATACCCTGGGAAAGCCCCACTACTTGGCTAGAACGGTGGAAGGATCCTAGGATGTCTAATCGATTTTAGATTGTAGAGTCGCCACCTATGTTATTAAGGGAACATAAGAAAAACCTAAGAATAGCCTAATTAATATTACGAAACCAAAGATTCGGAAGAGAATGGTTCGGGGGTTAGGTGACGGAGTGGGAAGTACTTAAACACCCACTCCGCCCTGCTTACGTGGGTCTTGCTACTAAAGGTGTTCTAATGCATAAATGCCCTTCTTTTACTAAATAGTGCTAACAATTATATGATAGAGAAAAAGGGGAAATAAAAGGGAAATAAAAGATAATTCCTTTATTGATTTAATATCAAAGGTTACATGTAATAACTATGCTAGAAATTACATAATATAGAATGAGAAAATTAAAGTAGTGTTTGGAATGTTGGAAGATAACCTTTATCAAAATTCAATAGTGAAGTGGCCTTTTAGGTCATGTTCCCTTTTATGGGGATTGCATACATTGACTAGACAAATAAAATAGAAGAAGAAAAGTTGTACCTTTAGAAGGAGAAAGAAGACTTGAACTTTGACTTGAAAAGACTTTTGTGTAGAGTTTTGGTGCTTGAGTTGTTGTTGGAAGAATTCTTGTAAAATGAATTATTTGAGACAATTGTGTATAGTGTAAGTGTAGAGAAAATTCAAGTCCTTTTCTAAGGTAAAATGAGAGGCTTTTTATAGGTGAAAAAGATAGGAAAATAAGCTTTTCTAACCAATAAGAAAATAAAGAAAAATAAATAATAAAGAGAAAATCAAATAAAATAAAAAATGATATTTTATTTTAAAGAAATGGCTAGAAGTGTGGGATTGGGAGTTAGGAAATAAGGGGGGATGAATGTGGAGGTAAAAAGAGGTGGTTTTTGCAAATAAGAAGGGAAATTGGTGCAAATCTGTAACTGCCATACTGGGAGGCGCGCGGGTCCTGCTTAGGCCGCGAGAGGCACGTGCATCCCGTAGGCAATTCCAGAGGCGCCCGAGGGTGTAAAAGATAGAATGATAGAAATGACTCTAAAGTTAACTCTGTTATGCAGTTTAGTCCAAAACTAACGGAATTAGTTAGGAACTTAACAAAAGTAACAGAAATTAACAAAAACAAGTTAAATAAAAATACTATGTATGCAATCGGTGTGAGAGGTCCAAGGCGGGGTATCTACAGCAGTGTGACACGGACTAGTGGTAGTGTGTAGTAAAAATCTAGTTCGAGAAAAGAGAGAAGAGATCATGATAGTAACGAAAGTCTGTGACCCACTAAGTTTGAAAAAGTTTCAAACAAGTCCCCAGCAGAGTCGCCACTGTGCATACCCCCGCTCCGATGTAGCAACGCATGGGATGTTTTATATTATTTATCTTATTTTATTTATTTTATGGGATAGGATATTCAAGTTAGCATTTTACTTATTAGAGTCGCCACGCCGTTTTATTTACCTAAAGATTAGGGTTTAGAAGTAGTTCCTAGATCATATTAGGGTTTAATGAAACCCTAGATCATGATAGGCTATGCAAGAAATAACATGTATATAAGAAGATCAAAACCCTAGATCTAACATATTATGTAGAATTGTAACACCCCAACTTTTCACAACTAATAAATAATAACTTATTTGAATAAATCCCAAATTCAGAATGCCCCAACGGCTACAATTAACCACAATTCAAAATTTAACTAACATTCAAACCCAAACGGCTAGTACAAAACACTAGCTCAAAAGATAACTAACGGAAATAAGGTCTAAAACTTAACATAACGGAAATCATAGTTACTAACTAACTTTATTCAAAATATAACTTCTATACCGCCAACCTTGCGACCCTCGATCAGCTTATTTATAACCTGGAGAGAAATAAGAATGAAAGGAATGAGCGAACAATGCCCAGTAAGTTCATACGGGATCTCCTCGGGTACTAAGAGGAGATGACCGAAACGAACGGTAACAATGAATTAACAATGAAGGGATATAACTCAAGGATCAAACAAGTACTCAGTTTGAAAAGAAACATTTAACAATACTCAACACAACTCATCACTTTGAAAACATGTGGCTACGGAAGTCAGTTTCCAAAACATACTTTTCACAAAACACTTTACTTCACTTTACTTTACTTTACTTCACTTTACTTTACTTTACTTTACTTTACTTCACATTACTTGATTTAGGGATTAAGCACACGCTGTACCCAGGGCTCGAGTTTCTACTGACCGCACCCAAAATCGGTGTATCATGATAACCTACGCTACTTCATCAAGTAACGCAAAGGGGTCCACATGTTCATCTTAGAACTATGGATAACTATAATGGGTCCACTTATCCGTTTCGGGATTATGGATAACTGTATGAGGTCCACTTATCCATTTCAGGATTATGGATAACTGTATGGGGTCCACTTATCCGTTTCGGGATTATGGATAACTGTAAGTCACTTTACTTATTACAAAACTTTACTTTAAAGAGCTTTACAAATCAAAGCTTAACTTTACAAAACTTTACTTGATCACTTTTTAAAAGGAGGTGTACATTTCACTTTAGACACCAAAATCACAATGCAAATCATACACATGATAGCCCAATTGAACAACAATAAAATCAATAGGGCGGATAACAAAGAACGGTAACATTCGCAGAACGGAATAGTTTTTAAAATACTATCTAGCCACATAGATAGTTTACTTTAACAAAACAGAGATTGGGAATCCTAAACAAAGGATTGAAATCAAACACTACTAAGAGCGTAATCCCTTACCTTGGCTTGCGTTAATCCTTCTTGCAAAACCACACGCACGTATCTACAATCATGCAAAATAACTTTCTTAGACAAAAGTAATATTATTTACTTCCGTCCCCAAAATACTTTACTTGTTCTTATTATTAACCTATGAGTCATTCTCTTTAACTCCTTTATATAGTTAACCTTCATTCTAGGGTCTCAATATTACTCATTATTTTATACCCAAAATACCCTCTTTAGGTTTACTAAATTACCCCTAGGGTTTCATAGTTTTTATTCCCAATTAGCATGTTTTAGTGTTCCAATATTCACACCAAAGCACTATTCACAGCTTTCAAAATTTACTATTCCCAGCATATAGACACATACACACCCTACACACACTGCCCACTCACACACACTGCCCACAACACACACACGCACACACAACACACATAAACTGCACACACACGCATACACCACACACCCAAACTGCACACACACGCACACCCCACACACCCAAACTGCACACACACGAACATATTCAATCTCCCTTCTTCGAAAACCCTATTCAATCAAACCCTAGTTGATTAAATTATTCTAAGGGTTTCTCAAAACATTAATTCTCAATGATTTAAACTTAAGGGAAAAGATTAGGCGATTGGGAGTACCTTCGATTGAACGATCCGGACTCCTCTCCTCTCCTTCGCCCTCTCTCTCTTTCTCTCGGGTTCTCTTTCTATGCGTTACTCCTCTCTGCGCAGCCTCTCTCCTCTTTTCCCGTCTTTTTCTTTTGATAAAGAATAAAGAGGCTATGTATTTAGGAGAGTTTATATATTATAGGGTTTTCAATTCCCTAACTAAAAATGATTTATTCTCCTCTTAAACAATGACTTGGGCTTTTCTATTTTAACTTAATCATTTAAGCCCAACACTACATTAATTATCTTGGCCCAACTAATAATTAAAGGAGTCCAAAAAATAAAATAATTAGGGGAAGTTTCGGTTATTACATTCTTACCCTCTTAAAAGAGTTTGGTCCTCCAAACTAAACATACCTTAATCTTCAAACAAAACGGGATACCTACCACGCATTTCACTTTCGAGCTCCCACGTGGCTTTTCTTTCCATGTGATTGCTCCACTGCACTTTTATGTACGGAATTATTCGCTTCCGCAATACTTGGTCTTTACGGTCTACAATTTTCACTGGCTTTTCATCATAACTCAAGTCTTCACGAAAACGTAACTGTTTGTATTCTATGACGTGGCTCGGGTCAGCTACGTACTTTCTCAACATCGACACGTGAAACACATTGTACACCCAGCTAGCACAGGAGGTAAAGCCAACTTATAGGCTACCGCTCCTATTCGTTCTAAAATCTCAAACGGTCTCACATATCTAGGACTTAACTTTCCACGAATTCCAAATTGCATGACTCTTTTTGTCGGTGAGATCTTCAAGAATACGTGATCTCCTATTTGAAACTCTAGATCGCGTCTTCGATTATCGGCATACGATTTCTGCCTACTCTGCGCAGTTAACAACCACTTGCGAATCTGTTGAACCTTATCTGCCGTTACTTGAACAATTTCGGGTCCAGTTAACTTCCTTTCACCTACTTCATCCCAACATGCAGGCGATATACATTTCCGCCCACACAGAGCTTCATACGGCGCCATTCTAATACTAGAGTGGTAACCGTTGTTGTAGGCAAACTCCACTAATGGTAGATGATCATCCCACGCTCCTTGCCAATCCAACGGCGTTGCTCTCAAAAGGTCTTCAAGAGTTTGAATCGTCCTTTCTGACTGTCCGTCTGTCTGAGGATGGAACGCTTTACTCATAGTTAATTCCGTCCCCAACGCTTTCTGCAAACTCTTCCAGAAATTTGATGTGAATCTCGCATCTCGGTCTGACACTATAGAGACCGGTATCCCATGTAACCTCACGATTTCATCCACGTACAACTTAGCTAACTTGTCCAACGAATCAGTCACCTTGATTGTTAGAAAGTGATCCGATTTAGTGAGCCTATCCACTATAACCCAAATTGCATTATGACCCTTCAATGTCCTAGGAAGTCCAATCACCAAATCCATAGTGATTTGCTCCCACTTCCACTCCGGAATAGGTAGCAATTGTAGTAATCCCGCGGGTTTCTGGTGTTCCCTTTTCACTTGCTGACATACTAAACACTTGGACACGAATTCTGCTACCTCACTTTTCATATTATTCCACCAGAATGATTCCTTTAAATCTCTGTACATCTTAGTACTCCCAGGATGAATCGAAAACCTTGAACAGTGAGCTTCCTCAAGAATTTCCCTTTTTATACTTTCATCATTAGGCACCCAAATCCTCGATTGATACCTCATAATACCGCCATCAGTCACACGGAAATCTACCATGCCCTTTTTACTTATAGTCTTGTGGATTACTGCTAATTCCTCATCCACATTCTGAGCTTCCTTGGTTCTCACTAACAATGTTGGTTGGACACTCATCTGAGCCAAATAACCTTTAACTCTAACTTCCAGTTTCACCATTTCACTATTTCCCAATTTACTTACCCCTTTAAAAAACATAGCCGCTAACGATCCATGGTCCTTTCTACTTAACGCATCTGCCACTTTATTGGCTTTTCCAGGATGATACAGAATCTTGCAATCATAATCCTTAAGTAATTCAAGCCATCTTCTCTGCCTCATATTCAACTCTTTCTGAGTGAAAATATACTTAAGACTCTTATGGTCGGTATAAATCTCGCATGGCACTCCAGACAAATAATGTCTCCAAATCTTCAATGCAAACCCCACGGCCGCTAACTCCAAATCATGGGTAGGATAGTTCTTCTCATGGTTCTTGAGTTGCCTAGACGCATAAGCTATCACCTTGTCATTCTGCATCAACACACAACCCAAACCTTTCAATGAAGCATCACTATAAATCACAAAACCATCCTTGTTTGTTGGTACAGTAAGAATAGCCTCAGACACCAATTGCCTTTTCAATTCTTGAAAGTTCTTCTCGCATTCGTCCGACCATACAAACTTTGTCCCTTTCGTGGTTAACTTAGTCAATGGTAGCGATAACTTCGAAAATCCTTCCACGAACCTTCGGTAATAACCCGCTAAACCCAAGAAACTCCTTATTTCGCTAACAGAAGCTGGTCTCTCCCAATTTACTATAGCCTCGATTTTCGCAGGGTCAACTGCTATCCCATTCTTAGACACCACATGCCGCAAGAACGCCAATTCCTCAAGCCAGAACTCACACTTCTTAAACTTGACATACAACTTTTGTTCTCTCAGAATCTGCAATACAAATTTCAAATGTTCTTCATGCTCCTCTTTTGACTTAGAGTACACCAAGATGTCGTCGATGAATACTATTACACACTTGTCTAAGTACTGTTGAAACACTATATTCATAAGCTCCATAAACACAGCAGGTGCATTTGTCAATCCAAACGGCATTACCAGGAACTCATAGTGCCCATACCTCGTCCTAAAAGCCATCTTTGCCACATCTTCATTTTTCACTCTCAATTGATGGTAACCCGAACGCAGATCAATCTTAGAGAAATAACATGCACCCTGGAGTTGATCAAACAAATCATCGATTCTAGTAAAGGATACTTATTCTTAATCGTTGCACGGTTCAACTCCCGATAGTCAATACATAACCTCATTGACCCATCCTCCTTCTTTACAAATAATACCAGCGCACCCCACGGTGATGCACTTGGCCTAATCAGACCCTTGTCCAATAACTCTTGTAACTGTTCCTTTAACTCTTTAAGTTCCAGCGGAGCCATCCTATATGGTGCTCTCGAAATTGGTGCACTCTCTGGTGCTAAATCTCTTGAAAACTCTACTCGCTCCGGTGGTGTTCCCGGTAAGTCCTCAGGGAAAACATCTTTAAAATCCCTTACTATGGAAATAGATTCTATGGTCACTTCTTTCTTGCTTGACTCACTAACATACGCTAGAAGGCCCTCACAACCCTTCTTTAACAGTTTACGAGCCTTCATTACAAAAATCAGATCGGTCCGGACTCTCGGTTTCGATCCTTGAAAATAGAATCTTTCTCCAGAGGTTAATTTGAAGTTTACTTCCTTTTTAAAACAGTCTACTTTGGCATGATATGCAGCTAACCAATCCATTCCCAATATCACATCAAATTCTTCGATTTCCAAGCTAATGAGATCAACCTCAAGCTTTTTCCCGTCCACTTTCAAAGGACACTTCCTATATATAGACGTAATAGGGATCGATTCTCTAGTTTGAATATCTATAACTAAAGAATTCTCTAACGCCTCAGGAATTAAATTCATTTTCTTAGCCAAGCAATCATTTGGCACTTCTCATCAGAACTTTGCCCTTTGGCGTCATTCTTATTACCATCCATACTAGCAGTACTGTCCTTTTTACGATCCTTAGTAGCCTTCCGCTTATTGCTATTCTCATCGCGGTTCTAGCTTCCCTTAGATCCAGTCGACTCCTTCTCAATTGTGTTTTTTTTCTCGCCTACTGCGATAACTATCTGCTTCTTCCTCCACTATCCTTACCCTATCCAACACTTGATCATAGGTTGATAGCATTAACGGAGTAATTCTGTATTTGATTCAGTCATTCAAACCATATTCAAACTTTCAGGCTTTCTGCTCTTCATCATCGAAGATCATTGGGCATATTCTAACAATTCGGTGAATCTAGCACCATAGTCGTCCACCTTCGTACTTCCTTGAGTTAGCATCATAAACTCAGACACTCTGGCGTTTCGAACACTTGCCGGATAATAAGATACTATCATTAGTATCATGAATACGAAGCGTTTTCATGCACTCTCATACTATAGATCGTCTCCATAGACTAACATTCAATTTATAGGTCATTCACTAGACCACTGGTCTCTTCAATCAATCGTCACTATCTTCATTAGTCAACTTTACTAGACTTATTGGTCGTTTCATTAGATCGTTACTATCTTTATCGGTCATTTCAATGGACCAATCTTACCTATTCCAGGTTAACTCTCACATTTAACACTATTGCTCATTCCAACACAAGCATTGCTACTATGCTTAATATTTTCACATAAATAGGCCGTCCCCAAAGTACGTAACTTTTACAAACGATCGGTTTACTAAATCTCTAGTCGTTTCAATAGACCAATTCTACTTAGCGAAGACATTTCACTAGACTTTACTTACTATCAGGCCGATTCACTAAACCTACTTTCATTCACACTTGGCCGTTTCCATAAGCCATTTACTTTTGCACTTGACCGTTTCAATAAGTCACTTTATTCTTGTTTTGATCATTTCACTAGACCAAAACTAATTTCACTTTGGCCGTTTCAATAAGCCAATTAATACTCATGGTCTTTTCACTTGACCAGTACTTATTTGTTCTAAATAGCTCACCCGCCATAAAACTTAAGAACAAAACAATTAACAAAGCTATTTGCTTAAATGAATCATAACTTTTACTACGAGGATCTTCTTGGAATAAAAGTTAACAAAACAAAATTCTAGTATTTTTCTCTAAACTAGAACTAACTATCAATACTATAAATAAGAATAAACTCTATGTCTCACTTTTCAATCATGGAACACCTTCCTAGGCCTTTCCCTAGGCCTTCCATTTGGCACCCTTGGAACTCTCTTAGAACCTCTTGGCCTACTTTTGGGCCTACGAACCGGTACCATCTCTTGTTCCAGTTCTTCATCATCATCAATGATGATTGGGGTAACTTCCTTGTCCCCAAGGTTAATTCCTACGTCCTCGACTTCATCTTTAGCTACCAATTCTTCCTCATTTGGCGTTTCATTACCTATGAGTGTTGTCGGTTCCAACTCTCTAGTTCTAGTTTTCTTCAACTCTTTCAATTCATAAAACCATTAGTGAGCTTCTTCTCTGGTTTCATGATAGTACTTCTCACTTTGATTCATGGTCTCCTTTACTTCTTCCAGTTCTTTGAAGTGTCTAGTAATTCTTTCCTATCTTGCATCCACTTCTCTAGTGTAAAGCTTACTCTGGTCTTTTCAGCTTCTAAGTCTTCAGTTAACTTTTGAATCTTGAGTGCATATCTCTGAATCACTCTTTTCTTAATTGTTCTTTGCTTCAATTTCATCTTATGGCTTCTTCTAAGTCCGCCCATAACTTACATTGAAAACATACCACTATTAGAACCACATATAACCCGTAGTGCATTCATTCTTAATGAAATAACATTCATTCAAATCACAACCCAAGTATATACTCATTTTCATTTAGAACCTCACTTTAGGTCCTTTCCTAAAATAGTAAGTTTCCATAAAAGGAAAGTTTTCTAACTTAGAAAGTTTCCCAAAATGGAAAGTTTCCCTATATGGCAGTTTCCCTCATTCAGTGCTTCCCAAAATACCTTGTTCTTATCAGAGTTCTAAAGCCCAAAATCATTAAGTACTACTTCTTCCAATAGTCTTAACGTCTAAGTCTGAGTCTCCCAAGAAATCTTAAACCGGGGCTCTGGTACCAACTGTAACACCCCAACTTTTCACAACTAATAAATAATAACTTATTTGAATAAATCCCAAATTCAGAATGCCCCAACGGCTACAATTAACCACAATTCAAACTTTAACTAACATTCAAACCCAAACGGCTAGTACAAAACACTAGCTCAAAAGATAACTAACGGAAATAAGGTCTAAAACTTAACATAACGGAAATCATAGTTACTAACTAACTTTATTCAAAATATAACTTCTATACCGCCAACCTTGCGACCCTCGATCAGCTTATTTATAACCTGGAGAGAAATAAGAATGAAAGGAATGAGCGAACAATGCCCAGTAAGTTCATACGGGATCTCCTCGGGTACTAAGAGGAGATGACCGAAACGAACGGTAACAATGAATTAACAATGAAGGGATATAACTCAAGGATCAAACAAGTACTCAGTTTGAAAAGAAACATTTAACAATACTCAACACAACTCATCACTTTGAAAACATGTGGCTACGGAAGTCAGTTTCCAAAACATACTTTTCACAAAACACTTTACTTCACTTTACTTTACTTTACTTCACTTTACTTTACTTTACTTTACTTCACATTACTTGATTTAGGGATTAAGCACACGCTGTACCCAGGGCTCGAGTTTCTACTGACCGCACCCAAAATCGGTGTATCATGATAACCTACGCTACTTCATCAAGTAACGCAAAGGGGTCCACATGTTCATCTTAGAACTATGGATAACTATAATGGGTCCACTTATCCGTTTCGGGATTATGGATAACTGTATGAGGTCCACTTATCCGTTTCAGGATTATGGATAACTGTATGGGGTCCACTTATCCGTTTCGGGATTATGGATAACTGTAAGTCACTTTACTTATTACAAAACTTTACTTTAAAGAGCTTTACAAATCAAAGCTTAACTTTACAAAACTTTACTTGATCACTTTTTAAAAGGAGGTGTACATTTCACTTTAGACACCAAAATCACAATGCAAATCATACACATGATAGCCCAATTGAACAACAATAAAATCAATAGGGCGGATAACAAAGAACGGTAACATTCGCAGAACGGAATAGTTTTTAAAATACTATCTAGCCACATAGATAGTTTACTTTAACAAAACAGAGATTGGGAATCCTAAACAAAGGATTGAAATCAAACACTACTAAGAGCGTAATCCCTTACCTTGGCTTGCGTTAATCCTTCTTGCAAAACCACACGCACGTATCTACAATCATGCAAAATAACTTTCTTAGACAAAAGTAATATTATTTACTTCCATCCCCAAAATACTTTACTTGTTCTTATTATTAACCTATGAGTCATTCTCTTTAACTCCTTTATATAGTTAACCTTCATTCTAGGGTCTCAATATTACTCATTATTTTATACCCAAAATACCCTCTTTAGGTTTACTAAATTACCCCTAGGGTTTCATAGTTTCTATTCCCAATTAGCATGTTTTAGTGTTCCAATATTCACACCAAAGCACTATTCACAGCTTTCAAAATTTACTATTCCCAGCATATAGACACATACTGTTTACACACTCAAACACACACACATGCACAAACACACCCTACACACACTGCCCACTCACACACACTGCCCACAACACACACACGCACACACAACACACATAAACTGCACACACACGCATACACCACACACCCAAACTGCACACACACGCACACCCCACACACCCAAACTGCACACACACGCACATATTCAATCTCCCTTCTTCGAAAACCCTATTCAATCAAACCCTAGTTGATTAAATTATTCTAAGGGTTTCTCAAAACATTAATTCTCAATGATTTAAACTTAAGGGAAAAGATTAGGCGATTGGGAGTACCTTCGATTGAACGATCCGGACTCCTCTCCTCTCCTTCGCCCTCTCTCTCTTTCTCTCGGGTTCTCTTTCTCTGCGTTACTCCTCTCTGCGCAGCCTCTCTCCTCTTTTCCCGTCTTTTTCTTTTGATAAAGAATAAAGAGGCTATGTATTTAGGAGAGTTTATATATTATAGGGTTTTCAATTCCCTAACTAAAAATGATTTATTCTCCTCTTAAACAATGACTTGGGCTTTTCTATTTTAACTTAATCATTTAAGCCCAACACTACATTAATTATCTTGGCCCAACTAATAATTAAAGGAGTCCAAAAAATAAAATAATTAGGGGAAGTTTCGGTTATTACAAGAATAAACCCTAGATCTAGCATTATGATATGAAGGAAATGTAGATCAAAACCCTAGATCTAGAAATTATGTAGAATAATACAAAGATCTAGTCTAAGCATATGAATAACATGAAGAACACATGAAGAATATATGCATAAACATCATATGAACATGAATAATTAAGATCTAACCTAAGAACATGGTAAGAAAATGAATAAAAAGGTTAGGAGACTTACCTTGATTGGCAAGAACTATGATTGAAGCTTCTTGAAGATTCGAAGAGGCTTTGAAGGTGCCGAAAAGGCTTAAACTAAGAGTTTCAAAGTCAGTTTTGACTGCAGAACTCGTAGAATGAATTGTTGATTGGAACTGAGAGCAGGAGGGCCTATTTATAGGGACTGGGGCCCGGAAGGAGTGGCCACCCAGCCAAGGGGAGATGTGGCCGCGTGGCCACTTCTTCCATTTGGCGTGATCTTCAAGATTTTGATGAGATCTTCTCACTTTGTTCTGGGGACTTGGTCAATATCCTGACTGAATTCATTCTGGAGCTGATTTCATCAATCTGGAACTCTGGAGAAATTTTGGATAAGTCCCTGCCAGGTTTTAATTACCTAAATGGTCCTTAGAGTTTCCTAAAGGCCTAGGAAGTCTTTGTCTATGTTATTTTTCAGGTCGGGTACTAAGAGGCTCTTTGATATTTTAAGGGATTCTGGACATCATATGTCACAAACATGTTTTAATCCCATCTTATGCCTTAGGTCCAAAACCGTTTTGATAGCCTAGTTACGTTTAACCACTTTAAACGTATAGATAACACTATTTCGTCATCTAATTCCATATTAGAATAGTATGATGCATCTCGCCAATGCGTAGCCCTCATCAAACTACCCGAATATTTTATAAGTGTTTTAATCATAGGTGGCATAAACAAACATAAAATTTACATGATGGTTTTGTGACATAACAACGCTCCATATTCATACATCCATATTATAAATACGTAACGAGGGTAAAAATTAATCATATTAATTTATAAATAAAAATATGTGAATATAATTATGAAAATGATATTTTCATAAAGCCCTACTTTAGGAACAATATACAATAATGCATCACAAAATTTTGAAAGCTGAAAAAATCCAGAATTCTTAATTTTGGGCATCTTACACGGTCATGCATTATAGCTGGCACATCCATCCCAACCCTAACACGGTCATGCAGCTTAACAAGCACGGTAGTGTTGGACTGCTGAAAGCAAATCTGATTTCTGCAGTGCACATGAACTACACGCGGACTACACAACTATTTCCAGACTGCCATATGTTACACATGATCTGCACGCAGATCGCACGTGCATTGCACGTTCGCTATTCATCAAAATTCTAATCCAATAATGATACAAGTATTCATAGTAATCGAATTTATATGAATATCGAATCCTTATGAACAAACGACTTTTCTTAGATCAAGAATTACCAATTCACTAATCATATTAAAGAAATTGCTAATTGATACTCCCGCCGTCCCAAAATACTTGTAGTTCTAGTACTTTACACACATATTAAGAAAAGAAATTAATACATATCAAATAGTCTAAATTATCCTTTGAATAGTTCAAGTACCAAGGCAATTAAATGGTCTACAGTCACAACTACCTATTATAAATAAGGGAAGTTTAGGCAAAGTGTGTCAAAGTTTTATGGAAAAATGCAAAACTGCAAGTATTTTGGGACAAAAAATCTAAGCTAGAACTGCATGTATTTTGGGACGGAGGGAGTAATTGATAAATAGATTCATTATTTTAGTCATTATATTCATCAACCTCATAATTCTTGTTCCTAATCATAGTATATCACATATAATCGTTTCTCCAAGCCAAACACATAACATTTGATATCTAATCATTCATATCATCCTAGATCATAAAATCACAATTATATATAACATGAAGAATTAAAATTATCATCATTTCTAGTGGCTCTAATACCACTATTGGGTTTCATGGGCATGAAGCGCAGCGAAATAACAACAAAAATGAAATCCAAGTCAAGATCCATGCAAGAGGATTGTCTTAAAGATGATAAATATAGAATACTAACCCTTGTAGTGTTAATCTTGAATCTTGGATCATCGTTACAATGATCTTAAATCCCGGACTAAAATGTTGAAGAGCGAACACCCTCTATTGGTTTCCACACGTCAAACAAACTCAGAAAGATTCCTGATTGGATTTCTAGATCCGGTGTTAGAAAATCAAATTTTCTAATCTTCAAAGGCTATATTTCTTGTTCTTGTTCTTGATCTTTGATCCTCAATAAAAACTAAGTTATTATGTTTCTAAAATGTAATCGCAAGAGAAAGGAGAGTATTTATTCTCGGTAGTTTTAACCTTAAGGATTCACAATCCTTATTATTAACAAACTCAGTCGGCCCAACCAGACCGCCGAGCATGATCGTGCCCTTTAAGGCGCACAGTCGTGCCTTCATGCTACGCTGATCAGGCTCTAGGCTATCACTCATCAGGATACTTCAAAAGCCCGAGCATGTTCATGCCCTTTAAGCGCATGGCCGTGCCAATCCTACATAATCTTATATTTACCTTTTAACGATTCGTTCTTTGTATGTGACCCTATATGTTTATATTATGTTGCAATGAGTCTGATCCTATCAAAGCTCATAAATCATAAGCAGACTCTAGCAAGCTAATATAATTACCCAAATAATATAATTATTGAAGTCTGATATTTCCTCAATTGAACAAATCACAATCCCTTTGTCTCGTGATATCATATAGGACATAAGTCATGGTCCACGTCAATTTATATTGTCTAATGGTTTCTCGATCCCAAAAAATTGATTAACTGAATGACATTGATCCCATCAATTCGTTAGGGCGTGACCACGCATTTTGATCAATCTTACACATCGAGTGCCCAGTAGACATCTTTCGTATAGAGGGACAAATATCATTATGACTTATCATTCTTCCATACAAGAATTCGATATGCCAATCATAGCCTTTATTATTACCTAGTTAAGGATAACGTTTAATTATATCAAACATAACATTCAGGAGGAGGAAGACCATGATAACCTCAAGTCTAAGGATACAAATTATACAACTATTATGAGATTTAATTATGACATTTGAACATGACATAAATCTCATAATAGGTCAATCCAATACGTTGTTCTCCAACAAGTACCTAGAAATTTAATCCGCTATGCACATAACCATTCTCATGACTATCTATTAAACTCATGCTAGTTTTCAATCATAAGTACTAAGAATGGAGATTATTATAATAAACATGCAAAAGATATCACATAAATTCTAATCCAAAGGGCTAGGGAATAATCACTAACATGTTATACAATCACTTTGCGCCAATATAAGTATGTATACTTGCATGGTGTGTTTTATTCATACCTTTGATTTTTTTGTCGAAATAGTTCAATGTTCATTGGTGTAACTATCTTTGTTTAATTGTTTGTGTTTTTGTTTCCTCTTTCAGGATGATAACATGTGTATTTTGTTGTGCCTTTGATGTAGCAACTAGCAAGTGTATTTATATTTGCAACAAAAATGAGGTGAGGTACTAAATCCAAACGAACTCAAGAGGTTGGGTTTTTATTTTTTTGGCATTTTTTCCTTATTTATTCAAAATTAAACTTGCAGTATGTAGGACTTGAAGGATGGCTGCATTATTGAACATGTATTTCCTATTCGTAAGTAAATTGATGATATTTACATTAACATGGGTTATTTTCATTTTGTTAGATTGAATTTGACGTCTATTTCCTATTGAATGTAAGTAAATTGATGATATTTACATTAACATGGGTTATTTTCATTTTGTTAGATTGAATTTGACGTCTATTTGTGTCCATAAGGAGTGGCTTAGTGGTAGAGCCAAACTTTACAATGTGTGAGGTTTCAGGTTCGATCCCTTCCCATGCCTCCTAGGACATCATTATTATAAGGCGGTAAGTGGAGAACCACTATCGATCCTCTTTAAAAAAAAAAAAAGTCCATAAAGAGTGGCTCAGTGGTAGAGTCAAACTTCACAATGCGTGAGGTCTCGGGTTCGATCCCTTCCCAGGCCTCCTAGGACATCATTATTATAAGGGGGTAAGTGAGGAACCACTATCGATCCTCTTTAAAAAAAAAAAAAAAAAAAAAAAAGAGAGAGAGAAAAAAAAAATTGACGTCTATTTTAGTTTCTTTTTACTTGTTTCTTTAATTCTTATCTTCTTTGAGGATACGTTGATTTTGCTTATATTCAATTTGTAGCCACTGCCAGGGGCGGATCTATTAAGGAACGAGAGGGGGCAACGGCCTCCCACTGAATTTCCCAAATTTTTTTTTTTTTTTGAAATAATGGTTATATATTTCAACTGTTACAAGAGAGCATACATTTTCGTTTGCCATTGTGGTTGAGCGAGCATTCTAATACTTGAAGGTTCCTTGTTCGAGACCCACCCACTGCCGTTTTCTTTATTTTTCCTCATTATTCATGGAAACCCACTAAAACTGCTTTTATTAGTAAAAACCCACTACAAACTGGTTTTATCTCTTAATAATGTAGAGTTTAAAAGAAAAAAAGATACAGTTTATTATATTAATATATATAAATACATTATAAATGTGCCCAAAAATCTACTTTTACCTTTTCTTTTCAATACGATTTGATGTTGGGTTTTTTCTAATGCAATTTGTTGCTGCTCTATCAGTAAAAGCATGCTAGCAGATACTCCTCCGTCCCATTTATATTATCCACGTTTGACATTTTTTATCAACACAAGTAGATTTTGACTAAACACTATAGTCAATCTAATCATTTAGTGAGATTTTAATAATTGTTAATGCTAAAACACTAAATAATGAGCAAAAATTACCTTTAATTTTTGCGTATTTATATCATTTTTATTATATAATAATTAACATTATAAAAAAATATAAAAATGTCGCAGTCGACGCAGTGTGATTTTTTTTTGCCCCCACTGACCATAATTCCTGGATCCGCCATTGGCCACTGCGAGATATAAACTTTAGCTCCAAAAGTGGTTACTATGAGAATTGAGCTTCCCCTATTTGTTAAGGTAAAATGACAATTTAATAACGTTCTGAAAGTGTTTCAGAAAATACTTCTAAAATCCAAACTACTAGAGATGGAAATGGTAGCAGTCCTTGAAATTTTAAGAGGAACAACAATTGCTGTTCTTATAGTAGAATTTATGACGCACACACATAAGGAAACCCCTATCCGGTCCTTGTCTCTGTCCCAATTCGAAACTTACCACTGACCCCATAATTTTCCATATTTTAAATAATTTTAAGCAGGTAAGGAAATCCATGTCGTTTACGTGGAAATAGTAATCGTGGAGGGTCATATTTTAAATAATTTGGATGTCGTTTAAAAAATCTTATGGGTCCGCAACTGAATAAATTAAGCAGTTATAAGTAAAATGTTATTCTCAAAATAAATGATTTGACACAATTAAGAAGTCATAATCCCACAGGCAGAAAGAAGAGAATACATAAAGTGATTTCCTCGGCTTTGCTCTAAACAAACGAATCAAACAATCTGCAGCAAATCCCATTCAGGTTGTCGAGCAGAAAAGATCAACTCTCAATATATGAACATGAACATGAACATGAACATGCATTCTTGTAATAATTTTGTACAGGGCTCCAAAGATCCAAAAGGTTCATAAAGTCAATACACATAATACTGGGAATAGCAATAATAAGAAGCATAATTAATGAAATTTCACAATTTGCTAAGAACATAAAAAGACCACCAGCAGATTGAACCCTGTCACAGACAAGCTTGTAAATCAGCCATACCATATTTGATCACCGTTCCAACTTTTGAAATATATCTATGGCCAATTGGCCACTCCAACCTGCAGCAACAATCTGAAACTGAATTATTGGTCGATAACAATGCAAGATTTAGAGTCTTCTAAGGATTTAAAAGCATCAAAGAACCTTTCAAGTGGGACAAAGCACAATTACTTGACCAACAAGTGGGACATCGAAAATGAAAGTTTTTATAGCTTGAATGGGAGGAAATCAGTAGAAATTAAGCAAAACTGATTTCGGAATGAGTTTTTAAATAATAACCCTGTAATTTTAGTTTCAAATAATTACATTATTTGAAAATAAAATTACATTATTTGAAACAAATTGGAAACTATGTTGCATTAAGTGGTAAATTTTAAATACATTGCATTTGGTGTGATAGATTAGAGGGTTATACCACTTGTTAATTATTCCAAATTTAAATTCGAAATAAATTAAACATGTTCAGATAGCATTATATTTGACATTTTTATTCTCATTCAAATGTCACAGTAAATCATACAAAATCTGACCATAAAATTTCAGAAGGCATGGAAGTCCAAGTCAAAGGGTAAGTATCCTAACAAAATACTCCCTCCGCATATGGTATGGTGACATTTTTATTTTTTTTCAACTCAAGTGTACTTTAACAAAACAAAAATAAAAAATTTAAGCCAATTTAACTATTTTGATTAAATTTTAAAAATTGTTATTATTAAAAATCAATTAGTTTTTTTTTTTTTGAATTGTTACCTAATATTGATTTTGTAATCAAAATTAACTTATACTCCCTCCGTCTCAAAACAAAATACTTTTGTTATGTTGAGCATCTCATTGCAAAGTATCATTTTCTGAAAAAGAAAATTATAGTACTACACAGTCTCACTCATTCCCGTTCAACCAACTATCCACTTTCTATCTATCCTTCCCACTCAAATTACTTACTTTTTCAATATTTTTTTTAATTCTCGTTCCTAAAATAAAATAAATACTTTATTTTAAAATGAAAAGAGGATTAATTAAATAAACTAAATGTGATCAATATAAATATATAATATAGGTAAGACGGAAGAAGTAGTTGAAACGATTGATAAAATGGAAATGGTAAAATCTTGATGGTGGTGAAGATCGAAAGCTTTTTATTTATTTTTTTATATATTTTAGACTAAAAATTTTAATTGCTTTATTATTTATATAAATTGGATTATAAAACCTCTTATCATTCTCACAGCGAAACTTTTTACTTACTTTTTTTCAGCTATTTTATTTTTCTTACTCACACCATTTACTTATTTTTAATTTATCGTAGTAGTCATATTAGAAACTTTAGTTGGAGAGGGAGTATCTCTATTGAGTACAAAACAAAACACTATTCGTTGACAAGGCAATTCTGCTCCATAATTACACTAAAACTACCTTATTCATGTAATATTGAAAGTAATAAATAAGACGTGAAAATATCATAAATAATTTCAATCTAACGTCTATCATAATAAACTACCACTAATGGAAATATTTATATTTCGAGATAATTTATTTTTCTTATGGTAAATTGCAATTTGGTTCCTGACATTTACAAACTTTTGCAATTTAGTTCCCAACAGTTTTTTTTCGCCAATTGGTTCCCAACATTTACATTTTTTTGCAATGTGGCTATTAAAGTAACTGGGCGTTAGTTTTCTAACAGATTTTATGTCATGTGACTAGCACATGACGTTTTAAGATATTCTTAAAGCTACACATATCCGATTAATATGATTCTTCTTTTAAATTGAAGCTAATATTTAAATCTACAATATATATTTTTTGGAAATTTATTGGGTAGTTGGATTATTTTTACATTTAATCTTAATTTTAAATATTAAAAAAATAGAAAACACGTAAAATATAATCTAAAAAAGATATTAGCCAAAATATGTTCCATATGAAGTAAATTCTATATGTAGATTATCATTTCGTAAAAATCTTTGATAGAAAAAAAAGGAAGAAGAAGAGGACGATTAATCGAGGGAAGAGTGTATGTGGAATGGGTGTTGCGGGAAAGTGGTAGAGGGCTGGAGAAAAATAAACTTTAGGAAACATACATATAGAAATTACTTCATATGAAACATACTTGGGCTAATACCTTTTTTAGATTATATTTCACGTATTTTTATTTTTTTAATATTTAAAATTAAGATTAAATGTAAAAATATTTTAGGTACCCAACAAATTTCCAAAAAAAAATTTATGTTGTAGATTTAAATATTAGCTTCAATTTAAAAAAAGAATCATATTAATCGGATATGTGTAGCTTTACGAATATTTTAAAACGTCATTTAAAACGTCATGTGCTAGTCACATAACATAAAATCGTTAGAAAACTAACGCCCAGTTACTTTTATAGCCACATTGCAAAAAAATGTAAATGTTGGGAACCAATCGGCGAAAAAAAACTGTTGGAAACCAAATTGCAAAAGTTTGTAAATGTCAGGAACCAAATTGCAATTTGCCCTTTTTCTTAACAGCGAGACCAATATTTTTAGACAATAATTTTTACTCGTCTTTGTTTGAATATTTTTGAGATTTTTTTAGTCTCTATTTTGAGTCAATATTTCTTGATAGTTTCTATTTTGGACAATAATTTTTGGTCAATGCTAGGATTACGTGCATGTTATATTTACTTCAATGGCTGTAATTGGTGTCTCAAAGGGATTTATGACACTCAGTTCATGACAATCATATTCTGCCTCAATTTTGTCTTAAAATTTAAACCAGTGGTTTAAATCAGTGGTAGAGTCATAAATTTATTTAAAATAGGGGCAATACTATCTTTATTTTGAACACTATGATATAATATCTAAATTTAATTTAAATAGAAGCAAACATATGATATAATGTTTTTTGATTAAATGGAAGAAAATATTTTCTTAAAGATAAAAATCAAAATTTACAGAATTTAGTAGTACTAATTTGCTACACTTTGGAAAGAAAAGGGGACAATTGCCCCCCCCCCCCCCCCTTTGGGATAAGGCAGCTCCGCCTGTGATTTAAACAGAGACAACATTCAAAATAGAGGTGGTCTTCCATGAGAACAAGGGGATCCGTCTCATGTATGAGACGGGTCGCCCCATGACCCATGGGCATGACCCGCCACGTGGCAGCCTCCCAGAGGTCAATTTTTTTTTATTTTTTTTTTATTTGAGTTTTTATATTATTTTTTCGGCTTTTCAGGCGTTGACCAAAAGTAATACTTACCATAACTTAATGTAATGACTGAATACTTATAAAGTAATATTGTTCATAAGTAAACGTAACACCTGTTTTACAAAAACAAAAGCTCATTTTACCCATTTTTTTCAAATGTAATACTAACTATAATTACATGTAACCCAAACAATATCTAAATGTAATTATCATTTATACTGAAATGTAATAATCCTTTTGCAAAAATGTAAAATATTGTGTATTTTGATTTAATTTTTTGAAAGAAAGTAACATTTGAAAAGTAACAAACTCATATATATGAATGTAATTGTTTGTACAAGTAAATGTAACACTTTAATAAAAGAAATTATAACATATTTCTATAGATAATGTAATACTTTTACATGTAACACTAATCAAGTGTTTTTAGCTCTAAAAATGTAAATGGTTGAATTATTACTTTTTCTATACATATGTGTTACAATTATGTATAAACATTATTACATATAAGTAACACGTTCGTTACATTTTAGTTGTAATAAGTATTACTTTTGGCAAACGAAGAAAACATAAAAAAAACACTATTACTTTTCTATATATATGTATTACTTTTATGTATACAAACTGTTACTTTATATGTATACAGTCATTACATTATGTTATAGTAACTATTACTTTTGACAAACCGAAAAAAAAAACCAAAAAAAAAATAAAAAAAATTGGGCCTATGAGAGGCTGCCACGTGGCAGGTTCGACCCCTGGGTCCTAGAGCCGGTTCGTGGGTCGGGCGGGTGGGTCAAAAACCGATCCGTCTCATGGATGAGACGGATCATGCATGTGTGCACACAAGTTTTTGTCTTCAAAATAACTTAAATAAATAAATTGCAGCCTCAATAATTACGCTTTGTAGTGTTATACTAATAGTTTATAATAAATTGAAATTATATTATATAGAGAAAATTTTGTAAAAAAAAGTGCTTTTCTTAGGACATTGGAAAAAATGTGTTTTTATAATGCGCGCTAGCACTTTTTTAATAACTCGAGTCCTTTTGTCTCATTTCAAATTGCAAAATTAAGGTTATGCACGGGAATTATAGAAAAAGTAAAAAAAAAAGATGTGTTGTGAGTATAGATATATAGTTTGGCAGGACATAAAAAGTGAGGTAGAAAACAGTAGTGGGTTAGTTGATGTGAGTATAATAAGTGGGTCCTATTACTTTAAAATAATATATGCTTCTTCTTCTTTTTTTGGCTTTTGCAACTTTAAGTGAGACAAAAAATAACAAATTTTGCAATTTGAAATGGGAAGGAGGGAGTACTTGTTTTCAAGTAGGCAATGAAATTTTTGTATATAACTAACACTTGTTTAAAAACGCGCAATGACATTTTTGTAAATAACTAGAATTTATTGAACACGAAAGGACTTTTAACACACGAGTGACCCTCTTTACACTACCACTGACACTCTTTAACGAGTCGGTCTTGTGAAAAACGCGTTTTACACTAAGCTATGGAAAAATGTGTTTTTCACAATTGCTTTCTCTAATATTATGATGTGCCTATTCTAATATTACAAAGTGCCTTCTAATTTTACACTTATAAATATTCAAGCAGGCACAATTATACACTCAAACAGACACTTTTAGAGGTAGTGTCATGATTGTCGGTTGTAGTGCTGAAAAGTGCCTCCTCTAGTGTTGAAAAGTGTCTCCTCTAGTGTTGAAAAATGCATCTTACATTCTCAACAAGTGGCTGGTGAGTTTTTGAATGTTTCGAAACATGTGCCTGCTCTAGTGTTAAAAACTTCCTCCCGTAGTATTAAAAAATGTCTCCTTTAGTGTAAAAAAACGTCTTCTGAGTTTTTATACGTTTCAGTTATTTACAGCAATGCCACCGCGACTCATAACTTATTTACAAAAATGCCACTCCGCATACAAAAACACGTTTTACCCTAAAATAAGTGTAAAACACGTTTTTCCTAAGATTTTCTGCTCTTTAACACACGCACTGACGCTCTTTTAACGATACCACTGATAATTATAAAAAGCTTTCAGTTTCATTGTTTATAATGCTCATACAAATGTCTGACACTCCATAACACTGTTAGTGCAAAACAGCGTTGTTACGACTGGTGTTTCCCGTGGTGTTACCAATACGTGATTTGCAATAGTTTCATCATTTATTCACAAAATTATTGTAATTAATGATGAATATTTGTTGCAAGTTTATTGTTAATTGTAGGTCCAAAGAATCATTTAATATTGATTAAAATGGTGGAGCTACAAACAAGGAAAGAATAAAGGATGGAAGTTACGCATAAATGAAAACTTATGAGTAAAACTTGAAAAGAGAAAAACGTGGTTGAAGACTTATTCAACCATTGATTGCTGAGAACGAGAGTACAAGGTCTGGAAACACAAGAGTACCAAGTGGTTAAACACGGCACATGTGAGAAAAGGAAGTGGTTGCTACAAAGTAGGAAACACAACCTACATGGAGCTAAAGCGTAGGAAACATGATCTCAACTCAATCAAGTGGAGAATTTCGTGCAACAAGGAGTAGGCTCCATGTTTTGGACGCCTATATATAGTGCAAGGCTGGACCAAAGGGAAATACACAGTTCCCAAGCCAAAAGCTGCACTTGTATAGAACACACGCACGGCAGTGTTATCCGAAGTGTTAACAACACCTAGTCCAAAACTAGCAAACTGATTATGTATTTGCCAACATCTTTTCATGGTTTTCTGGTTGAAGACTAGAGTGTTTTTAAACATGTGTGTTTTCGAGAAAGAGACTATTCACTCCTTGGTTCATTTAGACTCAATCCTCCCATATCTTGATTTCCACACTTAAGAACTTTGTCCTTAAGTGTGTTTTTGGCTAGTATAGAGTTTCGTGTTTAGTCTACATTCGTTCCATAGAGCATACATTGTAATAGCTATAGGGAACTTTCGACCTTATACGTATAACTCAAATTTATAGTAAAGGTCTCGACTTTTGAGGCACCCTCAATTTATATATTTATATAATTTGAGAAAAACAAATATCTTGTGTGGTATAAATTTTTGCTGCAAACTCTTTTTTAAAGTGTTTTTATTCTTGATCTTGTGGGACTATCGTCAAAGTGTTATCGTTGGTGCTATCCAACACTTGAGATAACACTCCTGAGGTTTCACTCACAAACCAAAAGCCATTGAAATTTTCAATTGGCATCAGAG
Organism: Campanula takesimana; assembly: GCA_026119855.1. NCBI lineage: Eukaryota > Viridiplantae > Streptophyta > Magnoliopsida > Asterales > Campanulaceae > Campanula > Campanula takesimana. The sequence continues at coordinate 736,492 of JAOWBW010000469.1, forward strand.
CTGGACACTTGACATACTAAGTGTTTGGTACAGTTGTCATAGCTTTAGGTCTTGCTAATATATCTCTTGAGAGACTCTCTATTCTTGATGGCTCAAAGCACGATTCCCTTTGTGACAGTGAGGTAAGAGAGCCACCATACATTAAAGAACCTAACCATTCATCCAAGTTGACCACAGATTGGAAGCATTCATTGTCAGATTCTAAAGGTGTTGCGTCAGGTGTTGCCCGGAGTGCGATAACACCAAGCCCAACACTCAGCAGGTAAAATACTTCCGACATTTTTTGCCTTCATGATTCAAATGATGTTGATGCAGGAAGTCCAGAGGAGAAAGATTTAAGCAAGGATCAGGTCAAGAGACATCCCCTAAGATTAAAAAAGAATCATATCATATCCCAAATGATATGGGGAGAAAATAATCAAGTACAAACAAGATCGAACAATTATATTGTAAGGTATGTGTGTATGTCTACAACATACGCTAAGGTAAGAAACTCTTGTTTTGTATTTTCTCACCTAAATATGTTTTTGAGACATTTAAAGATGATGAATGGATTCATGTCATGCACCATAAGCTTGAACAATTTGCACATAATAATGCTTGGATTCGTGATCACTTTTTAAGAGTTTTGGTTGAAAAGAAATTTATTCAGATAGAGCATATTGATACTACTTATTCAATTGCTACAACTTTTACCAAATTTCTTGATTTTTGTCTCAATTAATCTACCAGTTTGTGGATGTTGTTGTACATTAAAAAAAATAAAAACTATTTGTTTTCTTTGTTTATTCTGTAGTCTCAGAGTGTTGTCATTGGTGTTACCAACACTGATAACAACTCTACAAATTTAATTTTTTTTTTCTGTTTAAAGCTCAAAGGCGGAACTTGCTGACCTTTATGTTCCGATATGGTTTATACTTAGGTTAACAAGTTAGAAAAGGTCCCCCTTATGTGATTAAAGTGACAAAGTAACTAAACAATAAATGTGTGAAAATTAAATTAGGCAAAAGCATGTTTATATTCCCAAATTAACTAGGGGCACGGCGTTCGCTGCGACGATGCTTCCTTGTCAAATGGAAGTATACAGTGTTGGTTTTATACTTAGTATTAGGAACATGGAGTTCGCGGTTACAGTGTATCCTATTTGAACGGTATGAAATCTAACACAAAATTCTCTACATCTTTTAAAGAATCGGGGTACGGTGCTCGCTACTACGATGCTACATTGTAAATAAGGTATAAAAATGATTAAAAGTGTTGCCTAAAGTGCTGAAATAAAAGGAAAAATAAAATGAAAATTTTAAAGGGGATTTATTCAGATGTGTTATCCAATGTATTGCCAACATTGCCAGCAACACATCAGTTGGTCCTACATTAATTTTTTATTTTCAAGATTTTCTAATTAAAATTTTAATTTCAAAAAGTCTATAGAGTTTTTGAGATCAATTTTTTATTTTTAAAAGAAAAATCCCTTGTTTTTAGGGTTGTTAATTATTTTTAGTTAGTTGAGTTATACATGGATAAAATTTAAACTTTGAAATTTCATAACAACTTTGATTTGAAATCTAAAAATTTGGATTTTATATTTGTACAACTCTGATTGTTTTATTTATCTTTTCTTTTTCTTTTTTTTTTTTTTTTTTTTTGTCTTTTTCTTTCTTTTTATTAAAAAAAATGTGCCGAATTTTTTTGTTTGTTTGGTGAGATTGTGTTTCAAACACAAAAGGCTAGAAGGTTGGAGTATAATTTGAGTGGATTTCATAAATAAATTATAAATCAAATCCACCCTAACTAGCCTAAACACACTCTCCAAGTTTCCCTTAATCACTCTCTTTCATTCGTTACTTTCGTTCTGCTCTATCTCTCTCATTCTAAATACCTTTTTATCTCCATTTCTTTCCACAAATTCTCCGTGAATTCTCCAAACTAAAACACTCACCACATTTTGTTTCCATTGAGAAGATGATGCCTCATTTGTCGCCAACACTTGTGACAACACCTGACACAATACATGTCAAAACTTTGTTTTGTCTTGTGAAATTCTTATGTCACAGGTTGAAAGGTAGATTGCCTAGATAATGTAAATTATTGCAATCCGTGATAAATTTTTTGAGGTTTCTTTCTTCACAAAAAGGGGAAGAAAATGCTGATGTTGTAACGTGTGTTGAGTTGCCAACATTCCTGATAATGCCAAGTGATTAAATATGAATATGGCTAGAATGTGGCTTGTGTTGTAAACTCCTCTAGGAACTTTGAATGAGTTTATGGTTCCATAATTTAATGGAATCGTACGTAGAGGGAGTTTGATATTTAGGGGGAGACTCAAATGATGATCCTATTAATGTTAGATGTTGAAAAAATGTTACAACATTGATTTTATTTTTGAATGAAATCTTACATTAAAGGGGAGTTAACATTAAGATGGAGATTTAATTAAAGGATATATTTGCTTTGTTTAACATTGTCTTGTAGGAACATCACATATTTATTTTATGAAGAAATGTGGAACTAAGGGGAAGATTGTTAGTGCAAAACAACGTTGTTGCCCCTGGTGTTACCGAAACGTGGTTTGCAATAGTTTCATAATTTATTCACAAAATTATTGTAATTAATGATGAATATTTGCTGCAATTATTGTTGATTGTAGGTCCAAAGAATCATTCAATGTTGATTAAAATGGTGGAGCTACAAACAAGGAAGGAATAAAGGATGGGAGTTACGCATAAATGAAAAGTTATGCGTAAAATTTGAAGAGAGAAAAACGTGGTTGAAGACTTATTCAACCATTGCTTGATGAGAACGAGAATACAAGGTCTGGAAGCACAAGAGTACCAAGTAGTTATACACGGCACATGTGGGAAAAGGAAGTGGTTGCTACAGAGTAGGAAACACTACCTACTTTGAGTTAAAGAGTAGGAAACATGATCTTAACTCAACCAAGTGGAGGATTTCGTTTAACAAGGAGTAGGCTCCAAGTTTTGGATGCCAATATATAGTGCAAGGCTGGACCAAAGTGAAATACACAGATCCCAAGGCAAAAACTGCACTTGTATAGAACACACGCACGACAGTGTTATCCGAAGTGTTAACAACACCTAGTTCAACACCAACAAACTGATTCCGTATTAGGCAACTTCTTTTGAGGGTTTTCTGATTGAGGACTAGAGTATTTTTAAACGTGTGTGTTTTGTAGAGAGAGTCTATTCACTCCTTGGTTAGTTTAGACCCAATCCTCCCATATCATCATTTCCACGCTTAAGGACTTTGTTAAGTGTGTTTTTTGCTACGATAGAGCTTCGTGTTTAGTCTCCATTCGTTCAATAGAGCATACATTGTAATGGCTATAGGGAGCTTTCGGCCTTGTAGGTATAACTTAAATTTATAGTAAAGGTCTCGTCTTTTGAGGCACCCTCAGGTGATATTTATATAACTTGAGAAAAATAAATATCTTGTGTGGTTTAATTTTCCGCTCCAAATTCTTTTTTAACGTGTTTTTATTCTTGAGCTTGTGGGACTGTCGTCAAAGTATTATCGTTTGTGCTATCCAACACTTGGGATAACACTCGTGAGTTTTTACTCACAAACCCAAGGCCATTGATATTTTCAAACACTACCACTGAAACTCAACAAAATTGCATGTTCCGATGTTTATAAATGTCAATAAAAGCGTTGACGCTGACTGTTGGGTATGCTTATCACTTAACCCTCCTACTTTGTTAGAATTGATTGATACCATCACCTAAGTTTATTTTAAGGACTTTAGGACCCTATGTAAAAAGTTTTTATAACTTCAATTTTTAGCTAAGTCCTCTTTATAGACTAGGCTTAGAGGTTAGGGCTGAAGCTTTGGAATCAAGGTCAAAAGAGCAAAAAGCCAATTTTGGTGCGCGTACCTCCTATGCGCAGCGCATCCTTCCATGCGCAGCGCATCACCTTCTGCGCATCCTATGCGCATGAGCATCATGCGCACGAAAGACCTGCCTTGGTTTATTCTTTCATCTCTTGACCTACCTTTGTATAACTTGGAAAGCGTCATCTCAAGCTACGCTTTCGAATGAGCCAAAGTGCTGATGTGGACAAACGACAAATCAAATACACTCAGCATACACGTAGATGGAGACGCGCCTCTATTTTGAATTTCAAATATAAAGACAGCTGTCATCCTTCTAGAAGAAGTTTGAAATCTGTCAACTTGCTGTCTCCAACGGCTATAAAGGACACGTGCGCACCAATCACATTGTGACAGCACATCGTCCTTGCTCTGCTCCCCAACGGCTATTTCTTGGAGCTCAGCTATAAATAGCAAGCTCATCCTCATTTTCCAAGTCGCTTGTGAATTGCTAAAGAATTGCTTCGAAAGAGAAAGTTTGAAGATTTGAAGATTGCTTGCTCATTTCCAGAATTCTCAAGAACAACCTTCATACCTTCATACTTCACCAAGCCCAGATCCTATAAAGCCTTTGTAACACCAGAATCTTGTGCTCTCCATCTCATAGATTCAAAGAGCCCAGATTTCTGATACACACACTCACCTCTTGAAGTTCCGATCTTATCGATCATACTTCTAGAGAAACACCGGTTATTGTCTAGGATTTTGTTCATTCATAGATTATAGATCTTTGAGATAGTTTGTTCTAAATCGTTGTAACTTGTAACTCTCTCATAATAAGATCTCTATTAGAAAATCCAAGACTAACCATCTTGGTAGAGGACGTAGATCTTTTCCCGATCGAACCTCTCCAAATAGCGTGTTTTTATATTCTGCTTTGCAATCTGCATTTAAACTTTACTAATATTCATCTTTGTTTGATCTTTGTAGATTGTATTGCTTTGACAGAATTGTGTTTGTGATCATATTGCCTTAGTCTTATTTTGCGCCACTCTTTAGCCTAAAACATTGTGCGTGCGTTTTACACTTCTGCGTATCTCCCTGCGCTTAAGTGACTGCTTTAAATTTCCGCTGTGCATTTCACACTCTTGCTGCGCGCTATACTTAGCCAAATTAAGAGTCGTGCGCATTCGCCATTGCTTTGCAAAAGGGTTTGAAAAGAATTTTAAAAACGCTATTCACCCCCCCCCCTCTCTAGCATTTTTCATACCCTTTGTTGCCCTTCTGGGACCAACAAGTGGTATCAGAGCTTGCACCTTTATAAAACATTTTTGTTTTTCAAGCTTAACAGCTTGGGTGCCGATTCGATATGGCAAACTCAAAACCTATGGCAACTGCAAACTACACTCACGTTCCGGTCTTTGATGAAGATTATTTTGATGTGTGGAAATTCAGCATCTTAACTCATCTCAACTCAATCGATGAAAGACTTCATGACACCGTGGTTTATGGACCTTACATTCCTATGAAAGCGAATCCAAATCCGCGTACAAATGCTGTTCAACCAACTGTCAAGAAACCAAAGGAAGAATGGACTGAGGAAGAAACAAGAAGAGTTGCAAATGATGTTAAAGCAAGAAACATTCTTCTAAGCACTCTAAGCACGGCTATGAAACAACAAGTCATGCATTGTGCTACCGCCAATGAGTTATGGGATGCTATTGAAGAACATATAGAAGGAAACACCGTGTGCAAGGAAAACAAGAAATATGAAGTACAAAAGAGATTCAACAATTTCTCTCAACTTCCCGGTGAAACCTTAAGACAAACTTATGAACGCTTTTGTGAAATTATCAATCTATGTATTTCACTTGGCATGAAGTTTTCGAACAAAGATTTAAATATCAATTTTCTTCAAGCTTTTGGATCAAGATACCTACATAAATCTAGCGCCCTAGAAGACGCTGGAACTTTGGATGTATGGACACTTAGAAATCTTTATGCAAATCTCAAAGTCTATGAACTCAAGCTTCAGCGTATAAGTGAAACTGAAGGAAAATCCAAGTCCATTGCAATGGTGGCGCAAAGAGAAGAAGCACCTGCGCAAGCTCATGTTCAAGTTGAGAAAAGCGCAGATTCCAAAATTTCTACTTCTGAGCTATTGGACATGGATGATGAAGACTTCGCTGTATTTGTGAAGAAATTTCAAAAGTTCAGAAAATTCTCAAGACCCAGCTCAAACAACAAATTTCAAGGATCTACCAGCAGAGCTCCTCCAAAATTCACGAGGAGTAGTGATTCTAAAAGAAAAGAAGATCTTGTTTGCTTTAATTGCAGGAAACCAGGACACTTTGCTTCAAGCTGCCCAACTCCAAAATTTGAATATATGCAGAAGAAGAGCAGCCATACTCCCAAGTTCACTCCCAAATTCACTCGTCACAAGGGAATGGTTGCGGAAGAAGCAGCACCAGCAAATGAGCAGAACACTTGGATTGAAACAGACTCAGATGAGAGCGATGAAGATTCCGATGATGGACTCGTTTGTTTGGTGGCAAATGATGATGAAGTTGATACTTGTGATTCTGATGATGACTTCTCCAAGGATGTTCCTGATATGAATGCCTTGAATAAACCTATCAAGAAATCTGCAGGTTTTCAAGAAGAGAAAAGGAAGAAAGGACCAACCATCAGCGAGCTCGTGGAACAAGGATTTCTCACTCTGGCTCAAAGCGATGGTGGATTGTTATTCTCACGATGCGATCTAAGTGCAAGGAACAAGTTGAGAAAAGGAGCTTACATTAGACCTCAAGTTGAACCAACTGCTCCAATCTCCAAAATCAATGATGATGAAGTGATTGCTGAACAAGAAAAATTGTTCAAAAAGGCTGAAAAGGTAATCACTAGATTTGATAGTATGAAGGAAGCTTTAGCACTATCATGTGATGAAATTTCCCAGCTTAAGACCGAGAAATCTCTACTTAAATCTGAACTCACCCTCTTTAAGGAGCAGATAAAGAGCATGACTCCTCTTACTGTTAAAAACTCTTTTCTAACAGAACAGCACTCACTTCTTAAAGTTCAAAACGATGAATTGGTTGCTCAAATTACTGATCTTAAAAAGATTACAAATGAGTGGTCCAATTCTCGTGTCACTATGGAGAACATATTTGAATCCCAAAAAGTCAGTGGTGATAAAAGTGGCTTGGGATTCTCATCAACTAGTAACAACTTTAAATGTGATGTCTGTGCTGAAAGAGATAGTGAATTTACAAACCAGCAAACTTTTGAAATTCCTAAGGAAAAACATTCTAATTCAATGGGTAAAGGACAGGAAAAAGTCAAGAGACAAACTTTCCATTATGTCTACCCAACGAAGCAATTTGGGAAAGCTAATGGGAAAGATATAGCTACAGATGAACCATCTCCTAGCAAAATCATTCTTGAAAATAGGCGCGCTCCTTCTCCGAGTGCTCATTATGCGCCTAAGAGCCACGCGCCTCATCGCCGTGTGCCTCCTAGCCCTATGCGCCCTCCAAGAAAAAGCGCTTCAAAATTTCAAAAGAAAGATTTTGTTGAGGCTAGTTCATCTGACCCAAAGAAGAATGCCATCCCCAAGAAAAGTAAAGAGTTTGTGAAAACTCATGTGATTAGTGGCTTTCATCATTGTTCCATTTGTGATTGTTCTAGACACAAGGCCGTGGAATGCCTTTTGCGATTCACTCCCAATGCCAAAGGACGTAAAAACCCTAAGGTCAAGCAAGAGTGGGTTGTCAAAAGTTGCTAACCCTAGGACCCAAAAGGAATAAAGGGGACCTGCTTAAATGTCTATATTTCAGGTTCTTTGTTTCATGGCTGGATCTTCAAAAGCTAGAAATTATGAATGGATTCTCGATAGTGGGTGTTCAAGACACATGACTGGAGATGAATCCTTATTAGAAGATGTCCATGAAGAAAGAGGTCCCTCAATTACATTTGGTGATAATAACAAGGGTCAAATTGTAGCATATGGAAAGCTCAAGAAAGACAAAGTGTGCATTGAAAGAGTCTCTCTCGTCGAAGGACTCAAGCACAACTTATTATCCATATCTCAATTCTGCGACAAAGGATTAGAATGCCATTTCTCTTCAACGCAATGTCTTATCAAGAATGGCAAAACTGGAGCTGTCTTACTCACGGGTTATCGTAAGACAAATATTTACATTATTGATTTTCATAGTATGAACTCTAGTACTAATCTTTGTTTTGTAGCTAAAAGTGTAAGCGAGAACAGTTGTCTATGGCACAAGCGCATGAGTCACTTGAACTTCAAATGTCTATCAAAACTCAGCAGGGACAACCTTGTCAAAGGACTCCCCAAAGTTGCTGATCATCATGACAACAAATGCGTAGCTTGTCAACTAGGCAAACAATCAAAGCAGTCTTTCTCCAGCAAGACAATCCCCTCAACTTCAAAATGTTTGCAACTGCTGCACATTGATCTATTTAGACCAGTTACCACTGCAAGCATCAAAAGAAATAAGTATACTTTAGTTGTGGTGGACGATTTCTCAAGATATACATGGGTGGAAATGATGATCTCAAAAGATGATTGTTATGACATTCTCACCACTCTATTCAGACTGCTCCAAACCCAAAAACAAGATGACATTGTTAGTGTTCGATCCGATAATGGAACAGAATTCAAGAACAACGGTGTTGCTCGATATTGCGACGATCATGGGATAGATCACAACTTCTCAACTGCTAGAGTTCCACAACAAAATGGTGTAGTGGAAAGAAAGAATAGGACGTTGATTGAAGCAGGAAAGACGATGATAGCCGAAGCGAAATTGCCTAAGTACTTTTGGGAAGAAGCTATCAACACTGCATGTTTTACTCAAAATCGCTCCCTCATCAACAAACGTCACAACAAGACTCCATATGAACTATGGCGTGGAAGAACTCCCAACATTACTTTCTTCAAAATCTTTGGTTGCAAATGTTATATCCTCTACAACGGAAACGAACATAGAGGTAAATTCGACGCCAAAGCCGACGAAGGTATTTTTGTTGGGTATGCTAAACATTCAAAAGCTTTTCGTGTTTTCAATAGATCTACATTAGTGATAGTTGAATCTGTACATGTTACTTTTGATGAACATTCTCTCCTTGAGCCACATTTGGCTCCAAATGTTTCTGATGATTCTGTTGAGTCCATTGAGACAGGTGCGCACATACCAGCTGCGCATACACAATACCAGAATGTATCAACACAAGGAAATCCATCTACATCAGTTGCGCAAAGCATTATCAATAGCGCACCAAGTAGAGCTTCAGCTGCACCTAATCATGCGCCTGGAGATTCTTCTAATGCGCATCAGTCTACTGCTGCATCTGGTGTTAATCCCACTTTCAATTCTGAACCAGTTCTTCCTCCAAATTTTGATGATTTTAATACTGGTGAAGATGTGCCAATTGAAGACCTTCAAGTTACTACAACTCAACCTAACTTACCTCCTGAAGTTAGTGAAGTTAGAGATCACCCAATCACTAATATCATTGGTGATCTTCATGTTGGGGTTCGTACAAGGAGAGCTACAAACTTTGATGCTTACACTGCACTTATCTCTCAAATTGAACCAAAGAAGGCTGATGAAGCGCTCTAAGATCCTAATTGGGTTGTTGCTATGCAAGAAGAACTCAATCAATTTGAACGATGTAAGGTTTGGACTCTTGTCCCAAGACCAAATAATCAAGGAGTAATTGGTACAAAATGGGTGTTTAGAAACAAGATGGATGAGTATGGAACCATCACGAGAAACAAAGCAAGATTGGTTGCACAAGGCTATAGGCAAGAAGAAGGAATTGATTACGATGAAACTTTTGCGCCCGTAGCAAGACTTGAAGCTATCAGATTATTTCTAGCTTATGCCGCTCACAAGAACTTCAAGTTATATCAAATGGATGTGAAGAGCACGTTTCTAAATGGTGAACTCCAAGAACAAGTCTATGTTGCTCAACCACCTGGGTTTGAAGATTCACAATTTCCAAATCATGTCTACAAACTCCAGAAAGCTTTGTATGGACTCAAGCAAGCACCAAGAGCATGGTATGATACACTATCCAAGTTTCTCATCGAAAAAGGCTTCACTCGCGGTAAAATCGATACAACTCTTTTCATTGCCAAACATAATGGTCATAAATTACTTGTTCAAATTTATGTTGATGATATTACATTTGGTTCTACTAATGAATTGTTGTGCAAGCGCTTTGAGAAACTAATGAAGAGCAAGTTTGAAATGAGCATGATGGGAGAACTCACATTCTTCCTCGGGCTTCAAATCAAGCAAATGAGTGAAGGCATCTTTATCAATCAAGCCAAATACACAAAGGATTTAATCAAGAAGTTTGGACTTGAAAACGCTAAATCATACGATACTCCAATGGCCACCGGCAACAAACTCGACAAAGATCTAAAAGGTAAACGTCTTGATCAAACGCTCTATCGAGGTATGATTGGCTCACTCCTTTATCTTACTGCTAGTAGGCCCGATATTATGTTTAGTGTTTGTGTTTGTGCTCGTTATCAATCCGACCCTAGAGAAGCGCACTTAACTGCTGTGAAACGTATAATACGATATCTATCTAGCACTGTTAACCTTGGACTTTGGTACACCAAAGATTCGAACTTTAAACTTGTAGGTTATTCAGATGCGGACTACGCAGCATGCACAATTGACAGGAAAAGCATAAGCGGCACTTGTCATTTCCTTGGATATCGACTTGTGTCTTGGGCCAGTAAAAAGCAAGCTGCAGTTTCTGTCTCTACAACTGAAGCAGAATATATCGCTGCTGGAAGCTGTTGCTGTCAAATTCTGTGGATGAAGCAGCAATTAGTGGACTATGACATCAAAGAAGAAAATTGTCCCATTTATTGCGACAACACTTCAACAATTCCTGTTTCTGAAAATCCTGTCATGCATTCGAAGACCAAACACATCGACATTAAATTTCACTTCCTCAAAGACCACGTGGAAAAAGGGAATATACATCTAGAACACGTGGGAACCGACTATCAAATCGCCGACATTCTTACAAAAGCACTTGATGCTAAGAGGTTCATCTTTCTTAGAGGAGAAATGGGTATGCTCGAACTCAGCTAAATTTTGTCAATATGATTTGTCAATACTAATAACTTTGTTGTTGATAAAATTCTAAGTTAGACATACACCATGCGCCTGCGCACAAGAAGCGCACGGAGCTATGCGCATAAGGTAAAACCGTTGATGTTTTTCTATCTTGAAACTCTGCGCACTTTAAAGCTGCGCATATTGATCATGCGCATGACCCCTGGATCTAAGGTACGTTCTCTTTTCAATAGTTTCACTTAGGTCCTTGACTTGCTGAGTCAGCATAAATCGCAAGGGTACTTGTGTAATTATTATTTTCCCTCGTCATTTTATTTGAATTTTTTTGGGAAATTACATTTCTGCCCTCTGCGCACGTCCCACCTCATTTAATGCAAAGGCATTGAGTGACGCGCATTTAATGCTCTTTGTGTGCTGATTATGACGGAATAGGAAAATATTCGTTTTGACCATTAATGACTGACACACGCGCGCGGCTAGGACTTTTCACGCGCGCTCCTCATTGGGCCACGTCATCTGCGCGTGCAACTCACTTGCGCGTGCGACCCACTCGCCTGACTTTCACCAACTCTTGTCAGCGCACGATGACGTCATCTACCCTTTTTGATGTATATCATCTTCCTAGCGCCGTTTCTCTCCTCACTCTTCTCTCTTTTTAAAATATTTCACTCAAACCGCTTCTTTTCTCTCTGACATTTCTTTCTCTCTGCACTCATCATCTTCTCTCTACTCTTTTTCGCAAATTTCTTTATCTATATATAATGGCTCCCAAGAAATCATCTACAACATCTTCTAAGAAGCAAGAGGACCCTCAAATGGTAAGAACTCTAACTCGATATTTCAGGTTTTCGCCGTTGATGGAGTTCGAAGGTCTAAAGTTCCCTTTCTTGATTTCTCTATGATCCGTTGCTCGTTTCTCAAATTATTTGATGCTGTGTGTTCGTTTTACTCTCAGCTTTTCATTTATGTAATTTGTTTTACGATCAATGATTGATTGAGTGGGTTTCTGTTTGAATTTGTTTATTTTGTCTTTTCGAATTCATTTTCGTTTTTCTCAGATCTAGGCTGTATGTTCTTGTTATTGTTGTTGTGATTTACTTGTTTATGTGTGATTTTTCATTTCGAACATTTTGACATGCTTTTTATGCATTTTGGAGCACTTTGACATTTTGATGTTCTTCGTGTTCTTCGTGCATTCAAACACGTTCTTCATGTTTTTGATGAATAGTCATATGACAAGCCTTGATGTGATTCCTGTTTATGTTTTTGCGTTTCGCGCCCTTTTTAGACATTTGGTTTTATATTTATCGTTTTGGACATTTTTACCCTTTTCATGTCTTATCTTTCTAAGTATGGAGTCTAGTTCATGCGTTATGCATATAACTCATGCGCATGCGGTTCTCTCCATGCGCATGACCAGATCTAATTCTTCATTTTTGTTTTGCCCAGAATCTAAACTACTTTATCCCTGGATGGGAACTCGATGTAGAGGACTTGAAGCTCGATGCGCTTGGACGTTATATGATCGAAATCATGGACACGTCGGGCATTCTTCCTCTCTTCACCAAAGGACAATCCTTCATTATCCCTTCTTACATTGACGAATTCTTCAGCAACGCAGAAGAGGTCGAGCGCTTATACGACGACATCACAGTGCCCTGCTTGAAAAGTTCTATCCGTGGGATTTCTGTGACTATCAACTATGGGCATATTCGTCAGACTATGGGATTGCCTCCGTGCAACAAGAAGAAGCTTCCTCAGGATGTGCAAGATGGTGTTGCGCAGAAGCTTATAAAGATTCCTACTTTGGTTGGTCAATACAACAACCATGATAGGAAGGAGTTTGGAGAGTTGATGTTCCATCTCTGCACTTTGATTGGCGATACAATCAATTGAAAGAATGGGAACAAGTCCACATTCATCAGCAAACAATGGATGTGCTGCGCTGTAATCTTCAAGAAGAAGAAATTGAGCTGGGCTGAGATTATCTTTGAAGAGTTAGTGCGCTGCCTACGCGCATATAAGAAGAAAGCTGCAGATCCAAAGAGACCAGCCAAGTACAAAACGCACTGCAGAATTCTTACTGCTATCTTCATGCGTTTCCCTTCTGTGCGTAAGCTGGTTGATGAAGACCCCTCCCTCAAAGTTGATGTGACCTCATCGCGCACTTATACTCGTGTGTTTCTTCACAATTTTCGCCATGAAGTCACCAATTTTGATTACTGCATGTTCTGGGCTGCTGATCCCATTGAAGTTTTTGAGGACATTCACCCTGAAGATCAAGGATCTCCTCCTGTCTCCAGTGGTGAACTTTTTGAAGCTTCCTCCTCTGAATCTGAATCAGAAATTGAATCCTTCTTTGAGCCGGTCCCAAACAAAGTAGGCGACAAGGAGAAAGGCAAGGGCATTGCTGCTGATGCGCCTTTGCGCAAGAAGAAGAAGGCCAGCAAATCTACTGTTGCGCCTGGGATAACCATTAAAGAGCCTACTGCGCAAACTCCGAAGCGCAAGGCTACTTCGGACCCTGAGCCTCCTAAGAAAGCAAAGAAGACCAAGGCTCCTGCTCCTGAAGAAAAAGGAAAAGCCAAGGCTGCTGCGCCTGTTGAGAAGAAAACGAAGAGGAAAAAGGCTAAGGAATCAAGAACCCTACTGGATGAGTCTGATGAAGACATTCGAGTAGAAGCTGATGTTGATGTTGCGCCTCCTACAGCTCTAAAATCAAAGCGCACATCTACCCCTCCTGCGCCTCAAGAAGAAGATGAATATGAAGGTGCTTTCAATGATCCTCTCATCAGCCCTTCCAAATTCACTGGAACTTCCAAGACTGCTCAATCTCAGGGGGAGAAGCAAAAGGAGACTGCAAAGCCCATGCGCAATACTACTTCTAGTGAGGATGAAGTCCCACTTTCTGCAAAGAAGTCTACTCCCAAGCGCCGGGTTAAGAAGGTTGCTACCAAGAAACGTGCCTCAAACCGTACTGTGGAAGATTTATCTGATATTGAATCAGATCCTCCAAGGCATTCTCGTCCGCGCTCTGAAAAATCTGCGCGTGATATAGCAAGGGAAGCAAGACTTGCTGCTGTTGCGCAAAGGAACGTTGCGCAGCAAGCCCCACCAGTCTTTATTGATGGTGAAGGCTTTGCTCATGATGCGCCTGATCCTACTGTTTATGAGGATGCGCCTATAGTTGAAGATGGCGAAGACTCGAGCTCAGAAGATTATGAGGTCCATCGTTCTCCTATCCATACGCATCACTCTCCAGTTCATGCGCAAGAGCCTCCGACTGCTGCTGTCACTCCTGTGCAACCTACTGGAGCATCACAGACTTCTCCAATTATTCCTGCTGTAACTCCAGCAACTGCTCCCTCAGATCCCTCAAGTTCATCAACTGACATGCGTCAAATTTTGGCCATGCTCCAGACTATCCAGGCTAATCAATTTGCTGCGCAAACCCAGCACTTTCAGGTGGTCACTGCGCAGACTAAGATTCAAGAGCAACTGGACGCGCAGTCTGCACGGCTCGATGCTCAAGCCAATTTCCTTCAGGCTATTGATTGTGCCATTAAGGGGGAGAGTTCTGTAACAAAGGCAACCAGTTCTGAAGCTATGCCTCCTCCCTCAGGTTCTAGTGCTGCGCATGCATCTGGTTCTGGTGCTGCGCCCTCTCAAGATTTTGATCTTCTGCGCCAAGATATCCAGCATGACTTTGACATAATCTTTTCTGCGCTCACTAAGATCCCCTCTGTGCATGGTTTGAATGAAGCTTTGTTTTCCTTAGCCAAAACCATCACAGAAATCATTCAGATTGAGTCTGCTAAAGTCATCAAGTCTATTGACAATTTTGCGCCTACTACCTCCATCTCCTCCTCCATTGATGCGCTCAAATCTCATATGACTGACTGCTTAGTTCAGTTCAGTGATACTTTTAATGGAAGAATGAACCAGGCTATGCTAGATATGCAAGCCAGTCAGAACATGGTTCAGGTTGAGCTAACCAAGACTTTGGTTGATGCTCAGAAAGAAATTCAGGACTCCATGGCTGCGTCCCTTCAGTCTTTTGGAAATCAGATGGGGGCGTTTGAAAATTGCTTTAACAGAATTTTTGAAGACATCCAAAGAGATAATGCGCTGATGCGCGATGGTATGAGGACTCATGTGAATCTAGTGGTGGAATACAACGCCAAGTTTCAGCAACTGAAGATTGAGTTGATGAACAAGTTTACCAGCTTGCAAAATGAGATGCACGAAGCACTGCAGCGAATTCATATAGACTAGACTTTGTAATCTTTTTGTTTTGCGCAATTGTAAGTTTTTTGATGCGCAAGGTTTTTTTTGCTTTTGATTTTTCTTCCATTGTAAAACTTGTACCCTGTAACTCTTACCTTTCAAGTTTTAATGAGAAGAATGCATCATTGCACTTTCAAAAAACCTTGTTCAATTCAAACTGTTCATTTGTGGAACATTGCATATCTTATAAACTTCATGCGCATATCCTTAACAGCTCATATTTCATTGCATGATGTTTAAACATTCAGTTTAAACGCATACTAAACTTAAACTCATATTATTTGTATGCTCTGAGTGATATTTCTGTCTTTCCTATATTGTAAGTTAATTTCTTTTGGATAGACTAGAAATCTATAGCATTGGCTAGTGTGTACATTGACTTGAGACATGATTTATCATTTTCTATTCTTATGGACATGTTATTATCAAGTACAATGAATTTCCTTTGTTATAGTAGGTAATGGCATCAATCATTTAGGGGGAGATTGTTGGGTATGCTTATCACTTAACTACTTTGTTAGAATTTATTGATACCATCACCTAAGTTTATTTTAAGGACTTTAGGACCCTATGTAAGAAGTTTTTATAACTTTAATTTTTAGCTAAGTCCTCTTTATAGACTAGGCTTAGAGGTTAGGGCTGAACTTTTGGAATCAAGGTCAAAAGAGCAAAAAGCCAATTTTGGTGCGCATACCTCCTATGCGCAGCGCATCCTTCCATGCGCAGCGCATCAGCTTCTGCGCATCCTATGCGCATGAGCATCATGCGCACGAAAGACCTGCCTTGGTTTATTCTTTCATCTCTTGACCTACCTTTGTATAACTTGGAAAGCGTTATCTCAAGCTACGCTTTCGAATGAGCCAAAGTGCTGATGTGGACAAACGACAAATCAAATACACTCAGCATACACGTAGATTGAGACGCGCCTCTAGTTTGAATTTCAAATATAAAGACAGCTGTCATCCTTCTAGAAAAAGTTTGAAATCTGTCAACTTGCTGTCTCCAACGGCTATAAAGGACACGTGCGCACCAATCACATTGTGACAGCACATCGTCCTTGCTCTGCTCCCCAACGGCTATTTCTTGGAGCTCAGCTATAAATAGCAAGCTCATCCTCATTTTCCAAGTCGCTTGTGAATTGCTAAAGAATTGCTTCCAAAGAGAAAGTTTAAGATTTGAAGATTCCTTGCTCATTTCCAGAATTCTCAAGAACAACATTCATACCTTCATACTTCACCAAGCCCAGATCCTATAAAGCCTTTGTAACACCAGAATCTTGTGCTCTCCATCTCATAGATTCAAAGAGCCCAGATTTCTGATACACACACTCACCTCTTGAAGTTCCGATCTTATCGATCATACTTCTAGAGAAACACCGGTTATTGTCTAGGATTTTGTTCATTCATAGATTATAGATCTTTGAGATAGCTTGTTCTAAATCGTTGTAACTTGTAACTCTCTCATAATAAGATCTCTATTAGAAAATCCACGACTAACCATCTTGGTAGAGGACGTAGATCTTTTCCCGATCGAACCTCTCCAAATAGCGTGTTTTTATATTCTGCTTTGCAATCTGCATTTAAACTTTACTAATATTCATCTTTGTTTGATCTTTGTAGATTGTATTGCTTTGACAGAATTGTGTTTGTGATCATATTGCCTTAGTCTTATTTTGCGCCACTCTTTAGCCTAAAACATAGTGCGTGCGTTTTACACTTCTGCGTATCTCCCTGCGCTTAAGTGACTGCTTTAAACTTCCGCTGTGCATTTCACACTCTTGCTGCGCGCTATACTTAGCCAAATTAAGAGTCGTGCGCATTCGCCATTGCTTTGCAAAAGGGTTTGAAAAATTTTTAAAAACGCTATTCACCCCCCCCCCCCTCTAGCATTTTTCATACCCTTGTTGCCCTTCTGGGACCAACACTGACAATTATTTAATGACAATCTCAAATATTTAAACGCTTCATACTAGCACATTGTAAAATTAGCACATGAATTTAAGATGCAAATACGCGCATGCCAGCTATTTATAAAAATGTCACCGTCTGCTTTAAAACAAGTATCAGTTAATTACTAAATTTCACTGTTTGTTTTAAAAACCATTTTTTCTTAAGTATTATGAAAAACATGTTTTTCATAAGACTTGTCCTATTTCATAAGAGTTTTTTTAACGTGTGCCCTTAATGCATACGATAAGACACGAAAGTGAATCTGTATATTATAGTGTTATTTTATTTAACAAATTTAAATATATTACTAAAAATTGGTGTAATTATATATTCACTGTCATCATTATCTTATATGAAAATTAAAAGAAGAAACTATTAACACTATATCATTTTTCTTATCTAATTCTCCTTATGTCTCATAGTATATGTACAACTTTCTTTTTTAGTCTGTCGCAGATTGTATGTCCACTTTTTAAAATGGCAAAGAATCTTTACTGGTCCTCACACTCATTCTTTCTACTACTTTACTTTTATAATCACAATACCAATCAACTTACTATTCCTCTCACTCATCCTCTCTCTTACTTTACTTTTTATACTCACAACACCTACCTCACTTCCACCACTTCTTAATTAATTTCCATGCAAATGAAAGGGTTAACATATAATCTGGGACAAATGAGTACAAATTTATAAATAGAGACAATAAACCGTATTCTGTAAAAGCTGACTTTCAAAGACTATATAGTTTGATGGTCTCAGTTAAAAATGGTAAATTTGATAAGAGTCAAAAGAAGTACTGTCATAATATACTATTGAATAAGTAAAGCAAAGTGACAAAATTGTCATAAATATAGTCATGGCCCACAAAATCTATTCTCAAACATTTAGCAATCTGTTAAAGGTGAACTAACGGACAATATTACACGCAGGATCCCAAGATCTAGATTTCTTATGCAATGGACAAAGTAAAAAGAAAATCTAATATATTTACTCTATTTTTAAATATAAAAGTTTTAATTTTATTTTTTAGCACTTTTCAAACACAGATATTTCATTTCATTTTTAAAAAAATATTATTAATGTTTTGAATTTTTTATTTAAGCCTTATGTAACTAAAAAAAAAGCCAATACTTTCTTCACATACTTTTTATTCACTTAAATTATACACTCTACGTCTCAAAATACATATCATTTCGTAAGTTAGTTTTTGTCTCAAAATACTTATCTTTTTATTAATGTTTTGAATTTTGACAATCAATCTATATAATTTACGATCCAAATTATATCAACTTAATCATTTTAATAACATATAAAAATATTTAAATTAATTAATTATTTAACAATAATAATTTTTAAATTTTTTATTAAGAAAGTATATACATTACTATGTTGAATTAAATTCTACTAATTATGTTGACTATATAATTAAATGAAATTAACTTTGTTTGTGGAGGAGGTGGTATTATTTTAATAACCCTATAGATTTCTCGTACTCTAAAAGATTTGCAATTATGGTTTCTTGATTATAATATGTGGCATTATTGTAATGTAATTTAGTGGAAAGGATTGGCGTTATATTAATATAGTAAGTCATTTGAGTCTTGCGTCATATGATATAAGATCTTGCTTCCCACAAAACTCAAAAGTTTTAATTTTCTCCTCTGATTGTCAAAAGGGGTAATGATAATTTAGGGTTCAAAGTTTGGGGGTGTGTTAATAGGGGTCTGATGTATCAATTTTGTCAATTAGGGTCTAAAGTTAACAACGTTGTTCAATTAAGGGTTTTATGACTAAGTTGCAAAGAAAATCCAACTAAGTAATAGAAGAACTTAACTGGAGTATGTTTTGGATGTTCGTTTGGGCTTTGTGTCATTTCACACACCCCTTATACAGTGGACCTTAAATTTTCTTTTACTCTTATTATTATATTTTTAAATAATTTTAATCAATTAAAAAATACTGATAAATAAAAAAAATAAAAATTAAAGTGTTTTTTTTAAACCGCAAAAAATGAAGTTATAAAAAAGGGAAATTAATAGTAAAAATTAAAAATAATTTTATGAATAAAATAAAATAGTTAGAATACTAATATTAATAATGAAACAATAATAACCACAACCACCCAAAAAAAAAGAGAATTTTCCAAATCCCCACTTTCATCTCTCTAAAAAAATAAAATTGTTTTTGTTTTTGGAATATAATTTTACACTTTTTTTTTCTTTTTAAAAATTATAAATTTTATTTTATAATGGTTCTAAATGAAAAAAATATTTTTATTGTATTTCTTGAAAAAATATTTTTGTTAAATGACGTCTTAATTATTAGTTAATTTAATATAAGAAAGTAAAATTTAATATTTCAATTTTTTATTAATTTTCTTCGTCTGAAATGTCGATATGCCCATGCAAATAATCAAAACAAACTCCAATTAAGTCCATGTGCAAAACACGTGTGACTTAACTGGATTCCGTTAACAGAATAGTTAAAAAAACCCTAACCTGCACAACTTTTGCAACTTTGGACCCTAAATTGACAAAAATGATACATCAGACCCCTATTGGCACCCACAAACTTTGGACCCTAAATTGTCATTTCCCCTTATTAAAAAGAAATAAAAAGAAAATATTAATCGAATATTGTCATTCCTAATTTAATTTTGCTAGTAGTTATTTAGTTGTAGAAATTCTTGATTTCTTAGTTCGTTTGATTTTTATTTTTCTTATTGATTCTTAATTTCTTGAACTTATTTATTTTATATATTAATGTTTTACTTTCTCATGTAATCTCACTGCAAAACTACCGTTATAGAAAATTATGAATCTTAATTCCCTTAATTACGTGAGATTTGTTAAAAAGTCAGTTTTTTATTTTAAAGAAATAAGTGATTTTAAATGAGCAGGGGCATTTTTTAAATAATCAAAATTTGTTTAAAATTGTAAATAACTGATACTCCCTCCGTCTCAGAGTAAGAGTCCCATTTTCCTTTTCGGTTCGTCCCAGAGTAAGAGTCACATTCCTAAAATGGCAAAGAATCTTTACTATTCACCCCACTCATTCTCTCTCATATTTTACTTTTATACTCACAACACCAATCAATTAACTATTCTCTCCCACTCATTCTCTCTCCTACTTTACTTTTACACTCACAACATTTACATCACATTCAATATTTATTAATAAGCGTGCAAATGAGGGGTGAGACTCTTACTCCGGGACGGAGGGAGTATATGTTTTAGAATCTCAATAACGATTTTATAAATGACTGGAACTTACTGAATACGCTGACACTCTTTAGCTCTACGACTGACACTCTTTAACGAACGCACTGACACTATTTAACGCACGCACTGAAACCCTTTAACACTACCACCACCACTTATTTAAAAATTCAATGTTTATAATAAACGGCTTGCACTTATTAAGACTATCACTAACACTTCTTTCATAAAAAAAACACTATCACTAACACTTGTCACAAGTGCCCGTTAAAATGTTCAGAAATAATACCCCCTCCGTCACAGAGTAGGAATCCTACATTCTATTTTGGTAGAACCCAATGTAAGAGTCTTTACTTAAAATAGCAAAGGATGAGACATGATGAATAGTGTTTTGGACAACTTTGCCCTTGTGATACTTATATAATTGCAAAAAACCAATACTTTACTAACTTATTTATACTCACTTGCATTGTGAATTGTGTTTCAGACAATAATGCCCTCAATCCATCCCCTTGTCTGGGGCGGGGGGAATAGTAAAAATGTTTGGTACTTTGTAACATTAACACTGACATTTTCAATGCAAATTCATGCTTGCCAGTTATTTATAAAAATATCACCGCTTGTTTTAAAACAAGTGTCAATTATTAATAGTAAAAATCGCGTAAAAAACCTGTTTTACACTCGTGTTAGTGTAAAACCTGTATTTATCTCTTGAAACGTATTTTGCATTAAGAGATGAAAACAAGTTTTATATTAACACGAGTGTTAAACATGTTTTTCATAAGACTAACACTTATTTATAAAAATGTCACCATTTTTTATAGAAAAACTTGTACTGTATTTCCTAATCGCTTAGAAACACGTTTTTCGTAAGACTTACTTTTTACCTCCTCTTTTGTTTTTAAATTCTTTTTAACTTTTTTAGTTGTTTTGCTCTTTTTTTTTTTTTTTTTTTTTTTTTTTTTTTGACATAACGAAAAGAAAAGACTATGACATCTTTCTAGTGACTCAAAATCTTGATAATCCTTTAAGACCGATAATGTACATCCTCCCGATAATGGAATTTGATACTCTTCCTTTCCACATTTTGTTGCTCCACTACACTTAATGGTTTTTATTTTAGCATCATTATTACGAGTTAACTTATTTGAGGTATATATCATGCATGTCAAATAAATCTATGCTACTACTTCTGTCCTTAAATGAGTGTTCAAATTTTATTTTAAGGAACATAACTTTTTGTACAATTTGGTGGCAAAATCCATATATAATCTTGTAATCCTCTTTACAAACATTTAGTTTTTGCTAGTATAAAGAGACCGGTGAAAAAAGTTTCAAAAAAAAAACATTTAGGGAGAAAGTTATGATCATGGAGACTTAATTTTAGATAAAAAATTACTAAAAATGGACACTCATTTAGGGACAGAGGGAATATTACTTTTTACTACTACAGTACAGTAGAAGAAAAGTAAAATATTTTAATCAGGATCATTGGATATATCAGAGTAGCAAAACAACCATTATAAACGTCCCGCTTCCAAGTCATGCATGTTTACATTCCGTCAATTTTTGACAATTTTTTCTCAAACCCTTATATGTAATGTTTAATATTAATATTAAACATTACATATATGTTGATATCTTCAAGCTTTTAACATATTATATAAACTCACTTCAATCTAAAATAAATGTTTGTGTATTTTAATTTTGATTTTCGTAATATGTATTCAAAATTATATGGTTGGCTTATATGTAAAGTTTTTTTTTTTAATTAATTTTTGACTTAATATATTTACAAAATTGGTTTTAAAAAAATATTGAATAACGACATTGGAGAGTGAATTTACCACTGTTTGGAACTAAACCCTAACATTCTATATAAAAGGAAATACTATAGTCGAGATATTTGGCATGCCTATATGCTATTTGTTTTTAGTATTTAAGTCAAATGAGTTTTTTAGTATGTGTGTCTTATCAAAATGGTCATTTATTTAGGATAGGAGGAATGATTACTAGAATTTGACTCTTGAGGATGTTTTGAGTAAGACGGTCTCTCACATGTGAGACCAGTTTTGTTGAGAGAAAAAATGTGCTTGCCCCGCCTTGCATATATGGAGAAAACTATTTACACTCTCAACAAAACCCGTCTTACACAAGTTTTTGTCTTGACTCTTTATGTGTTTTAGATTATTTTGGTTATGCTTTCAGCTTTGTTGATATTGAAGCAATAATCCACAATTAAAAATAAGCAGTTTATTGATAATTTTGTAATATTAGAACAGAAAAGTAACAGTAAATATATCTATAACAAAACGGTAGTTTGGTTAAGTAACTATTAGCTTAATGAAATAAAAATGGAATACGGAAAAACAGTATGAAAAAGAATGTCATAGGCACACCTTCATTTAGTGATAAAATTACATTTTGACGGGGCAAAAATAAGAAATGTGCGGGATAAAAGGGAAAAAATAGAGCATATAGTATCACATATTCAGATTTACTGCTATCAAAACTGCATCCTGATTTTAGCGGTATAGATCAAACAATAATTAAATGAGCATTCCTTAATTTGAGAGAAAAAGTACGGCAAAAGACCATTCTCTGCTAGACAATGTTTCATTAAATGTGCTTCACTTATTTGTATTTAATTTAATACTCCCTCCGTCCTAAAATGATATTCACATTTGACATTTCAAACTTTTTAAGGATATGAACATTTGCTTCACTAGCAATGTTGTGTTTATGCACATTTAAGCCTAAATTATAGAAATGAGAAGAACTTTTTGAGACAATAAAAAATGGCAAATGAGAAGATCATTTTGGGACGGAGGGAGTAGTAAAGATGGTTTTCTTATTTAAACTCATCATTCATATTGGCACGGATAAAAAAAAGTGGGACACAGATCGGTACAATCAACGATGAAGGATGAGGGAAATTGCCATGAAATCTAATTATAGTTGTCAGATGAATTGCTGAGATTTTTCACTTGTAGGAACTGTTTGGAGGGTTTCAACAGCAATAATAACTATCAACAACCGAATTTTATCCCAATCCCAATGTGATATATCTTGATTAATAATTTGTTGAAGTGAAATTATATTTTTGTATGTTAGTAAGAATATTTTCATACATCTTTTGAAACTTCAACCTAATATTCTTGTTTCTAGCAGTACCGTTTTTAAGTTCTTAATTCATCTAATGAGATCTCTCGATCAGTTCCTGAAGTGTATAATTCAGATCCAGCCATAATATATAGATATTCTGATCATCATATTCCTTATTTCCTTTTTCTTTTTTTGCTCATTAAGATTAAAGATGTGTTGATCATTCTACACCGTTTCACTTGTTTTTTACTCTTTTCCGTTCCAAAATGAATATCCATTTTTATTATTTAACACAACTAAAAGCTATATATTATATGTCCATATATCTTAATTGCAGATCTACTCAACGTATGTGATGATAGTAGACAAAGATATATGTGTAAAAGAGTTGAAAAGAATTTACCATTTGGAAAGCGATCTAAGGGAAATGGAAAGGGGAGTTGGAATCATCGCTATCTCCCATGCTGCTTTGGCCAACAGTCTTCTTTTTCTTCTTCTTGTAAGGGATACCCCTTGCTTTAGCTTGACATTCCTTAACCTCCCTCAGATAAACCCGAATAGCACTACTAGCAAACGGATTGGCATCCGTCAACCCTCCATTCTCCTCGTACGCAGCTCGGAGCCTCCCGATCAGTGCATCGAGGCTCCCCCATGCTTGTCTCAGCGGACAAGCACAAGGAGCCGGTGGCTCCGGGTAACCATAAAAGATGCACCCTTGTAAATGAACTTTTGTTTTCCCAAACTGATCGAGGTATCGGAGAAACTCGAGCACGTGGTTGCTGTTGCAGTGAGGGAGCGGAACCGGAGGCCTCTGGTTCCGCAAGAATTGATTAAACGTGTTCCAGTCCCTTCGTTTCTGAGACTCGTATCTGCTAGGGACTGGCGATGATCCATCGCCAGTCCCAGTTGGGGATCTCGATGACTCGAGGTCACTGATCTCTTTCCCTCTATCCATGGACATTAAAATTTGGTAGTTGAAATAATTATTGACATGAAGAAAATAGTGAGGATTCACAAATAAGGGAAAGGAATGGAGAAAGGTGAATGAGGGGAGGGGGGATGTATAAAAGGAACATGAGGATCACATCATGGACTATTGTTGCTGTTGCTATTGAGTTGAAATGATATGAGATGGGGCCATTCAAAAGTTCGTCTCTTTTCTACTATGAATTTTCTAATAGTTTCATTAGTATTACATCTTATAACTAATACAAATTTCATTTTAAGGACGTAAAATAACATTGTCTGTCTAGTAATATGAGTTTCACCCAAGTTAAGATGACTTGCATCATGTAAGTTAATGTAAGTTACTCGCAAGACTAAGGTTCTTACTTTCCTTTTTGTTTGTCCCAGACTAAGATTTTTAGTTGCTTTATTATCTAAAATGGACCATGTGACCCATTTGTCATTCTCACAATAAAAACTCTCAACCCACTTTATCTCTCCTACTTCCTCTTACTAACTTTTTCATACTCACAACATTTACTTTTTCTTAATCTCCGTATAAAGTCAAACTAAGAACCTTAGTCCGAGACGGAAGGAGTACATTTTATTCACACTGTCTTGCAGCCTATGTTACCTGGACACGGTATCCGGGATCCAACATGGATACGGATCCTAGTGTCGGATACAATTTTCTTAATAATTTTGGACACTGGGTCACCGTCCTAAATTTGGACACCGTCCTAAATTTGGACACCGTCCTAAATTTGGACACGGGTACGTGATACGAGCATTATTTCAGGACAAATCAATATAGTATAAATAGACTATTTATACGTTACTTATATATAAATGAAGTCAACTCACTCCTTTTTTACTAAGATATATTGTATAATTAAGTAAAACTGTTGGATATTATGCCCTAGACCCTTGAGAAAGGTGTCACGACCCGAAATATAGGCTCTATTTTATTAAGTAATTAAATGATTTTTATTTAATTATTTGCTTATTTATTTATTTAAATTATTATTTATTTAAATAATTATGTGTGCATTTTATGTTTCATAATGATTATGCCTAGCATTTTACTTGAGTTATTTGGGCTAGTGTAGAAGTGTTGGGTCCTAATTGCTAGTTTGGAGTGTGTGTGTGTAGTGTGAGAGAGGGGGCCTAAGTGTAAGTTTTTAAAATAATTTTCCTACTCCCTCCCTACTCCTCCCTCACCTCCTCCCTCACTCATCCTTCTCATTCCCAGAAAACTCTCTCTCTCTCCAAGCTTTGTGGGTAAGTTTTCTTCCTCTTCATCTTTCTTCATTTTCTCCTTCTTCCTCTCATCTTCTCTCATTTCTTAAAACGTGAACCATGTTTAGATCGTCGATAGCATCGTAGGAAGCCAAAAAGATTTGAAATCCATCAACTTTGAGAAAATTCAAGTAAGTTGCTTTTCCCCCATTTTAATGCTAAATTGTTCATATCATGTTTAGATAATGTTTGATGTGTTACATTTGAAGTTTGGATGAGTTTTGCAATTTATTTGGAATTTATTGAGTTTTTGGTTGAAAATGGTGAATTGATGAATATCTTGATTCAATCTTGGTTTTGGTTGATAAAGGGTGTTGTTAAGGTCCCCTTTTTGTTTAAATAATGTTTGGGTACCTTAGAAATCTTGTTGGGAGTGTTGGATTTTGGGTTGATTGTGTTTTGGGTTTGATAATGGAAGAACCCATGTTGTTCTTCCCGATTTCTGGAAATCCAGAGCATTGTGCGACCGCACAAAACTTCCTGGGCGGCCGCGCATCTTTCTGAAAGCTTTTGTTCTTGTTTTGGGACTTTTTGGGCGACCGCACGACCCACTTTGGGCGGCCGCACAGTCCTCTGAAAATTTACATTTGTTAAAGTTGTGTGAATGAAGGTTGCGTTTTGGCCTAAGCCTTGGGTGTCCTCCTAGTTGACCCTAGTGAACTTTGTTGTACACTTTAGTGAGAGAATTGGGTCATTTGTGATCAAGTTTGTGTTTGAAATTCATTAATGGTGAATTGGGGTTTTGAAGCGCCTTTATTGTGCATTGTTGTTCATTTCATCTTCTTGGTGATTAATTGGCATGATTCCCTACTTTGGAATCCTTGGTTGTTTATCGTGCTAGTATTTTATTACTTAGCCTTTACGTGAAAGTCCAGCTGGTATTTTGTGTGTGTTTGGGCGATGGGAAAGATTATAATGACAAAGCCAAGTCCATTATAATGTTGACCATTGTTTTGCCCCCTTCTTTACCCCTTCTCCAGATTGGTCTTGGAAAGGATAAGTCAGCGTTCCTTTGTGAATGTATCTGGCTAGCGGGTATGACTTTGTGTCATGATCCTTGTCCCTTGTGACACTTTTATGTTATTGGTTCCGGTACCGGGGTTTTCTCTTCGGCTTTCATGCTATTATGAAGATGATGATTGGTTGATTATTGAAGCTGCGCAGCGATCCTTTGTTTGGATGTTCCGGTTTGGAAAACCTTGGCTATATCCTTTGTTATGTGTTTATTTCCGCTGCTATCTGTTATATGATAATTGCTATGTGCTATGTGATAATAATTATCGTTTATTGCTTATTGCATCATAGCATGTCATGTAGTTGCATTAGTAACTTATTGAGATTTATCTCACCCCTTTTCTCTTTTATCTTTGTTTTTCCTTAACCCCCCCCCAGGTGCTAAGGATTAGTCTCGCTGATCACGAGAACGAGGACGTCGAGGGTGGATACATTCTTTTGGGGAAAGTTGTATAGGTGGGTTTACATTATATAAATGTGAAACCTTTTGGGATATTTGTACCAAACATTGACGTCATTAGGATTTGTGTATTTTGTAACCTTGGTGTATGAACTTGTGGAGTTTGTACTAGTTTTACCTTGTTGTTCAAAATGATTTGTAAACTTTGGATCATCACCTTTTGGTATTAAATGGAATTTTTAACCTTGGTATTTCATAGTTTTGGTTCTAGAGTCGACGTCCAGCTCGCGGTCCCGGGGCCCGCGGGGTCCGGGGTCGCGACAAAGGTCTATGCGTGACATCATAGATTCATGTTATAGAGATAACAAACCCGATTATTATATCTTTTTGCATGTTTATTATAATAATCATTGTCCCTAGCACTTATGAAGAGCCAGCATGAGTTTAATGGATAATCATATGATGATATGGTGCATAGGATGTGGATTAAACTTTTGGGTACTTGTTGGAGAACAAGGTACTGGATAGACCCGTTATGAGATTTATGTTATGGTCAAATGTCATAATTAAATCCCATAATAGTCATACCATTTGAATCCTTAGACCTGAGATTATCATGGTCTTCCACATGATGAATATTATGTTTGACGTACTCAAACGCTACCCTTAACTGGGTGGTTATAAAGGCTACGATTGGCATAATCGGATTCTTGTAGGGAAGAATTATAAGTCAAGATGAGATTTGTCCCTCTCTCAAGAGAGATATATGCTTGGCCACTCGATGAGTGAGATTGATGATAGTGTATGGCCATACCCAAATGAATTGATGTGATCAATGTCAGTTGCTCATATCAATCTACTCGGGATCGAGAAAGCATTGAGAAACATAAGTTGACGTGGACCATGACTTATGTCCAATATGATATCGCGTGACAAAGGGATTGTGATATGTTCTATAGGAAACTTTGGATCTTCAAAGTTATACTAATTGGGTAATTATAATGGCTTGCTAGAGTCCGCTTATGATTTACGAGATCTGAACGGTTCGGGCTTGTTGCCAACTTAGTATAATCCTATTGGGTCACACACACAGAACGGATCGAATAAGGCACGGAAAACGAGAAAAAATGGATCCTACTGGAGGATCCGTACGGATGGTTTGTGAGCCACCAAACTGATCCGTACGGATGGTTTGTTCGGCAGGAACATTTTTAGGTTACTTCTTGCTGATCAAGAAAACCTATTTCCTAATGAGATTAGGTTTCTTCTTTGGATATAATGGACGATTTTCAGCAGCCGAATGTTGGTGTATAAGTTTAATTATTATTTATTGTTACATGTTTTGTTATAATAATCTCCGTCCCTAGTATTTATGAAGAACAAGTATAAGTTTAATTCGATGATCATATGATGATCATGTGTATGGGATACAAGTTAAATTTATGGGTATGTGTAGACACCCCATTTTGAATGTTCATTCATAATTACACTACTTCTGTGTCTCGCCTTTGATTTGGGTCGAAACTCGTTAAGTTTGACATGTTTCGTTAAGTTTTTGACTGACTTCATTAGTTAGGGGCCGAAATGAACATTAAAACTTCTGCAGAGGGCAAATTGTGATTCAGACATATGATGCCTCGTACGAGACATCTAATGTCTTGTACGAGACATCCCCCTTGATAGACGGGTTTTCAGTAGTTTCCTTGTTGATCTCAACCTTGTTTCTTGGCAAACACTCCACAATTCGGGAAAGAAAGGAAGGACGATCTAAGAGTAAAAAAAACAACTCCTTGGGAATTGAGTCTTTGATTCCCATCCAACCTTAACCCCTTGGCTTGATCCCTAAGTCAAGAAAACCTATAAATATAGAGGTTCTTGAACTAAAAACCTCTAATGGTCATTCATCGTCTCAAAACCACTCAAAATCTGACCAAGAAGGCTTTCATAATCAGTCTCTCTCTCTATCCCACGAAATTTACAACACCATAACACAACTCGATCAAGCTCTTTGGATCATCAAGGCCTTTTTGTCAAGGCCATCCATAGGACTCTCGAAGAACGCTTAGGTAAAACTCCTTTGTCTTCTCTCTTCTCATCTCCTTCTTTGCTTTGAAGTAGTGTGATTCCATCAAAAGGATCAGCCTAGAGCCTCTACAATCCATGGAGATGGTCTCAAAGCATATGATCTGACATTCCAAATAAATAAGAGATTATTTATTTGGCTTCCTTAGTACACATTTGCATAATTTTATGATGATGATGATGATTTCGTAGCAAGACCAATCCTAGATTGGGTGGATTGGGTGCTCCTTGACCTTCCCAATCCATAACTTAGCCCCCGAACCCAAGATCTCACGGTCCGTGTTCCGTTAAACATGGTGGCGACTCACAAAAAATCGAGCAACAATCAAGTCTATACAATCAAACCAACCCCTAAACAACGGGCGAAAAGGACGCGCGCTCACAGTGGCGACTCTGCTGGAGAAGAATCAAGCTAAAAGGGCTAGACTTGCGTTGGAAAAATCATCATCGTTATAAAATTCTGCAGATTCTGTACTGTTTCTGATCCCAGACTGGGATGCCTCATACGAGGTATCTTTGTCTCGTATGAGACATCTGTTCTGCCCGACAGACTGGTCTTCTGGTTTGAAAAATGGATTCCGTCCGGTTCAAACACGTAAATAGAATTCCAGAATCTGTCCTCCCCCTGTTTCTGAGTCTTAGGACCTTCCTAACGACAAAGAAACTCCCCGTATATCATTAAGCTAACCTTTGTTTTGCATGAGTATTTACAAACTTGAATTTCTCTGCTTTACTTATGTTATGCTTTATGTGTGAACTACGAAGGCCTGAGTTCCTCCACAAGAGGGAAACGTAGGCAGCCACTTGGCCCGGCCATTGCATGTTTTCTGTTTTGTTTTTTTTTAAAAAAACTTTCTATTTTCCCTTTGACATCTAGAACTTGACTCTCACACACGTGCACACATGTAGAGTAGTTGCACTACATACCCTATAACCCGGGTCCCAATCGGAGGACGGATGTCGGTCAGCATTTCCTTGTCGGTCTCTCCAAAGATGGTGTACCTACTCCGTGACACGCTCCTTGACTGTGTTCATAGGGAGACTTAGCCGTAAGCCCTGTATCAACCTCATGCTTACATAATAGTCAACAGGACACTCCTCGAGACCGGTCGGTTCGATTCTTAGGGTTGTTTCAATCTTTGCCCAAGATAACGTATTTTTACAATCTATAATCCTCCCTTCATGAATTCTTGACGAATGTCCCTTTGGAAAATTGATAGACAAGGGGTTGCGATGGCAAAATTGAGAATTTTTCTACGAGGATTCGAGTCTAGTCTCTTTTGCCGTCAAAATCCTGCGTTTGACAAAGTCCCTTTCGGTTGTCCCTTACAAGAATTCATAAGGTTTGATTGCATAAAGGCGTTGTTTAACAAAGTGCAAAACAATTACGAAATCACTTAGGTTTGGCTAAATCGAATGGTGGATTCCGATGAGAATATGGGACCTTTGCCCGAATTGTCCATTTGGGAGAGTGCAATACAGGTGAAAAACAAGGGGCTCATATTCTAGGGTGACAGAATCCACTGTTCCAGGACGAACTAGGTAGTAACCCTCAAAATTGATTAAATTCCGTCTGACCAAATAGGATTAAAATCTGTATTCTGACTATCAGGTTGGATACCTCGTACGAGACATCCTCCCTTTGTATGTGTTTCTGCCCGGATTGGCCAACTTGAAACCCGTAAAAGCCGACTTGTTGGGTCCCCAGCCTGGATTTAACACGATCTCTGAACTCAAGGTCCTTCTGAATCAGCAAAGTAGCTCCGCACTCCCAACACAATCGCTTCGATAGTCTACATCCGTGATCCCAAGACCAAGAGACTAGAAAAGGTTGCAGTAATGGCCGGTACTCCCATCATCGATTTGGAAACCGCTAAGACTGTCATTGCACGAATCAAACAACAAGTGAAAGAGAAAGCTGAAATCTCTGCCCGTGAGAGTGATCGTCACGCCCAAGACATACACTCTGTCCTGCAAGAGCTCCAAGAACTCAAAAAGGGAAATAGGAAATCGAAATCCTCCTCCAAAGATGAGGAATCCCATGCTAAGAAAAAGAACCAAAAGGATGATGACTCCGACCCCGATTCAAATATATCCGACTCTTCCTCCTCCTCTGATGAAGAGGATACCAAGACAACTGATAGGAAAAAGAAATCTAGTAATGACACCAGCATCATCAACTCCGCCACTGCCGAGTTTCTCGAAAAGAGGTTTGCGCATCTTGGTCTAGCAAAGAGCTCCATTGTTCCATTTGACCCTATTGCACTCCGCAAGTCAATCACTAAGCTACCACAAAAGTTCTGTACTCCTGACATTGCCAAGTTTAATGGCACTACTTGTCCTCATGTTCATGTTGAAACCTACACTTGGGCCATGCTTCCAATGAAAGTGGATGACACTGTTTTAACCCAAAGCTTTCCCCAAACTCTAGAGAGGGCGGCAAGGGATTGGTACATGTCTCTCCCCTTAGCTACAAGAACCAATTGGGCCACTGCATGCGAGATCTTCCAAAGGCGTTTCGAGGACAACACTACTTACCGTCCCACTAAAAGAGACCTCAAACAAATCCAACAAGGTGCTAATGAGACATTTGGTGACTTTGTCAAGAGATGGAGAGCCAAGCTCACCGAGATTGTTGATAGGCCAACTACGGAGGATCAAATGCACATCTTCCTCAAGTCACTTCGTAACGAGTATGAGGACCGTCTCTCCGGTACTTTCTTCCCAAGCTTCTCCGAACTTCATAAGGCCGGTCTTCGACTAGATGACATCTTCAAGAATAGGAAAGAGGCTAAGAAGGATGGTGGTTACCGTTACACTAACAAGGGCTCTACCAGCAAAGACACATCTGTCAACACCATTGCTTTCAATAACCAAGGGAAGAGCAACTATTCCTCCGTCCCTCCACCGAACAAGGCAAAGAAGAAAGAGAGAGCCTACAATAAAATAGAAGGTGTCACTCAAGGAAAACTCTTTGACATACTCGTGGAAGCCGGTAAGTTCACGCCAAGGAAGCCTCCTACTACTCCAAGGGAACTCCCCGCCAATCATGCTCATCATCTCTACTACTGTAGATACCCCGGGAGGGGCCCGCGGCTTGGCTATAGCGCGCGGGTTGTCCTAGGATGTCTAATTGTGTTTTAATTGTAGAGTCGCCACCTATGTTTTAGAGGAACATAAGAAAAACCTAATGTATAGCCTAAGTTTGATTATGAAAACAGAGATTCTTGTTATGAGGTTCGGGGGTTAGGTTACGAGATGGGAAGTACTTAAACACCCATCTCGCCTAACTAATGTTGGTCTTGCGTGTTCAAAGTCTACAAATGTAAAATAATGTTCTTCCTATTCTTGACTTTAATAAAAGGGGGTTTTAAAAGGGTTTTGGGAATGTAGGGAGATAACTCCTTAACCAACTTCAATGGAATGAAGTAGCCTTTGGTGTCATATCCCAAAATGGTTTGGGTGATTGCACGTTTGATCAAAATAAAAGAGAAAGAGGAGGGATGAAGTAGAGAAAAGAGAAAAGAGTAGTCTTTTACCTAAGCTTCAAAATGACTTTAAGTATTTCTTGGGAAATTGCCTTTGGAAGTGCCTTGAGTGTATTTGTGTATAGTTTTTGTAGAGAAGAGAATTTTCGGTACTTTGAAATGGTGGAGAAGAGAGGCTTTTATAGTTGAAAAAGACATGTTTTTGGTGCCAAAACTCAGTCACCAAGAAATATTTCCCAGGCAAAATCATGTAAAATGAGCAAGGGAGGGATTCTTGGACAGAAATCTGTAACTGACGCCCAGAGGCGCGCGCTTCTTACCTCGGGGGCAGAAGGCGCGTGCGTCTGGCTCCTATGATCAGAGGTGCGCGACTCAGAGATGGCCTTTTTGATAGAATAGAGTAGAAAGTCAGCCCTGTCATTCAGTTTAGTCCCTGGACTTAACGAAGTCTGTCAGGAACTTAACGGAAGTAACAGAAACTAAGGAAAAACACATAAAAAAGGGGGAAACACAAAATCAAATGTGCAATCGGGGTGAGCGGTCTAAGGCGGGGTGTCTACAGAGCACCTCGATGACGTGGATTGCAAAGCAAAACGCGTTGACGAAAGAAAGTACATCCGTCGAGGACATCACTTAAGAAAAAGCAAAGACTCGATAAAAGTAGGAATTTGAAAATGCAAGAGATAGGGGTGCGCTCCCTGTGTGAGTGGCTTTTGTTGATAGAGTAGGTGGCATGATCCGTTGGTAAATCTACCGGCTGAACCCGTTAGTAAATCCGCTTGTTGAATCTGTTTGTCAAATCCGTTAGTGAATCCACTTGATGAATCCGTTAGTGAATCCCTTGAATGAGTCCGTTGGTGAACCCTTATTGATGAATCCGTTAGTAAATCCGTTTGATGAATCCGTTAGTGAATCCCTTGAATGAGTCCGTTGGTGAACCCTTATTGACGAATCCATTAGTGAATCCCTTGAATGAGTCCATTGGTGAACCTTTGTTGATGAATCCGTTAGTGAATTCGTTTGATGAATCCTTTGAATGAGTCCGTTAGTAAACTCTGGTTGACGAATCCGTTAGTGAATCCGTTTGATGAATCCGTTGGTGAATCCATTGAATGAGTCCGTTAGTAAACTCTTGTTGACGAATCCGTTAGTGAATCCGTTTGATGAATCCGTTAGTGAATCCTTTGAATGAGTCCATTAGTGAACCCTGTTGACGAATCCGTTAGTGAATCCATTTGATGAATCCCTTAGTGAATCCATTGAATGAGTCCGTTAGTAAACTCTTATTGATGAATCCGTTAGTGAATCCATTTCATGAATCTGTTGGTGAATACATTGAATGAGTCCGTTAGTAAACTCTTGTTGATGAATACGTTAGTAAATCCATTTGATGAATCCGTTGGTAAATCCATTGAATGAGCCCGTTAGTAAACTCTGGTTGATGAATCCGTTAGTGAATCCGTTTGATGAATCCGTTGGTGAATCCATTGAATGAGCCCGTTAGTAAACTCTTGTTGACGAATCCGTTAGTGAATCTGTTTGATGAATCCGTTGGTGAATCCGTTTGATGAATCCGTTAGTGAATACTTTGAATGTGTCCGTTAGTAAACTCTATTGACGAATCCGTTAGTGAATCCGTTTGATGAATCCGTTGAATGAGTCCGTTAGTAAACTCTGGTTGACGAATCTGTTAGTGAATCCGTTTGATGAATCCGTTGGTGAATCCATTGAATGAGTCCGTTAGTAAACTCTTGTTGACGAATCCGTTAGTGAATCCGTTTGATGAATCCGTTGAATAAGTCTGTTAGTAAACTCTTGTCGTTGAATCCGTTAGTGAATCCGTTTGATGAATCCGTTAGTGTGAATACGTGTGTTTGAAATTGGGAATATTCATAGTAACATTAAAATATGAGAGTCGCCACGCCGTTTTAATTATAGCCAAAACATTGAGAAAAGCATGTTAATGGGTTCGGGGGTCAAATTACAATAAGAGAAGAATATTGAACGTTATCACTCCTATTGCCCGAATGATCGGTCTTTCTATCATGATGAATGTGTTAGTAGTATGTTAGTGTTTGAGACCGGATCCGAAGATTGCCTACGTTCCTCTAAATATGAGAAGCTCAGGTCAGCGTAGTTCGAGAAGAATTTAGAATAGGCAGAAGAATCGGGATCATGCATAATGAGGGGGGAATTACCTAAAGATTAGGGTTTAAAAGTAGTTCCTATATCATCCTTGGGTTGATGAACCCTAGATCATCATTGGCTATGAAATAACATGTTAACATGAAGATCGCAACCCTAAATATAGCATAAATAAGGTTTTAACCTAGAATATGATGAATATGCGAAGAACATATTATGAACATATGAATGTCATGAAGAAAATATGAATAAAGATGTTAGGAACATGAATATTATAAAGAACACATGAATAAACATATTAAGAATATGAATATTATGGATCTAAACTAATAATATGACAAGAACATGAAGAAAAAGTTAGAAAACTTACCTTTGTTGGCAAGAAATAACCTTGGATCTTCTTGGGATTCTTGAGAGTGTTTTTGGAGGCTTGAATGACTTGATTTGGGAGCAAAATCGTCACTTGTGAGCTCTCAATTCGGATCCTCCAATTATGAGGCAAGGGACGTCTTTAAATAGGAAACTGATGGAGAGATCTGACGGTCCAGATCATCCGGGGCGGATGTGGCTGCGTGGCCAAGATGGAGGGTGGCGGCGATGTTGGCCGCGTGGCCAAGGTTGGAGCTTGGGCGAATGTGGCCGCGTGGCCATCATTCCTGGCTGACTTAATTATTAAGCTAGGGTTTTTCATGTTTTATGGAAACCCTATTTTGGCCATCTTTAAGATATTCTAGAACAATGAGGTATATTTTGGGAATCCGGGACAAGTCTTTGCAAGGTTTGTAATTCCTATAAAGTCCTTGTGTATTTGGGAAATCCCTAATAAACTCATTTTCAGATCGGGTACTAACAGTTAGTGAATCCCTTGTTGATGAATCCGTTAGTGAATCCCTTGAATGAGTCCGTTGGTGAACCCTTGTTGACGAATCCGTTTAGTGAATCCGTTGATTGAGTCTGTTAGTAAACTCTGTTGACGAATCCGTTAGTGAATCCGTTTGATGAATCCGTTAGTGAATCCCTTGAATGAGTCCGTTGGTGAACCCTTGTTGATGAATCCGTTTGATGAATCCGTTAGTGAATCCCTTGAATGAGTCCGTTGGTGAACCTTTGTTGACGAATCCGTTAGTGAATTCGTTTGATGAATCCTTTAGTGAATCCCTTGAATGAGTCCGTTAGTAAACTCTGTTGACGAATCCGTTAGTGAATCTGCTACGTTGCTTGAGAAGTGGTGATTTCAGTGGATCCCCGTGGACCAAATTGTCGTTTGTAGCTGCACGTGCTGTTGACTTCATGACTTTTATGGGGTGCGGGCACAGTTGACTGCGGACCGAAAAGAAAGTTTTCCCTTTAGAGAGGAAAATTTCGAGTTTGATTTTAACTTGAAAATGAAAGACACGCCCTACTTTAGTTTTAGTGGGTTTCTATCTAATTTCAATTTTGACATGCCTTAGGGGCGGACTAAATTTATGTGTGCCCAACTGTGTCACCAAGGGTGGAGCTTTTGTGGCTTTGATGAAGAATGTTGATCTTGCTGATTCTTGGGAGTACCAGGACATTGTTCCTGCATGATTTCTTCTTTTGACAAGGTCCGGTTGAAGCATTTCTGAGACGGGAGGCGGGCGCCCCGGCCAGTGGATCTGGAACGCGCGCGCTTCCCAATTGGATGGCGAGAGGCGCGCGCTTCTGGGGAGCGAATTTAGGGGCTTGACATTTGCTGGCCAAAAGATCCCCAACAGCTATAATATCAGCCTCTGTTCGAACACATTCTTCCAACAGCTTTTTTCTGCCATCTTTGAACATCTTTTCTTTGCTCAATTTTGCTTGTAATCCACATTTTCCATGGCCTCCAATTCTTTTGTTCTTGATGCTAAGGTTGTTGGTGATTATGAGAAAGACTTGTCGACCTTCGTGTACTCTTTCAAGACTCATGCTAAGAAGGCCTTTGTCAAAGACTTTGGGTTCCGAATTCTCTTTACACTTCGGACCTTGAAGCCGGATTGGGATTTGTTGAAGGCCGCTGCAACCTTTTGGGACTTGGACAGTCACACTTTTAATTTTTCGGCAAATGAAATGGTGCCGACTGTTGATGACTTTGGTGCCATTCTTGGCATGCCATTGGTGGGTCAAATTGCCGTCCCCAAATATCATCGTGGAGTGATTGATTCTTGGTCCGATTTGTTGAATCTCCCAGTCAGAGAGGTGAAGAAGATGTTACACGGCACCGTGGTTGACATAACTGAGGTGCCGATGTTCTTCAGTTTGCATTCGGAGGACATGCTGATTCAGACCTTTAAAAGGAATGCCATGGAAGTTTGCCTTTACAGCGAGGTTCTGTTCGTGACACCTCTCGGGACTGCGGATGCGCAGTTAGCTGAAATTGTATTGCAGGCAAAGGAGCAACAGTTTAGCATAATCCCTCTCATAGTGGGGGAAACCTTGCACGGCTTGGATGAGTTGCATCGAACAGGTGAAATGAGACGGGGAAGCCCTTTACTTTTGACTGTATGGCTTCGAGAGCATTTCAAGATTTATTCTCCGGAGGGTGATCTTTCTCCTTTTGCTGTTCATAGGAGGAAACTGCTGACTCGGGATTTATCTGAAGATGGTTGGAAGATATTCTTTGCGTCTTGATCATCGGCTGACATTGAGTGGTGTCCTCCCTCTTGGGGTCTCAGTCCCTTTGTGGAATGGACCTCGGGTTTCAAGCATGTGATCCTACCCGGCCTGAGAGATTCTTCGTTCTACCAACTGGAGCGGGTTTTGAGGCAGTTCGGCCGCCAACAGATTATTCCTTTCCCGAGGAGCGGGGCTCTTTGTCCAGTTTCATACATGGGTCAGGATTTCTCAGGGGAGTTTCAGTCGGCTTGGGGAGATGACCTCCATCGGTGGGTTTCCGCCCCCATTTACCGGGGTAGTATCTTTCTTCCTGAGAGTTATCTGGATTATATGTTTGGCACCCTTTATCGCGGTATCACTTGGGTTGACATGCTTCACGCTGAGTTGCTAGGAAAGGACTTTGAGCCTAGAAGTGCTTTGAGATATAGGGAGGCTACTGCTGATTCCCACAACATTCTGGCTGACCCTTTCGGCAGTCATTTGGATAACTTTTATGCTCGGAGGTGTGTTGTTGCTTAGAAGAATTCGGTCCGTCTCAGTGTTCCTACACCTCCCAAGAAGAGTAGGATCGAGATCCGTTTGGGTGGCCCTTCGAAGGCTAAGAGAAAATTAGATTTTTCCTAGTACCCCAAGATTGCAATTAAATAGACCACTTGTTAGGATTTAATGTTTTATTGTCTTTTATTGCTCAACAATATCCGTTGTAATGATCAAAATGATTTGAGAGATGAATAAAAAATGCACTTCGTTATGACATGATTGGGTAAAAATTATTGTTTTAGACCGCACCCGAAGGTTGCCTACGTTCCTCTCATAGAGAGGCTCAGGTCTCCGTAGTTCAAACAAATGAAGACCATTTTTTTGTGTGCACCCTGTTTTTTGCCTAGACCGCCCTTTCAGGTTGTCAATCTAGCAGGCTTCTTTTTTGCACGTGCTCTAATTTTTTCCTAGGCCGCCCTTGCGGGTTTTCAACCTAGCGAGCGTT
Organism: Campanula takesimana; assembly: GCA_026119855.1. NCBI lineage: Eukaryota > Viridiplantae > Streptophyta > Magnoliopsida > Asterales > Campanulaceae > Campanula > Campanula takesimana. Next base: position 774,984 of record JAOWBW010000469.1, read on the forward strand.
TTCTTTTCTTTTTTTTTTTTTTTTTTTTATGGTCTTCATTTGTTAAGCGTAGAACTTCTTGAGCTTGTAGAGGTTGACCTCCTTTGGCAATTGATCGCCATTCAAGTCTACGAGTCGGACTGCACCGCCGCTTAATATCTTCTTGACCACGTAAGGACCGATCCATCGAGGTCCCCACTTCCCAAGGGGATTCATGGCATTGGGAGGATGTTGTCTTAGGACCAACTCTCCCACTTTGATATTTCGAGGCTTCACCTTCTTGTTGAAAGCCCTTGCCATTCTTTGTTGATAAGCCCTTGTGCGTTCAAATGCTCTTAACCTCTTTTCGTCGAGTAGGGCTAGTTTCTTATATCGACTTTGCATCCAATCAACCTCGTTGACTTGGTTCTCGAGTAAGACCCGTAGAGAAGGAACCTCGAGTTCGACTGGGAGTACAGCTTCAGAACCATAAACTAATGTGTACGAAGTTTCTCCCGTTGCTGACCGTATTGACGTGCGGTAGCCCCACAATGCTAGTGGTAATTTCTCGGGCCAATCCCTTCCTGTTGAAGCCATTTTTCGTATGATAACCTCGATTGTCTTATTTGCTGCTTCGACCGCTCCATTGGCTTGGGGGCGGTACGGGGATGACTTGTGTTTGGAAATTTTGTAGTTAACCAAAACCAAAAGTGCATCCATTTCTTTCTCAAAGTGAGAGCCATTGTCGAAGATGATCTCATGAGGAATACCGTATCGGCACATGATGTTGTTCTTCACGAATTCGGCCACTTTCTTGGCGTTGAGAACTCGGTAAGCTTGTGCCTCGACCCATTTCGTGAAATAATCCACGGCCACTAGAATGAATGACTGTCTGTTGCTTCCCGTAGGATGGACTTTGCCGATGATATCTATGCCCCAACAAGAGAACGACCATGGTGTGGTCATGTTGTACAATTGTAAAGGTGGAGCATGCTGTAGATTAGCATGGAATTGGCACTTGGCACATTTCTTGACTTTCTCGATGCAGTCTATTTCCATTGTAGTCCAATAGTAACCAATACGGAGTATCTTCTTGGCTAGCATAATCCCATTCATGTGGGGCCCACACTCGCCCTCGTGGACTTCGTGCATGATTTCTTGAGCTTCGGTCTCATTTGCACATAAGAGATTGATCCCTTGATGATGTCTTTTGTAGACTCGGTTTCCAATTAACACATATCTGGCGGCTAGCTTTTGTAATACTATTCGAGATTTCCCATTGCTGTTCTCGGGGAAAGTGCCATTGTTGAGAAAGTTCATGATGTCCGTGTACCACGGGGGGTTGTCTTGGACTTCATTGATCTCAATGTTCATGCAGTATGCCGGACTGGTCCTTCTTGAAATTTTGAAGGGTTTCACTATTTTTCCTTTGGGCATTTCAACCAATGAGGCTATGGTGGTGTTAGTACCCGATCTGAAAATGAGTTTATTAGGGCTTTCCCAAATATACAAGGACTTTATGGGAATTAGAAACCTTGCAAAGACTTGTCCCGGATTCCCAAAAATAGCTCAATGTTCTAGAAAACATTAAATATGGACATTTAGGGTTGCCTTGTATGAACAGTAAAACCCTAGCTTGAATTTCAAGTCAGCGCGCAACGATGGCCACGCGGCCACTTTCGCCGCCGCCCTCAATATTGGCCACGCGGCCACTTTCGCCGCCGCCCTCAATATTGGCCATGCGGCCACATTCGCCCCGGATGATCTGGACCATCAGATCTTCCCCTCAGTTTACTATATAAACCAATCTCATGCTATTGGTTTGGGGGGATCCGAATTTGAGAGTTCTTAAACACAATTTTGCTCTCTAATTAGCATTCAAACCTCCAAGAAGATCAAGGTTTATTTCTTGCCAACATAGGTAAGTTTTCTAACTTATTTCTTCACGTTCTTGCATTATTTCTAATGTAGATCTTTAATATTCATGTTCTTGCATGTTTATTCATAGTTTCTTCATATGCTTCGCATGTTTATTCATATGTTCATATATGTTCTTCATATGTTCATCATGTTCATAGATTAAAACCTTATTTATGCTATATTTAGGGTTGCGATCTTCATGTTTGCATGTTATTTCATAGCCGATGATGATCTAGGGTTAATCAACCCGAGGATGATCTAGGAACTGCATCTAAACCCTAATCTTTAGGTAATTCCCCCCTCATTATGCATGATCCCGATTCTTCTGCCTATTCTAAATTCTACTCGAACTACGCTGACCTGAGCTTCTCACATTGAGAGGAACGTAGGCAATCTTCGGATCCGGTCTAAATCACTAACACACTACTAACACATTCATCATGATAGAAAGACCGATCGATTCGGGCAATAGGAGTGATAACGTTCAATATTCTTCTCTTGTTGTAATTTGACCCCCGAACCCATTAAACATGCTTTTCTCAATGTTTTGGCTATAATTAAAACGGCGTGGCGACTCTCATAATTTTAATGTTGCTATGAATATTCCCAATTTCAAACACACGTATTCACAGTGGCGACTCTGCTGGGGACTGCTTTGAAACTTTTTCAAACTTAGTGGGTCTAACTTTCGTCACATCATGATGCTTGCCATGTTTACACATGCACACACCTGCCATGTTTACACATGCACACACATGCCATGTTTACACATGCACACACCTGCCATGTTTACACATGCACACACCTGCCATGTTTACACATGCACACACCCGCCATGTTTACACATGCACACACCCGCCATGTTTACACATGCACACTTGCCATGTTTTCACGTGCCCCCTACAGTTAAGCCATGTTTACACCTGCACCCGCGCACTCCGCCATGTTAATACTCGTACCTTGTACCTTGTACCATGTACCTTTGTTATTCTCGCCTTAGTATTAGGGTCAAACAAAACTCTGCTATGCTCCCTTGTACATTATTTTCCTTCCCATGCATTGCATTGGCATCATCCTAACATTAAAAACTTCTCTCTTTTCTCCCTAAAAAAAATAGAATTAGTTTTTACCACACACTACCACTAGTCCGTGTCAGCACTGCACAGGTCCCCATTACCCGGAGTTTTCGATGTGCGGGAATTTGTGCGCTACTGCCGCCCTCTTTTCGAGTCACTCGTCTACTCCACTCACCGTGTACGTTCCGCGAGCAGTGGGAACCTTTAACCTAACCCGTGTCAACCCACACATAGAGATTAGAACACTCATCGGACCACCCATTTAGGATGTAAATAAATGCAAAACTTTTCGCAAAATAAAATGTGCATTGCATCTAGGCGACCTCTAAGGTCCATCGCTCATCCGTTGGGCCATCATTGCGATCCATTTGGGTCTACCCTTCACCTTCGACCGCCTAGGTCAACCTTCTCAACCTTTGACCCCATAGGTCAACCTCATCCGCCTTTGACCTCTTAGGTCAAACCTTCGACCTCTTAGGTCAACCTTTGACCCCCTAGGTCAACTTAATCATCTTTGACCTCTTAGGTCAACCTTTGACCCCCTAGGTGAACCTCATCCTCCTAGGTCAACCCTTGACCTCCTAGGTCAACCTTATCACCTTTGACCTCTTAGGTCAACCTTTGACCCCCTCAGGCAACATTATCACCCTTTGACCTCTTAGGTCAACCTTTGACCTCCTTGGTCAACCCTATCACCTTCGACCTCCTAAGTCAACCTTTGACCCCCTAGGTCAACCTTACCTACCTTTGACCTCCTAGGTCAACCTTTGACCCCCTAGGTCAACCTTACCTACCTTTGACCTCCTAGGTCAACCTTTGACCACCTAGGTCAACCTTCCCAACCTTTGACCTCCAAGGTCAACCTTATCTACCTTTGACCTCTTAAGCCAAACTTTGACCCCCTAGATCAACCTTTGACCTCCTAGGTCAACCTTACCACCCTTTGACCTTTTAGGCCAACCTTTGACCCCCTAGGTCAATCTTATTCGTTTAAGTCAACCTTTGACCCCCTAGGTCAATCTTATCCGTTTAAGTCAACCTCTGACCCCCTAGGTCAACCGTACCAACCTTTGATCTCTTAGGTCTACCTTTGACCCCCTAGGTCAACTTTATCCGCCTTTAACCTCTTAGGTCTACCCTTGACCTCTTAGGTCAACCTTATCACCCTCGACCTCTTAGGTCACCCCTCGACCTCTTAGGTCAACCCTTGACCGCCTAGGTCAACTTTATCCGCCTCTGACCTCTTAGGTCAACCCTTGACCTCCTAGGACAACCTTATCACATTTAACCCCCTAGGTAAACTTTATCGTCTTTGACCTCTTAGGTCAACCTTTGACCCCATAGGTCATTCTCATCCGCCTTTGACCTCTTAGGTCAACCTCATCCACCTTTGACCTCTTAGGTCAACCTTTGACCCCCTCGGTCAACATTATCACCCGTTAACCTCTTAGGTCAACCTTTGACCTCCTAGGTCAACCCAATCACCTTCGACCTCTTAGGTCAAACTTGGACTCCTAGGTCAACCTTATCCGTTTTCGACCTCTTAGGTCAATCTTTGATTCCATAGGTGAACCCAATTACCTTTGGTCCTAACCCCCTTAGGTCGAGCCGTCATCTTGACCCACCTAGGTCATTATTTGACCCACCGTCGTCCAGACCAACCTAGGTCAACCCGTTTAGGTCCAACTTGTCCGTCTTAGGTTAAAACTACCCCTTCACCTTCGACCCGTCAAGGTCAACCCGTGACCCGCTTAGGTCGACTTACCTATCTTGGATCCATCTAGGTCAATCTCCAACCTTCCTTAGTCCACCAACCCGAATAGGTCAACCTTTGACCCGCTTAGGTCAAACCATGCCTATCCCGTTTAGATCATCCCATAGGCAACCCGTTACAACCCGCTATCTTGATCCATTCACCATATAGGTCAATCCAACCTTTTCTCAATTAGGTCGACCTATACTACACCCATCTAGGTCAAACCACCATTATTGTCGCATCCTAGCTTGAACCACTTCTTGTCTCAAACCTTAGGTCAAACCTTAGGTCAAATTTAGGTCAAACCTTAGGTCAAACCATACCCGACTCAATCAAAACCAACTCCTATAGGTCTTCCTCACCCATGCTTGACCAAGGACCGAGTCATCTCACTCTTTTTGACCCCTATGGTCATCTCTCACCTCTTTTTAAAAGTCTAACTTGATTCGAACTACGGCGACCTGAGCCTCTTATTGTGTGGGACCTCTCCCCCATGATAAGGGGAACGTAGGCAACTTTGGCCCGGTCAAACTTTCAATTTTTTACCAAAATGCATTTCAAAAATGTGGAGACCGACTCTTTTCCAAAAAATGATTTTATAACGATACCTTATCATTAAATACGAATCTAATTTAATTCAACTAAGAGGCTTAATTCTTTCATGAATAGAGTTCTGCATCATGTCGGCTGCAAAGAACATCGAAGTTGCAACTGAAGCTGCTACCCAAGATCCCGAGACAATCCTCTACACCGGTACTGCTCTCAGTAAACAAGCATCCCACTTCGAAGCCATCCTCGATGAACAAGCAATCCACTTTAAGGCCATTCTCAACGAGCAAGCAACATACTTTCAGAAGGAGATGCATAAGACCCTAAGAGATATCGAGAGGCGCCATTTGTGTGACATTCGTGGCGTTTATGATTACCTCAGTCGAGTTCCCCCTCTTGCTCAATGTCAACACCCGTACGCTCCTCAAATGTACGAGCTGCCACAGACTGTCCCCGTCGGGATGCCTCCTATGACTACTCATCAACAAGGGGTGCCGGTACCTAAATCACCCTCAAAGACAGTTCGTGAAAGGAAGGACGAGCGCGAATTCGACGACTTAGGTATGCCGTTAGCCAAACTCTTCAAAAGTTTAGTTCAAGCCGGCAAGTTGTCTCCTTTGTTCAACTATGAACCAAGTAGGGTGAAGCAATGCTTGGATCCCTCCAAACACTGCCAATACCACCAGTACGTTGGGCATGACACCGAAGATTGCATCCAATTGAGGAGGAAGATTCAAAGCCTCATTGACAGCGGAGCCATCACCCGCCAACGGAATACATGGGCATGGGCAAAAGAGGAAATTGGGGCTACCTCCTTTAAATAAAAAAAAAAAAAAGGATCATTCAGTCTTCGTAGGTTCTGGAGTGTCCTTAGTCAAAAGTCCACCTTGGACGATTTTTGTTTCTTTAGTAAAAGTCCACCCCGGACTAGTCAGTTTAAATCTTTTAGTTCCAATAAAAGAGTCTTTATTTCTTTTCTCTCTAGACTTGAGACATAATCTTGCATAAATCAATTCCATGAAAATTGTCTTATTCACCATTTTAACTTGATTGCTATATCTTTATATGATGAATTAATCTTAATCTTAATCATTAATGACGACTCATTAAAAGGTAAATGGACCCACAAACCATTCGCACAACTAAGTAAACAATTAGTCTCAAGATAACAAATGCTTTGACCAATTAGGATGAACGAATCACCCCATACACTCTCTCTATACACTCACCCCTTGTACACACTTCATGTACACTCTCTATATACACCTTCCCCCATACACTATCCTCATACGCCTCTCATCCCACCATTAGACCCCTTTTTATAAGGTCGTGACAAAGAAATGGATTGCGGTTACTCATCATCAAATAGACATCCATGCTACCACAATTTAAAGGGTTGGTTTGTTCCCTTCATGAGTACTACATGCCGTTACACTGGGGCTGTCCGTATTCCATCGCAAATGTAAGACAAGTGCACGAATTCATTCATGCCATTAATTGGTGCACGTGATAATCCAATGGAGCTCTACCGGAGAAAATCAAGGGGCTAGGATGCCCGCCGCCAGCAAAAGGCCGCTTGAACTATAAGGAAGCTACCTCACAATCGAGAGAGGCGAAAGCAAACTAGGGGCTTGTCTTGCCTAATGTTTCATGTACAAATATAAAAAAAAAAAAAAAAAAACAGCTCGCTAGGATGAAACCCAAAAGGGCGACCTAGGCAAAAGTTAGAGCATCGCACACAAAGAAGCCCGCTAGGGTGAAAACCCGAAAGGGCGGCCTAGGCAAAAAAAAGGGTGTGCACAAAGAGATAAAATAAAAAAAAACAAAGAAAAATAGAAGGGGCTATCACCATAAAAAAGTAAAAGTCCCATTTTATTTTCACTTCAAATGTTCTATTTTTCTTTCTTTCCCTACAAAGAAGATTAACGCGGTAGCAGCAGCCATGACAACTACAATGGAGCAATCCACCGCAATGAGCTGCAATGAAGCAATCCAAAGCAACAAGCTACAACGGAGTAACCTGTCGCGACAAATGAACCTCATACTCAAACCCCAACTTCATCATCATCCGGGCCTCCCCCGAACTTCGCGGACCTGAGCTTCTCACATTGAGGAGAACGTAGGCAACCTTAGGGTCCGGTCCAAAATATACACAACCCACCTCGTAGCCAATTTTCCTTCTCTTCTCTCTTCCCCCATATTTCTACTCCTAACTTCTTCACTCACAATTGATCAAAACATTTATTAATTTGAGGCTACTTGTTTACCAATTAACCATAACTCATTAACTAATCAACGAGGTCCATTCTCGAGCAATCAAATGAGAATCTTGAATAAAACAATTTTCAAATGTCTCGACAAGTCTTCCGTTCTACAATCTAGGAAAGAGCTAAACACTTACTTTCTGTCAAAGCAGGGGCTTCCTCCCTTTTGTACATATATACCCTCAGTTGCTCAAAGAGTCAAAATGTGAGTACTATCTCTCTCTCTCTCTCTTACTCTCCCAAAATCGCCCCCGCATGTTTTCAAACAATTCTTTTTTCCTTTTTTGAGTCAACTGAATGATTTCAAAAAAAAATAAAAAAATAATAATATATAAATAAAAAAAAAAAAAAATGACGCAAAAGAGATGCCCGCTAGATTGAAAACCCGCAAGGGCGGTCTAGGCAGAAAAAAGGGTGCCTCTTAAAGGAGGTAGGATACCCCGCTCTACACCCTTATCGAACTAGGGTTTCCCCAACAGAATGGGTCGACTATATGGTTTCTCAGGGAATATTGAGGCTTCGATAAGCACATACTTAGAAAAAGGGCATCCCTCATCATCAAGCTCGACGTAGAATTTCTCAAAGGAGGAAGGGTACCCGCTCACCAAATTAGAAAGTCCCCGATGGAATGGGTTGATTATGTGGTTTCCCAGAGAATACCGAGGCTTCAACAAGGATGTACTTGGAAGATTGACACCCCTCATCGTCAAACTCGGCACGTGACAAACTATTTGAATTGGTTAGAATCGTATTTAATTATAAAGCCTCTTTATAAAGTCATAACACTTTCAAAAGTTTTCTCTTCCACGACACTTTGTTTATAAACCCGCACTCTCGGTCTCCACAAAATTTGTATAAACATCCTCGATCCATCTGAGACCCATCTCCGTGATTCTTGAGTTGACTCGGTCCTTCACCCTATTTCCTACAAAATAGGATACCCTTAGGTCCCAACCTACCTGGTTCAAAACCTTAGGTCCCAAGCCTACCCGGTCAGTCTTGCCTAAGTGACACCATAAACTCTCTAGGTCCCGAGCCTACCTGATCAGTCTTACCTAGGTCCCAAACCTACCCGGTGAGTCTTACCTACGTTACATCATAACCTCTTAGCTCGAGCTTCCGCAAGTTCGTAGCATGACCCCTTCGGCCTCAAACCGGTTCTACCCAAAACTTCAGACCTTAAACTAGTTAACCAAAGCCAAATCCTTAGGGTGACCCATTAGGTCCCGAACCTACCGGTCCTGAGCCTACCCGATCTCCTAGATCTCAAACCTACCAACACATACTCATCCTTACCTTGTCTAAGCAATGGCTCTCTTATCCTCCTCGTTCCAACCTTTTAGGTCTACTCAGTCTAACCTGTTGAGCGATCCCTGAGATCCCAAGACCATTCGAGTCTACCAAACACCTACCTTTTAGGTCTCTAGAATATCTGATTCATACCTTAGGCCTCAACCCCTAAACCTTTAGGTCACAAGACTTTCTACCCTTTAGGTCTCTCACCTTACATCTCCACCCTTTGGACTCTTTAATTCCCAAGCCTACTTGGTCCGACTAAAAGTGACACATCTACGTCTCCCGACTCCCGTCATGTCCAAGCCATGACCCTACCACTCTTAAACCTACCAAGTACCAACCTAGTGTCACCCATTAGCCTCAAAAGACTTCCTAGTCTGACCTTCGACCCCTTAAGGACTCTAACCTACTTAATCCAAGCCGAGTCCAAACCTCGCCACCTACAAGGTCCACCCTTAAACTCCATGGATCTCAAACATCGCTCCCCCAACGAGTCCAAATCTCAAACATTGTTCAAGTATATAGGATCTCCTGCGCACCGCGCCATGCCATAGGGATCTCAAAACCCATCCGGTCAAGACTCGTGTCCTTAGTCCCATCCCTAACCTACCTTCACAATTGCCAAATGAGGTTGGTCCCGCGCATGACCTCTAAGATAAAATTAAGTCCTAAGCATATCCAATCCTGTTAGGTACCTATTGCACTCGAGCAAAGTCTTTGAGACTCAAGTCCATACCTATGCGCCAACATGGTCACATATCCAAACCCATTTCCCGCACCTATGGTTCGCACCTAGCCTAAACTTTCAAACACTCTAGGATCCAAGCCCGACATGCGTATTAGGTACTAGGATCATCCAATCCCAATCCATTGCTCCTTGGCCGGCCTCAAGCCTGCTTGGTTCTAATCCATAACGCGATTTCTCAAGGACAAAAGACTTACCCGCTTGAAAGCCTTATGTCCCAACGCTACCCTGCCTAGCCTTCGATCTCCTAGATCTCACGCCTACCATTCCATTAGGACCTGGTCTCCTTAACACATGTCTGAGTCTTACCCTAGCTAAACCCTAGAACTTTAGCCTAGGTCTAATCTATCGAGCCTATCCAGCCACGAGGTATCAAGCTCATTTGCCCCAAACCGCAACACTCTTAGACCTCAAACTTGCTCGGTCTAAACCAAGACAAACCTTCAAATGCTTTCGGTCTCCAAACCCTAGCCTTAAACCTAGGTAAACACATTCTCTAAGCCCTAGCCTCAAGCCTAGGTAGTCATATCATCCTTTCAAACCCTAGCCTAAAGCCTAGGAAGTTAAATCCTTCTTAAACCCTAGCCTAAAGCCTAGGTAGCTACACCCTTCCTAAACCCTAGCCTTGATCCTAGGTAGTCACATATCCTATCTAAACCCTAGCCTTAAGCCTAGGAAACCACAACATCCCCTTTAACCTAGGTAAACACATTCTCTAAGCCCTAGCCTCAAGCCTAGGTAGTCATATCATTCTCTCTGAACCCTAGCCTCAAGCCTAGGTAATTACATCCTTTCAAACCCTAGCCTAAAGCTTAGGAAGTTACATCCTTCTTAAACCCTAGCCTAAAGCCTAGGTAGCTACACCCTTCCTAAACCCTAGCCTTGATCCTAAGTAGTCACATATCCTATCTAAACCCTAGCCTTAAGCCTAGGAAACCACAACATCCCCTTTAACCCTAGCCCAAATTCTAGGGAATTTCCAAAGCCCCGTATGCAACATCATTTCCAAATTCCCGAAACCGTAGTCTCGAAACCTAGGAAATTTACAATTTCAATTCTCTGTTTTATTAAACCCTAGTCCAAAACCTAGGATATAATGCCCTGTCCAAAACTCAATCAACCCTAGCCTCAAGCCTAGGAAGCCGCATTCGCTCTAAACCCTAGCCTCGAGCCTAGGTAGTCGCATTCGCTCCAAACCCTAGCCTCAAGCCTAGGTAGTCGCACTCTTTCTAAAGCCCTAGCCTCAAGCCTAGGTAGAAATTATCCTCTTTAAACTCTATCATCAAGCCTAGAAAGTCACAACCCTTTCAACTCCCAGCCTTAGGTCTAAAGCCAACGCCTTTGCAACCTCTGAACCTACCACAACTCCAAGCCCTAGCCTCGAAGCCTAGGATATTTCTAAACCCTAGTCCCAAACCTAGGAGAGTCATGGTCCTTAAACACCAGTTTCCAAACCCTTGTTCAAAACCTTAACATCTAGGAAGTTCCCAAACCTCAATCTTTCCAAACCCTAGCACTAAGCCTAGGATAGAATACTCTCCTCATGCTCCAATCCCTAGCCCGTAAGCCTAGGAAACCCACATTATCTCCAAGACATAATCTAAAGCCCAAGAAGCCGGGACATCTTTGGCATTCCTATCTCAAGATTAGGAGATCACCATCTTCTTTATTCCCCGAGAGTCTATCACCTTTGTGACTCCCCGAGAGTCCGTCACCCTTGTGACTTCCCGAGAGTCTATCACCTTTGTAACTCCCCAAGGGTTCATCCCGTTTGCGACTTCATAACAATCCATTATCTTTGCTTCCACATGCAAAATTTCGGTTTTACCCCTAGCACATTCCCCTTTGATTCATTTTGGGTGCCCTTAGCGCTATTTTTGACTGATGTTCGTTATCTTTGGGTACGAGAAGCCTCTTAGAATTTCCATTCTTCACCGAATATTTGCTTAGTATTCGTATGGTTGTAGAAACTTTGGCGCCTCTATGACATACGCATCCTAGATCGATCGCGATTGGCAGAAGCCTCGGCGTTTCTGTTTGTGAGAGATCCATCATCTATTATTTTAGCATTTCCTAATATTTGCTTAGAATTCGTATGGTTGTAGAGACTTTGGCGCCTCTATGACATACGCATCCTAGATCGATCGTGATTGGCAGAAGCCTCGGCGTTTCTGTTTGCGAGAAATCCAGAATCTATTATTTTAGCATTTCCTAATATTTGCTTAGGATTCGTATGGTTGTAGAGACTTTGGCGCCTCTATGACATACGCATCCTAGATCAATCGTGATTGGCAGAAGCCTCGGCGTTTCTGTTTGCGAGAGATCCAGCATCTATTATTTTAGCATTTCCTAATATTTGCTTAGGATTCGTATGATAGTAGAGACTTTGGCGCCTTTATGACATACGCATCTTAGATCGATCGCGATTGGCAAAAGCCTCGGTGTTTCTGTTTGCGAGAGATCCAGCATCTATTATTTTAGCATTTCCTAATATTTGCTTAGGCTTCGTATGGTTGTAGAGACTTTGACGCCTCTATGACATACGCATCCTAGATCGATCGCGATTGGCAAAAGCCTCGGCGTTTCTGTTTGCGAGAGATCCAGCATCTATTATTAGGATTCGTACGGTTGTAGAGACTTCGGCGCCTCTATGACATACGTATCCTTGATCAATCGTGATCTATTATTTTAGCATTTCCTAATATTTGCTTAGGCTTCGTATGGTTGTAGAGACTTTGGCACCTCTATGACATACGCATCCTAGATCGATCGCGATTGGCAGAAGCCTCGGCGTTTCTGTTTGCGAGAGATCCAGCATCTATTATTAGGATTCGTACGGTTGTAGAGACTTCGGCGCCTCTATGACATACGTATCCTTGATCAATCGTGATTGGCAGGAGCCTCGGCGTTTCTGTTTGCGTGAGATCCAGCATCTATTATTAGGATTCGTATGATTGTAGAGACTTCGGCGCCTCTATGACATACGTATCCTTGATCAATCGCGATTGGCAGAAGCCTCGGCGTTTCTGTTTGCGAGAGATCCAACACCTATTATTAGGATTCGTATGATTGTAGAGACTTCGGCGCCTCTATGACATACGTATCCTTGATCGATCGTGGTTGGCAGAAGCCTCGGTGTTTCGTTAGCACAATCGGCAGGAGCCCTGGCGATCCTGATTGCGTTTACAATTCCATCTTGGGATTATTTAGACAACGTAATCTTTATTTTTCCCAAATGACTTCATTTCCTAACGAATGTTCGTTCTTCATACAGGATAGTGCCCGTAGGTTTATTATCCCTAGCAGAAGTCCGATGGCTCGCTTTTCCCTAATCGCTCTGAACTACGACCGGCTTGATTCCTCGGAGGATACGTAGGAAACCTGAAAAGGTCCAGCCACCCGACCAACATGGTCATCTCTCATCCCCAGCAAGTGCATTTTCCCCAGCAGAAAATGTTGTTCCCCATCAGAGGACAGTCCTTCCCAATTTCCCCATCAGATTTGAACTACGTTTGGCTTGATTCCCCCGCGGATACGTAGGTCGCCTGTCAAGGTCCAGCCGTTCCCTTACCTTTCCTCTGTTTTGAAACTCATGTTTCAGAACGGTTCCTATTTTTATCATCGACCCTCCATTGCCTTGCAAGAAGCGTCACCGAGGGGCTACTGTTAGTACCCGATCTGAAAATGAGTTTATTAGGGCTTTCCCAAATATACAAGGACTTTATGGGAATTAGAAACCTTGCAAAGACTTGTCCCGGATTCCCAAAAATAGCTCAATGTTCTAGAAAACATTAAATATGGACATTTAGGGTTGCCTTGTATGAACAGTAAAAACCTAGCTTGAATTTCAAGTCAGCACGCAACGATGGCCACGCGGCCACTCTCGCCGCCGCCCTCAATATTGGCCACGCGGCCACATCTGCCCCGGATGATCTAGACCATCAGATCTTCCCCTCAGTTTACTATATAAACCAATCTCATGCTATTGGTTTAGCGGGATCCGAATTTGAGAGTTGTTAAACACAATTTTGCTCTCTAATTAGCATTCAAACCTCCAAGAAGATCAAGGTTTATTTCTTGCCAACATAGGTAAGTTTTCTAACTTATTTCTTCACGTTCTTGCATTATTTCTAATGTAGATCTTAAATATTCATGTTCTTGCATGTTTATTCATAGTTTCTTCATATGCTTCGCATGTTTATTCATATGTTCATATATGTTCTTCATATGTTCATCATGTTCATAGATTAAAACCTTATTTATGCTATATTTAGGGTTGCGATCTTCATGTTTACATGTTATTTCATAGCCGATGATGATCTAGGGTTCATCAACCCGAGGATGATCTAGGAACTACTTCTAAACCCTAATCTTTAGGTAATTCCCCCCTCATTATGCATGATCCCGACTCTTCTGCCTATTCTAAATTCTACTCGAACTACGCTGACCTGAGCTTCTCACATTGAGAGGAACGTAGGCAATCTTCGGATCCGGTCTAAATCACTAACACACTACTAACACATTCATCATGATAGAAAGACCGATCGATTCGGGCAATAGGAGTGATAACGTTCAATATTCTTCTCTTGTTGTAATTTGACCCCCGAACCCATTAAACATGCTTTTCTCAATGTTTTGGCTATAATTAAAACGGCGTGGTGACTCTCATAATTTTAATGTTGCTATGAATATTCCCAATTTCAAACACACGTATTCATAGGTGGCTAAAGCATCGGTAAAGCGGTTCTTGTCCCTCGACAAATAATTGAACGTGATATCTTGGAACTGTTCAACCAACTCCTCGAGGTGTCGACCATACTGTTGGAGGGTTGGGTCTTAGATTCGCCATTTACCCGATGTATGATTGATAAGGAGCAAGAAGTCACTGAATACTTCTAGTTCTGTGACATTTCTTTCTAGTGCTGCTTCTAGCCCCGCTATACATGCTTTATATTCGATAATATTGTTCGTAGCTTCGAATTCAAGACGGATTGCAATTGGAGTGTAGATGTCTTTTGGATTGACAAGCAACATTCCTATCCCATAACCGTGCTTATTGGCTGCGCCATTGAAAAAATTTGCCACTTATTTTCCTCGGTTGTAGTGAAAACCAAGTGCTCGTCGGGAAACTGTAAGTCCTCCCCCTTCACTTCGTCACACGGAAATTCAGCAAGCTAATCATTGAACACTTTCCCCTGATGGATTTGAGTGTGACGTAAGTGATATCATAGCCGGCGAGCATGAAGTACCACTTGGCTATCCTTGTCGACATGAAAGGCTTCTCAAAGATGTAGCGGAGCGGGTCCACTTTTGCTACTAGCTTGATTGGAAAGGCTTCTATGTAATGTTTGAGATTTTGAGTAACCCAAACCAGTGCTGTATATGACTTCTCCAAGACGGAGTAGTTCTTCTCGCCTCCTTGAAATCGGCGACTGACAAAATAAATGGCATTCTCCTTTGTGGAGTCTCGTTGCTCTTGTGCTAGCATAGCCTCTAGGGCTTCATCATTCACTATGAGGTAGAGCAAGAGAGGCTTCTCCTTGTGAGGTGGAACCAAGGCTGGAGGGCATGTCAAGTAATGCTTCACTTGGTCGAAAGCTTCTTGGCAAGCGTCGGCCCATTCTAGAGCCACATTCTTCTTGAGTAGCATGAAGATTGGCTCACACATGGAAGTAAGCTGGTGCATAAACCGACTGATGTACTGAAGTCTTCCCATGAAACCTTTGATTTCTTTCCGTGTCTTGGGAGGAGGCATGTCAATGATTGCCTTGATTTTTGAGGGATCTGCTTCAATTCCCCTCTCGGCAACCATGTAGCCAAGAAAGTTGCCTTGGATAACCCCAAAAGTGCAATTGCGGGGTTGAGCCTCATCTTGTGTTGCCGATGCCTTTCAAAGAACTTGCGGAGGTCGATCAAGTATTGACCGTCGGTTCCTTTTGAATGGATGATCATGTCGTCCACATAGACTTCAATTTCTTTATGGATCATGTCATGGAACAAGTCTGCAACAGCCCTTTGATAAGTAGCCCCAGCATTCCTTAACCCAAACGGCATAACTGTGTAGCAAAAGGTGCCCCACGGTGTTGTGAAAGCAGTCTTGTATTGATCTTCCTCGGCTATGAGAATCTGATTATACCCAGCAAAACCATCCATAAATGAGCGAACCTCGTAGGCAGCAGAGGAGTCGACTAGCATGTCGATGTTGGGTAGTGGAAAGTCGTCCATTGGAGAAGCTTTATTCAAATTCCGGAAATCCACACAAACACGGACCTTGCCGTTAGCCTTTCTGACTGTCACCACATTGGCTAGCCATGTCGGATACTCAATAATTTTGATGAAGCCCACACTGAGAAGCTTCTCTATCTCTTCTTTGACTTGTAGAGACCATTCTGGCTTGATCTTTCTGATCAGAATCCTGTGCTCCGCGACCTTTCTATCTAAACCAGGCATGTCTTTGTATGACCTTGCAAATACATCCACGAATTTTCTAAGCAGTGCAGTCAATCTGTCTTTCTCTTCCCCCTTGAAGAAGCTTCCGATCTTGGTTTCTTTCGGCTCTTCATCGGTACCTAGATTAACAACATACAGTTCTTCGTCGGCCCCTGGACCATTTTCACCACGACTACGGATAGCATGTTCATTTAAGTATGTTGTGTTTTCGTGGTCTATTTCATCATTATTTGAATCGTTATTAACTAGTTCATTAGATTCGTTATTAGTTAATTCATCATTCATGATGTTTGCAATCTCGGGGTACTCAGAAAGATCAAATTTTTTACTTAATAAAGAAAGGGAACACACGCTCGGCTATGGCCTCCATATCCTCTTGGGTGAGGGTATCGGAAACACACTCAGACTCGAAAGTGAATGTGAACACATCTTCCTTTGTAACCTTGCGCGGTATGCAACCCATCTTCTTGATCAAGAATTCCTCGGATACCACGGGCCCCTTTGTAGAATACCAGTTGTTGATTGGCTCTGAGCTCGGCTGGATCTCACTGATAGTTTCCCTTCTCGTGTCGGTGTCGTAGATGGCATTTACTTGGCACTCATCCATGATGGCAAGTTCTTTGAACATGGAGGCTAAATCCGTCAAGTCTTCCCCCACGGTAATCTCTGTCTCGGACTCTATAGTCACTTTATTCCCCCACCATTCTCGGGGCGACATAGGAGCTGGTTCCCCTTCGGATTTCTGAATCTCACAGTCGGCGAAGACTTCAAGACCGGGCTTTTTGATGCCCTTGCTGTTAACCCATGGCTCGGGAAAGATCATGTACGGGACGTCCTCCCCCTGATAGACAAAGTAGTCATTCAGTGTCTTGCGATAAGGCCTCAAATTGGGAATCTCATAATGATGGCCTTCCTTCCGAGCTCGGGCCTTCTCATTCTTGACAGCTTGCTTGTACTTCAAGTCATCCTTGGAAGCCTGGTACCACAATCCGAACTTGTTTTTGACAAATGGGACCTCTACGGGTTGCATTCTCCCTTGTTGATATTTCCCTAGGCCTAAACCAGGGAAGTAATTCATATTCCTCATCATGTGGAGGAATTTACGATTGCCGAGGGTCCATGATCCATTCCCCCCTTCTTTGTCGATGGCGTTGATTAAGACGCCGGAGAGAGTAGAGTCGGCTAACCCATGCTGAACTTGATGAACGGGTTCCCCATTTCTGTGAATAGTGATGTTTTCTGCCATGACGGTCACTACTTCGTCCCCATTTCTGAACTTGACACACTGATGGCGAGCTGAAGGGACGGCATAAGAACTATGTATTCATGGGCGGCCCAAGAGCAAGTTGAATGAGGAAGGTACATCGAGTACTTGAAACGGGACAGACATAACCATGCTCCCAAACTCAATGTCTATTTCCACCATACCCATGACTGTGCGGTCAGTGCTGTCGTAACCTCGGATCACTTGAGTAGAAGGCTTTAGATCTGAACTCTTAAGCCCCAGTATGCCCATGTTTCAGCCGGGCATTAGGTTGAGTGCAGAACCACCGTTAACCAAGACTCTTGAAATAGGTCTCCCCCTTACTCTCACTTTGAGATAGATGGCCTCATTGTGATCGGACCCAAACGGTGGAAGGTCCATGTCGGCAAAAGTGATGACATTGCCAAAATGAATGTGACCTATCATTGCAGTAAGGTCCTTGAGAGTTGTATTAGGGGAGATAGATGTGTCATCAAGATTGCTGATGACAAGATCTTGGTGCTTCTTTGAGGATGCAATGAGGTCCCAAATGGAGATGTTGGTTTAAGTTTTCTTGAGTTGAAATAGTAAAGGGTCTTTGGGAGTGTCGCGAGTTCGCGGTCCTTGAGAAGAGGTGCTTGGTGCAGAAGTGGTCGCTATGACTCGTCCGGATCGAATTAGCATGTTGACGTTCCCATCTTGCCTCTTTTTCCTATTCTCTAGTACTTCCCTCATTACCTCATCATAAGTCACAACATAACAAGAATTGTCAAATTTATTCATCACATTGGAGCCCTCATTCACAATTGGGATTGAATGAGTGGTCTCCTCAAATTTTCCTATCTCTATGACATTGACATCACCCTCATTAGGGACTAGGAATTCCATCTTGTCTATGAGATCTTGGATGACGTTGCGGAGGACAAAGCATTCCTCGGTGAGATGGCCACTATGTTGGTGGTAGCCACAATATTTGTGATGAGCATGGTTTGCATTGATTGACTTGGGTTGGTACCCTTGTATAGGTGTGATTCGCCCCTTTGCTTTGGGAACTTCGAAGGCCTCATTTTGACTCATGTCTTGGAGAGGGGTGTAGACACGGTCATTTTGAGATCTCTTGCCTTGAGGTGGAGGAACCCTTTTGTAATTCCCCTTGTCAGTGGTGACGGCATTGACCGAAACCTCTTTTGTTGAGTTAGAGGCGGCCTTGTATTGGAAGCTAGGAGCACTTTTCTTGATCTCCTTAAGAAAATCATCCATTCGGACCCCGCCTCATACATTTGAGAGAAATCTGCATAGCAAGCCCCACTTAGGTGGGTGCGGAGATCAATCTTTAGACACTTAAGAAAGATGTCCATTTGCTCCTTGCTGTTAGGCCTCTCGACAATTTCAGCAAGCTTGTCATTCCACCTCCTTGTAAAATCAATAAAGGACTCATTATCCCTTTGAGTGGTGTTCTCAAGCTCTTTCTTGGTCGGGAGGTGAGTGGTGTTGCTTTGGTATTGACTCTTGAAGGCGAGCATGGCGGCGTCCCAATCAAGACAGATGGTAAGTGGGAGAGTTGCATACCAATCTTTTGCCGCCCCTCAAGAGTGAGAGGGAAGCATTGTGCCATAACTTTCGGAGAGACCTTCTTTGGAACCATAGCCCATATGTAAGTCTCGATGTGTGCCATGGGACAAGAGTTTCCCTTGAATTTGCTGATGTCGGGCATCTTGAACTTGTTGGGGAGAGCGGCCATGGTGCTCATGAGAATGGATGACTGGTAAAGGCTTGTGTCGGAGCCTTTCCCCATGCTGAGACCGTTGAAACGTTGATCTATGTAAGCTATGATTGAATCAACCATCTTGTGATCTTTATTGTCGGTGCTTGTCTCCCCCATTTTCTTGGTACGGGCACTAACATAAGGGCTCTCAAATAAACCCTTGGTCCTCTCGGACTCTTCATTGTTCTCTTTGTCTTTACCACTCGAAAGCTTGGTGAGCTTAGCTTTCATTTGGTCCATTTCGGCCTCGTGAGCCTCCCTTTGGTTGTCAAGATGGGATTGCCAAAGGTCATCTTTATTTTGGGCCTCCTTATTGAGAGTGGAGACTTGTTCTTGGAGAAGTTGGACCATAGCTGAAAGTTGCTCAAGGGACATGGTGTTGTCGGTGTTGGAGCCGCCGGCCATTGATGCTGTCGGAGTTGCTGGAGTGATCAATTCACGAACTAACCGGTTCGCTGAATCCCGATAGATGCGGTAAGTACCAATTAAACCTATATTGCAGAAGAGTCCCTTGTCAGTCTTGAGTAACACTTTCGGTCCGTGAAGAGGTTTGGAACACACAGTGGGCACACGACTCAAAACCACATAAAGAAAAGATTTTTTTTTATAAGTTGGAGGGACGGAGTCCCTTTTGAGTTTCTAAGAAAAATAATAGAATCGTCACACTAGTATATAGACCTTCTCACGGTCCCATATACTCATCGGATTCCACCACGTTTGTGAATCCTACATATGTCCGGATTAAACTAAATTAATGTAGTAAAGCATACATGCGGGGATGGATTTTTTATTTTCGTCCATAATAACCACTTGGGGACGGCCTTTTATTTCGTCCATGATAACCACTTGGTGTTGGTGTTGGTGCCCTAGGCACGTTTGTTAAACGTTGTATAAGTTATCATTTTATTCATGATGATAAAGAGATGTTAAGATTATTATTGTTGCTCATGTTTGCTTATAATAATCTCCATCCCTAGAGCTTGTTAAGCACTAGTATAAAGGCTAAATGATCATGGGATGATCATGTTAGATTTATGGGTACTTGTTTGGAACAAGGTACTGGACATGACCCGCGGTATGAGATTTATGTCATGGTCAATGTCATATATATAAATCGCATATTAGTTATGTCATTTGAATCCTTAGACATGAAGTTATTATAGTCTTCCACTTGATGAAGATTATGTTTGGCATATTCAAACGTTACCCTTAACCAGGCAGCTATAAAGGGTATGATTGGCATAATCAGATTCACGTAGGGAAGAATAATAAGCTAAGTGGATTTGTCCCTCTTCGGAGAGATGTCAAGCTTGGGCCCCTCATAGGAATGATGTTGATGAAATGTTTGGCCAAACTCAAATGAATTGATTAGATCATTGTCATTTGGATTATCAACATATTCGGTATCGATAAAAGTATTGAACAATACAAGTTGACTTGTTGACCATGACTTGTGTTCAATGACATCGTGGATAAAGGGATTATGACATGTTCTAAAAGGAATGCGAACTTGTATCTAGTTACACTATTTGGGTAGGTATGACGGTTTGCTAGAACCTAATCATATCTTATGGGTTCATGTTTGGGCCTATTGCCAATTTAGTGTAATCCTAGAGGGTCACACACGAATAGAACGAATCTTAAAGGACTGAATTGGAATTTGGCAGATTTTGGTCTGCGCGGCCGCGCAGATTAAAGGACTCGGCCGAGCAGCTCGGCCGAGCACTTTAAAAGGAGCGGCCGAGCAGTGCATTGTCGAATGCTCGGACCATGGTACACGGCCACGCAAAATAAAGGACTCGAAAGGAGCGGCCGAGCAACCGATGGAAGGCTGATTTGGAAAGTTTCGAACTATGACGGGATTTAGACTCATAGACCTTAAGGGTTAAGGACATGTGAGTATAAATAGATGTTCAAACACCCCAAATCTGACCTAGTGATTATGTTATGTTTGTGAGTGCCTCCAAGGGTTTGAGAGGGTTTATTTCTTGTTCTAAGATATCCCTAGATTGAAGAGCAAGAATATCATGTACATAATAATTCCATATAGTCCTATACATTATGAAAGCGTGTTTCATAATTTGGTCTATCAACCAAGATCAAGTGTTCTTGATATTCGTTCGTGGTGTGGATACCGCTAGAGGGTGAAACTTATCATCTTCATAGTTCGTGATTCTTGCTTTGTTCGTGATCAAGGTTTCAAGCCTCCATCGAATTCAAGGTTGCAAAATCAAAGGATTCAAGGGTTAGTATTCTAGTATTCATATTGCATGTATTTGATATAATCATATGAATGGATCTATGGGCTTTGGGTTTCATGAAATTTTAAATACTTAATTCCGCTGCGCATGTTACTAGGAAACCCAACAGTGGTATCAAAGCTCCATTCATGTTGATTATTTCAATACATAATCATGTTGTGTGTATGTAAATTGCTTGTTTATATGCCTAGAATGATTTGAATATTGGGATTATGATGTTTATGTGTTATATGCGTTTATGTGGTTTATTTTTTCATAAACTTTAATCGCACTATTCAATCGCAATTAAAATTATGGTGGATTTAAAATTGTTTGGGTTATCAATTTTGATTGGATCAAAGTTTGATAATGTAAGGATTCATGAGTTGTTTATTTAAGGTTCTGATGTTCATGATGATTGGATCATCAAGAACACAAAATCCTAATTGAATCGGGGAAAACAATTTTGAGCAAAAATTTTTGGACTTTAAAAATTATGGGTTTTTCGGCGTAGGTCCGACCGGACCAGAGCAAGGACCCGGCCGGACCCTATGGTCAAGAGCGGGGGTCAGGCGTCTGGTTTTGGTTCGAATATAAAAAAAATGGGTTTTTTCAAGGCAGGTCCTACCGGACCAGTGATAATACCCGGCCGGACCTTCTGGTCTGGAGCGGGGATTGGGCAGTTGGTTTGGGTACAGATCTCGAGGTTTAATTTTCCTATTTGTTTTGATCTTGTGATTCTAAGATTGGATCAAGGTTTGGATGGCTAATATACGTTCATCGAGATTGTGTTTCCCAAATTTGATTGCAAATCAAAGATTCAAAGATAAAACGAAGTTAGAATTATGAAGAGTTCATAATTGCTAAAATTGAGAAACAAAGTTCTTGATTCAAGTTTGGAGATCCATGTGGAATTGTGGATGCAATTGGCCTACGTTCATCGAGACCATCTATTGCTTAGTTTCGGCCACATGGACTACTTTCTTGGTTTCTTGAATTGGTGTGGAATTGTGGTTGCCTTAAGGCTTAGTTCGGCCGCACTTCTTGTTGTCTTGATTTGGAGATGATAACCAAAGTTCAAATAGTCTCATCCTCATAATTATAGAGAAACTAATGACACATAAATATTATGCTTAAATTAATGGATATTAATTTAGTGGCTAAACTTGATGCGTAACATGTTTATCTTGTGTGCTCATAAATGTGTTGTATGCTATATGGTGATGAACCTTCAAGAAAGTTTTAAGTTCTTTTTGCCATGCCATGATCAAAACACTTGTTAGTATATGAGTAATTTCAATGTAGTTTTCGCCTCCACGAGGTGCATTGACTTTATTTATGTATGCGCAAGATATATAATGTGGGCACGCCCACGCGAGGCACATTAACTATGCATTTAAAATGGTTGAACTTAATTAGGCGTCAAAACAGTTTTGGGCCTAGGCAAAGATGAGATTAAACATGCTTATGAAATTGGATCCCTAAGAATCATATTGGATATGATTGACAAGAAATTGTCTACCTAATTAATTTGATTTTGTGTAATCCGCCTCCGCGGACTTGAAATTAAATTAAAGTTGGATCTTAGCCCAATTTAAAAGAATCTCAGAAAAGGATCTAAGAATCATATTAGATACGATTGACAGAGTTGTCTACCTAATTAATTTGGTTTTGTGTAATCCGCCTCCGCGGACTTGAAATTAAATTAAAGTTGGATCTTAGCCCATTTAAATTATATTATACATTGGATGTATAAGAAGGTTATATAATTTAGTGGGAGTATTTTTGGAAAATACATTATTTATCTCTTTAATGAGAATGGTACTTGTAAAATTTTGGAAATTTTGCATAAGTTGTAGATAATGACAACTGAAACCATTGCGATCAATCCTTGATAAGGATAATGTCACGACCCGAAATATAGGCTCTATTTTATTAGTAATTAAATGCTTTTTAGTTAATTATTTGCTTATTTATTCATTTGAAGTATTATTTATTTGAATAATTATGTGTGCATTTTATGTGTTATAATAATTGTGCCTAGCATTTTATTCGAGTTATTTTGGCTAGTGTGGAAGTGTTGAGTCTTAATTGTTAGTCGGGAGTGTAAGTAATTGTGTTAGTATGGGGAGGGGGTCTAGTTGTAACATTTCAAAATAATTTCCTCCTACTCCCTTGCCTCCCTCACCTCCTTCTCCCTCCTACACTCCACCCCCATTCCCATTTCCCAGCCATCTCTCTCCTTCTCTCTAGCAAAAAGGTGAGTTTTCTTTCCTTACTTCTCTCTTAATTTCCTTCCTCTTCCTCTCATTATTATTCATTTCTTAAAACGTGAACCATGTTTAGATCGTCGATAGCATCGTAGGAAGCCAAAAAGATTTGAAATCCATCAACTTTGAGATTTATCAAGTAAGTTACTTTTCCCCCATTTTGATGCTAAAATGTTCATATCATGCTTAGATAATGTTTGATGTGTTATATTTGAAGTTTGGTTGAGTTTAGAATTTATTTTGAATTTATTTGAGCTTTTGGTTAAAAATGGTGAAATCATAAATGTTGAGTTTGATTCTTGGTTTTGGTTGATAAAGGGTGTTGTTAAGATCCCCTTTTTAGTTAAATGTTGTTTGGGTACCTTAGTATGCTTGTTGGGAGTCTTGTTTTTGGTTGATTTAGGAATGGTAAGGATTTGGGGTTGTTTTGGTATGAACTTGGAGAAACCCAGCTCTGTTTTCTTCCCAGTCCGTAGACCAGGCGCCCGCCTGACCCTTGCCAGGCGCCCGCCTACATGTCATTTTCTGATGACCAAACTTACTGGACATTCAAGCGCCCGCCTGCCCCATACCAGGCGCCCGCCCGCCCCCTGTTCCAGGAATTTGACCTTTTTGCTTGGTTTAAGACTTAAGGCCTAACTAGTTTAGGTTTAATACTTCTAATTAACTTAAGATAACACCGTGGAACACTTTATTGTGTGGATTTGATTCTTTTGTGAATAAATATGATGTGAAATGTATTTAAGTACCGTTTTGGTAATGTAGTTCATCTTTGATGTGCTGTTTGCATTGGTTGACCTTTGTGGTAACTTAATTTGATTGGTTCCCTACTTTGGAACCTTAAGTTGTTCATTCATGCTAAATTATTATTAATTAGCATTTATTTGAAAGTCCAGCTGGTATTTTGTGTGTGTTTGGGCGATGGGAAAGATTATAATGGCAAAGCCAAGTCCATTATAATGTTGACCATTGTTTTGCCCCCTTCTTTACCCTTCTCCAGATTGGCCTTGGAAAGGATAAGTCAGCGTTCCTTTGTGAATGTATCTGGCTAGCGGGTATGACTTTGTGTCATGATCCTTGTCCTTTGTGACACTGTTATGGTTATTGGTTCCGGTACCGGGGTTTCTCTTCGGCTTTTATGCTATTATGAAGATGATGATTTGTTGATTATTGAAGCTGCGCAGCGATCCTTTATTTGGATGTTCCGGCTTGGAAAACCTTGGCTATATCCTTTGTTATGTGTTTATTTCCGCTGCTATCTGTTATGTGATAAATGCTATGTGCTATGTGATATTTATTATTGCTTATTGTATATTGCATCATAGCATGTCATGTAGTTGCATTAGTAACTTATTGAGATTTATCTCACCCCCTTTTCTTTTATCTTTGTTTTTCCTTAACCCCCCCTAGGTGCTAAGGATTAGTCTCACTGATCACGAGAAAGAGGACGTCGAGTGTGGATCCGTTCTTTTGGGGAAAGTTGTATAGGTTGGTTTACATTATATCAATGTGTAACCTTTTGGGGATATTTGTACCAAACATTGACGTCATTAGGATTTTGTACATTTGTATTTTGTTGGGCATAAACTTGTGGAAGTATATGATAAGTTGTAATTGGTTTTTATCAAACTTGGTTTTGTAAAACTTTGGATCATTACCTTTTGGTATTAAATGAAATTTTTAACTTCGGTATTCGTCAGTTTTGGTTTTAAGTCGACGTCCAGATCGCGGTCTCGGGCCCGCGGGGTCCGGGGTCGCGACAGTTGGTATCAGAGCTATGGCATTAGCTCTAAGTATAAGTCTAGGTGGATTAGTATGACCTAGGTGGGTAGTAGTGTGCGGAGTGATTAACAGTTGATGTCTTATGCAGGTAATTACTCGCAATGTCTGGAAGAAGAAACAGAGGAGGTACTAGTGGGGCACCGAATCAGAATGACACAAGGGAAGAAGCCCGTGCCATGTATCAAGGCATGTTTGAGGTGGCCATGAAGGCCATACATGATCAAGGTCCGAGGGTAGAGCAAGCACCACCCCGTTATGGATTGGAGCAATTTCTGAAGTTGAAACCGGTTGAATTCAATGGGGAGCCTGATGTAAGGAAAGCTGAGTTGTGGATTGAGTCTATGGAGAAGATTTATGATGTATTTGGGTGTTCGGATGAGGACAAGGTCCGGTTCGCGGCTTATAAGTTTGTGGGAGCCGCCGAGCATTGGTGGAAAGGTATTAAAGCTACTTGGGATGATACTCGCACGGTGTATGCGTGGGAACTGTTTGTGCGCAAATTCAAGGAGCATTTCATTCCGGTGGTTGATCAAAACCGAAAGGAGATCGAGCTACTCAACTTGGAGCAAGGTGTGTTGTCTATAGCACAATACTCGGCGAAGTTCATAGAATTAGCCCGGTATTGCGACTATTTGGTGAGGACCGAGGAACAAAAGGCTATGAGATTTATTCGGGGGTTAAAGACCTCCATCCGTACTCAACTTATTGCTCAACGGATTGTGACTTTCCAAGATGCGGTGGACCGAGCCTATTTAATAGAGCAAGATATTGGGGAGCATAAAAGGAAGACTGAGGTAGCTAACCCGAGTGAGCAAGGAGCGCAGGGCAAGTCGCAACCAAGGATTGAAAATCGAGGTAACTTTGGGGGACAATCTCAGTTCTGAGGGCAACCGATCCTAAGGAACCCGGGTACCACTTCCGGGAACCAAGGGAGCCAAATTAGGAAGCCTTGTACCTTGTGTCAGAAAGTAGGCCATGCGGAGGATAGGTGTTGGAAAAAACAAGGCAAGTGCACCAATTGTGGTGAAATGGGGCACTTTGTGAGAGACTGCACGAGGTACCGAGGTCAAGCATCCGGGTCAGGAGTTGGTTTTAATCAGGGTCAGAAAAGGGATGCCGCCGGGAAGCCCAAAGTTCAAGGGAAGGTTTATTCCATGAATCAACAACAAGCTACCGATGATCCGTCCGTTATTGGAGGTATTATTTCTGTGTCTAATGTGAGCGCACGAGCGTTAGTAGATCCAGGATCATCTCATTCATACATTTCTGTGCAATTTGCTTCCATGTTAAATGCTGCATTCGAGTCTTTACCGTACGTGCTAGAGGTGTCGACCCCTATAGGAGAATGCTTGATTTCTGATCGAGTCTTTCGTGCTTGTGATGTGGTTATTTGTGGTCGAGTCCTTTGTGCGGATTTGGTAGTTCTTCCTATCCAAGACTTTGATGTCATTTTGGGTATGGATTGGTTGAGCAAGTTTCATGCTTCCGTTGATTGCCGTAAGAAAACTGTTACTTTTTCTATTCCCGATGTGCCTAGATTTGTGTTTGAGGCTAGTCCTCTGAGTAGAAGGGTTCGCTTAATTTCTTATTTGAAAGCGAGAAAATTATTGCATAGTGGTTGTGAGGGGTATTTGGCTAGTGTTCTTGATACTAGGAAGGAATCCCCTAGTTTTGATAGTGTTCGGGTAGTCCGGGAATTTCCCGATGTTTTCTCTACCGAGTATGATATGCCTCCGATCGTGAGATTGAGTTTTGTATAGACCTTTTGTCGGGTACGGCTCCAATTTCGAAAGCACCTTATAGGTTAGCTCCCGCAGAGTTGAAGGAACTAAAGGTTCAATTGCAAGAGTTGCTTGATAGAGGGTTTATCCGCCCTAGTGTTTCCCCGTGGGGAGCGCCGGTTTTGTTCGTGCGGAAGAAAGATGGTTCGTTGAGATTGTGTATCGATTACCGGAAGTTGAATCAGGTTACGGTGAAGAACAAGTATCCCCTACCGCACATCGATGATTTGTTTGATCAGCTTCAAGGGTCCGTTGTGTTTTCCAAGCTTGATTTGAGGAGTGGGTACCATCAGTTGAAGGTTAGATCGGAGGATATTCCGAAGACTGCTTTTCGCACTCGGTATGGTCATTATGAGTTCTTGGTTATGCCGTTTGGGTTGACTAACGCGCCGGCCGTGTTTATGGATTTGATGAACTGAGTTTTTCATCCTTATCTTGATTCGTTCGTGGTGGTTTTCATCGACGACATTCTTGTTTATTCGAAATCTCGAGAGGAGCACGAGCAGCATTTGAGGACAGTTTTATCCGTTCTTGCGAGGGAGAAATTATTTGCGAAGTTTAGCAAATGCGAGTTTTGGCTCGAGAAGGTGTCATTCCTGGGTCATGTTATTTCGAAAGACGGTATTTCGGTGGATCCTTCAAAGATTGAAGCTATAGTGGATTGGAAGAGACCCGAGTCAGTGACCGAGATTCGTAGTTTTCTTGGTTTAGCCGGTTATTACCGAAGATTTATCGAAGGGTTTTCGAGGATTGCTACTCCGATGACTCAATTGACCCGGAAGAATGTTCCGTTTTTGTGGACCGAGAAATGTGACAAGAGTTTCGAGGAATTGAAGAAAAGGTTGACTACCGCACCGATCTTGACTTTGCCTAATGGGAGCGATGGCCTAGTGATTTATAGTGATGCTTCGAAAGAGGGTTTGGGTTGTGTGTTGATGCAGAATGGGAAAGTGATTGCCTATGCTTCGAGGAAGTTGACCCCTAGTGAGCAGAATTACCCGACTCATGATATGGAGTTAGCGGCTATAGTATTTGCGTTGCACAAGTGGAAGCACTACCTTTATGGGGCGAGGTTTGATATTTTTACCGATCACAAGAGTTTGAAGTACCTTTTCTCCCAAAAAGAGTTGAACAACCGACAGCGCCGATGGATGGAATTGTTGAAGGATTATGATTGCACGATTTCTTATCATCCGGGGAAGGCAAATGTGGTAGCCGATGCGATTAGTAGAAAGTCTTATGTGGCTTCGATGATGGTTCGAGAGTGGAAAATGCTTGAGGATGTTCGAGATTGGTCTCCTCGTGAATCGAGACATGGGGCTATTTTTGCGAATATTAGGGTGTCTCCGACCCTAAATCAAAGGATAAAGGAAGCTTAGAAAGAGGATCCCGAGTTGGTGAAAATAATGGGTAAATTGAAAGAGAAGAACTTCGAGGATTTTTCTATTAGCCCGGTGGAGTGTTGACTTTCCGTGGTCGTTTGTGTGTTCCTGATGTTGATGGAATTAAACAGAAAGTTCTTGATGAGGGTCACAAATCGAGATATACTATTCATCCGGGCAGTACGAAGATGTATCAGGACTTGAAGCAACAATTTTGGTGGATTAATATGAAAAGGGAAATAGCCGAGTATGTTTCGAGGTGTTTAACGTGTCAGCAGGTCAAAGCCGAGCATCAGAGACCCGCGGGACTACTTCAGCCGTTAGAGATTCCGGAATGGAAATGGGATCATGTGACTATGGATTTCGTTACGGGACTGCCTCGTACCCGTAGGAAGTATGACAGTGTTTGGGTGATAGTGGATAGATTGACCAAGAGTGCCCATTTCTTGCCTATTGATATCAGATATTCGATGGAGAAGCTTGCGACCCTTTATATCGATGAGATCGTTAGATTGCATGGGGTTCCGGTTAGCATTGTGTCAGATCGAGACCCGAGGTTTACTTCTAGGTTCTGGAAGGCGTTTCAGGAGGCTTTGGGTACAGATTTGCGATTCAGCACGACTTTTCATCCTCAGACAGACGGTCAATCCGAGAGGACTATTCAGATTTTGGAGGATATGTTGCGAGCTTGTTCGATAGACTTTTCCGATTCTTGGGATTCGCACCTACCGTTAGTGGAATTCTCTTACAACAACAGTTATCAGGCTAGTATCGAGATGGCACCGTTTGAGGCCTTGTATGGAAAAAAGTGTAGATCGCCTATTTGTTGGGATGAGGTCGGTGAAGCGAAAGTTTTGGGTATCGATTTGCTTCGGGATTCGGTTGAGAAAGTTAGAGTTATCCGGGATAGATTGAAGACAGCCCAGAGTCGACATAAGAGCTATGCAGATAACCGAAGGCGAGATCTTAGTTTTCAGACCGGTGATTTGGTATTCTTGAAGGTATCTCCGAAGGTGGGTATCCGAAGGTTCGGGAAGAAGGGTAAATTGGCTCCGAGGTTTATTGGCCCGTTTGAGATTTTGGGAAAGGTTGGACTTCTTGCGTATCGTCTTGCGTTACCGCCATCTTTGGATCGGTTACATGATGTTTTTCACGTTTCTATGCTTCGGAAGTATGTTAATGATCCGTCTCACGTGTTACCGAGGATACCGGAGGATATTGAGCCCGATATGACTTATGAGGAACGACCGGTTCGGATCTTAGATTCCAAAGTCCAAGAGTTGAGGAGCAAAAGCATTGCGTTGGTTAGAGTCCTTTGGAGAAATCATAATATCGAGGAGTCGACGTGGGAGCTTCGTGATGAGATCGAGAGGAAATTTCCGTGGCTTTTTGTTTAAGGTAAGTCTCGTTAAAATTCGGGTCGAATTTTCTTTAAGGGGGAGTGAATGTCACGACCCGAAATATAGGCTCTATTTTATTAGTAATTAAATGCTTTTTATTTAATTATTTGCTTATTTATTCATTTGAAGTATTATTTATTTGAATAATTATGTGTGCATTTTATGTGTTATAATAATTGTGCCTAGCATTTTATTCGAGTTATTTGGGCTAGTGTGGAAGTGTTGAGTCTTAATTGTTAGTCGGGAGTGTAAGTAATTGTGTTAGTATGGGGAGGGGGTCTAGTTGTAACATTTCAAAATAATTTCCCCCTACTCCCTTGCCTCCCTCACCTCCTTCTCCCTCCTACACTCCACCCCCATTCCCATTTCCCAGCCATCTCTCTCCTTCTCTCTAGCAAAAAGGTGAGTTTTCTTTCCTTACTTCTCTCTTAATTTCCTTCCTCTTCCTCTCATTATTATTCATTTCTTAAAACGTGAACCATGTTTAGATCGTCGATAGCATCGTAGGAAGCCAAAAAGATTTGAAATCCATCAACTTTGAGATTTATCAAGTAAGTTAATTTTCCCCCATTTTGATGCTAAAATGTTCATATCATGCTTAGATAATGTTTGATGTGTTATATTTGAAGTTTGGTTGAGTTTAGAATTTATTTTGAATTTATTTGAGCTTTTGGTTAAAAATGGTGAAATCATAAATGTTGAGTTTGATTCTTGGTTTTGGTTGATAAAGGGTGTTGTTAAGATCCCCTTTTTAGTTAAATGTTGTTTGGGTACCTTAGTATGCTTGTTGGGAGTCTTGTTTTTGGTTGATTTAGGAATGGTAAGGATTTGGGGTTGTTTTGGTATGAACTTGGAGAAACCCAGCTCTGTTTTCTTCCCAGTCCGTAGACCAGGTGCCCGCCTGACCCTTGCCAGGCGCCCGCCTACATGTCATTTTCTGATGACCAAACTTACTGGACATTCAAGCGCCCGCCTGCCCCATACCAGGCGCCCTCCCGCCCCCTGTTCCAGGAATTTGACCTTTTTGCTTGGTTTAAGACTTAAGGCCTAACTAGTTTAGGTTTAATCCTTCTAATTAACTTAAGATAACACCGTGGAACACTTTATTGTGTGGATTTGATTCTTTTGTGAATAAATATGATGTGAAATGTATTTAAGTACCGTTTTGGTAATGTAGTTCATCTTTGATGTGCTGTTTGCATTGGTTGACCTTTGTGGTAACTTAATTTGATTGGTTCCCTACTTTGGAACCTTAAGTTGTTCATTCATGCTAAATTATTATTACTTAGCATTTATTTGAAAGTCCAGCTGGTATTTTGTGTGTGTTTGGGCGATGGGAAAGATTATAATGGCAAAGCCAAGTCCATTATAATGTTGACCATTGTTTTGCCCCCTTCTTTACCCCTTCTCCAGATTGGCCTTGGAAAGGATAAGTCAGCGTTCCTTTGTGAATGTATCTGGCTAGCGGGTATGACTTTGTGTCATGATCCTTGTCCTTTGTGACACTGTTATGGTTATTAGTTCCGGTACCGGGGTTTCTCTTCGGCTTTTATGCTATTATGAAGATGATGATTTGTTGATTATTGAAGCTGCGCAGCGATCCTTTATTTGGATGTTCCGGCTTGGAAAACCTTGGCTATATCCTTTGTTATGTGTTTATTTCCGCTGCTATCTGTTATGTGATAAATGCTATGTGCTATGTGATATTTATTATTGCTTATTGTATATTGCATCATAGCATGTCATGTAGTTGCATTAGTAACTTATTGAGATTTATCTCACCCCCTTTTCTTTTATCTTTGTTTTTCCTTAACCCCCCCCCCCAGGTGCTAAGGATTAGTCTCGCTGATCACGAGAAAGAGGACGTCGAGTGTGGATCCGTTCTTTTGGGGAAAGTTGTATAGGTTGGTTTACATTATATCAATGTGTAACCTTTTGGGGATATTTGTACCAAACATTGACGTCATTAGGATTTTGTACATTTGTATTTTGTTGGGCATAAACTTGTGGAAGTTTATGATAAGTTGTAATTGGTTTTTATCAAACTTGGTTTTGTAAAACTTTGGATCATTACCTTTTGGTATTAAATGAAATTTTTAACTTCGGTATTCGTCAGTTTTGGTTTTAAGTCGACGTCCAGATCGCGGTCTCGGGCCCGCGGGGTCCGGGGTCGCGACAGATAATGCTTCAATAGAATGGTACATACTTCATGGATTGGATCCTGAGCCTAAGAATCGTTCTAAGGCAAGAAGATGGGTTGTACATTCTTGATGGGCCTATTCCTAAAGAACCCAATGCCGGAGTAGACAATCACAGGAATCATGAGTATGATTCTAGGAATGTGAGTTGTCTCATGCTCGCGATTATGTGCTCAAAACTTCAACAAAGTTTGGAACTTGTGGAAGCCTAGTAGATAGGCATGGAGTTGAGTTACATGTTTCAAAGAGCAATCTAGGCAAGAGAGGTATAAAACCATTGTTGCATTCACTTCTTGAAAAAGGAGTGAAGGGCAATAAGTGGAACCTCACATGCTTAAGAAAAAAAAGGCTATGTAGAGTATCTTGAGAAACTTGGCAGTCCAATTGGATTGGAGCTAGCCATGGATATTATTCTTAATTCATTGTTAAGAGTTATAATCACTTTGTGATGAAATGTAGCATATTTGGAATGAATAAGAATCTCTCCAAGTTGCATTAATATGCTAGAACTGTGGAAAAGAAGATAATGGAGAATGGTTCTCTAGTGCTCATGGTTCATGATAAAAAGGGCCAAGTGCCAAAGGAAAGGTAAGACAGATTTGTCAAACCTAAAAGAAATAATTGTGGTTAAAATTATAACTCTAATTGATACAATTTGGTAAATTGGCAATTGGATTGACCATTTAGAATTGTAGTCAAAATTCTGGACGATCAACAAAAGGAATGGTAGTGGGACTACCACTCGGGATATTTATATTATAAACTAATCTTTCTAACTTTAATTGTTGGGTATTGGATACCGGATATGGGTCCCACATTTCTTTAAATGTGCAATAATTTGTAAATTGAAATACTACTTATAGTAAAGTTTGATCTATGAACGGTAATGATGCAATGGTTGCAACATTGTTCATAGAACACTTGTAAAGTGACTTTACTAATGAAGTAGAAAATATTATTTTGTTAAAAGATAATGAAGGATATTTATTTATTATTTGGAATAAGAAAAGCGTTTTATTTATTATGATTTACTTCATTTTGTTATCATATAAATAAATCTTATATCCTAAATCTTGAAGAACAAAGTAATAAAGGCTATAACATAAATAATTAAAATTCTTTATGCATTATTGTTTTGATCAAATAAATGAGAAATGCATATCTAAAATTCCATGGGACGGAGTTTTAAGTCATATGATTTGGAATCATATGATTTATGCAAATCTTATTTACTTGGACCAAGACATCTTTTACTATGAATAGTGAAAGGCTAATATCTTACTTGACCTAATACATGTCCATGTATATGGTGCATTAAGTAGCAATGCTAAAAGAGATTTTTGGTCGGACTTGGTAAAACTGTTCAAAGATTCTGATTCAATCATGATGATGAATAATTAAACCAAGAATTTGACAATCATCGTTAAGATTGTGAAATGGTTTCACAATTAACTTCACTAAGAACACCATTCTAAATGATGTGTCTACGTGGAAATGTAAGAACCTTATTAGATATGGTTCATTAGATGATAAAGTCAAATTGATCTTCCATTATTTGTTTTGGGGTTATGAATTGAAAACCGCTATAATTATACTAATTTAAGTTCCATCAAAAGAGGTTAAAAGGTGAAAGAAAATTCGGTTTGTCTTTCATAAATATTTAAGATGGTGAGACCTTTTGGAAAGAAGTTGTTTGGGACACATTCACATTTAAATCTAATAAATATATTTTCATGGGATATCCTAAGGAAACTTGAGGATAATATTTTACTCGTAAGAAACAAATGGTTTGTTGCTTATGATGGTACTTTTCTAGATAAATGGTTTATCTCTAAAAGAATCAGTGGGAGTAAAATATATCTCGAATGGTTCGAGACCTAGAAAATATAATTTAACCTAAGATGGAAGTTGAACAAGTTTTCACAAGGAGTCGTTAAAAGTACATTCAAAGTTATACAAAGTACTTGCGTACATGATAGGATACAATCTATAACAAGAAATATTAGATATTTTGAACTAAAAAGTATTGAGGTAAAGTTCATTGAAAATGACGCGTTTGCCACCTATCAAAGATGCAACGTCCGCTCCACATTTAGATTTAATGACTTGGAGTCATGAAATCTAAAAAGGCAATCCATGTATAATAATCAAGTTTGGAACTTGATCATTCTATTCTAAGGTGTAAAAACCAAAGGATGGGTTTGAGTTTTCTTGGAGAAAACTTACATGGGTAGCAAGGTACTTACTAGAATTCTCATGATCACATCTTCATATTTGGAATATGAAATTTGACAAAAGGATGTCAAAACAACGTTCCTTAACGGGAACTCACTTAAGGATGTATTGGATACAACCTAAAGGTTTTGATAGTCAAAGAAAATTCTAATAAAGTATGTAAGTTGCGGAAATCCATTGGATGGATTGAAACAAGCTTTTGGGAGTTGGAATCTCCGTTTTGATGAGTCAAAGAGTTTTGCTTTATCAAGAACGAAGATGAACCTTGTATATACAAGAATATTAGTGGGAGCGTAGTGCTATTCATTATTTAAATATGTGGATGACATATTTCTTATTGGAAACGACATTCCTACACGTTAGTCTGTAAAGACTTTGTTTGGAAAGTGCTTCGCAATGAAAGATATGGTGAAACCGCATATGTCTCAAGGAAGCTAATTGGTTTAAAGCCAAAGTACATACATTGACAAAGTCATTAGAAGATTCTGCATGGAAAATTTTAAGAGAGGACTGTTGCCAATAATACATAGAGTTTCTCTAAGCAAGACTCAATGTCCTAAGACAAAAAATGAGCATGAGAAAATGAGTGAGATGCCATTTGCTTCGGCAATTGGATCCACCACGCCATGATAAGTACTAAGCCAGATATATCTAATGCTTGGAGCATGGCGAGTAGATATCAATCCGACCCCCGGTGAGAATCATTGGATGGTTGTGAAATCAATTCTTAATACATAGGCGTTTTCTTATCATTCGAGAAATCATTGATAAGGGAGACGTGAATATATGCAGAGTACCATCTGATGATAACGTTGCGGACACGCTAATAAAGGAACTTCCACAAGCTAAACATGATTGTCATGTTAGGTCCATGGGCATTGGATACCTAGAGATTGGGCCTTGGGAAAGTGGGAGATTGTTGGTGTTGGTGCCCTAGTGTAGACACCCGCCTTGGACCGCTCACCCCGATTGCACGGTTGATTTTGTGTTTCTCCCTCTTTTAAGTGTTTTTTTGTCAGTTTCTGTTACTTCCGTTAAGTTCCTGACTGGCCCCAATAAGTCCAGGGACTAAACTGAATAGCAGGGCTGACTTTCCAGTCCATTCTATCAAAAAAGCCATCCCTTAACCGCGCGCCTCCGACCATAGGAGCCAGAAGCGCGCGCCTTCCACACCCAAGGTGGGAAGCGCGCGCCTCTGGGCGTCAGTTACAGATTTTCGTCCAAGAATCTCTCCCTTGCTCATTTTACATTATTTTGCCCGGGAAAGATTTCTTGGTGACTGAGTTTTGGCACCAAAAACTTGTGTTTTACTACTATATAAACCTCTCTTCTCCACCATTGGAAAGGGGACTCCTTTTTGAAGAAAGAAAACTATACACAAAGATATTCAAGGCATTTCGAATGCAATTTCTCAAGAAATATTTGAAGTCACCTTGAAGTATAGGTAAAAGACCATTCTCTTTCCTCATCCCTACTTCATATTTCTTCTTCTCTTTTATTTCATCAAAAGTGCAATCACCCAAACATTTTGGGACATGACACCAAAGATTACTTCACTTCATTGAAGTTAGTCAAGGAGTTATCTCCCTACATTCTAAAAACCCCCTTTTTAACCCCTTTTATTTTGAACAAGCAAGACCAACATTAGTTGGGCGAGATGGGTGTTTAAGTACTTCCATCTCGTAACCTAACCCCCGAAGCTCATAAACAAGAATCTCTGTTTTCGTAAATCAAACTTAGGCTACACATTAGGTTTTTCTTATGTTCCTCTAAAACATAGGTGGCGACTCTAAAACACAAATAGACATCCTAGGAATCGACCTGCGTGCCCTAGACTAAGGCCGCGCTCGCCCGTGGTATCTTCAGTGGCGACTCCGCTGGGGACGTTTGAGGGTTAAACTTGCATTTTGTTCAAAATCTACATCTTTTCTGGGCATTCTGGTATCTGATGGGGGAGGCGTGCGCCTCTGGTCTTCTTGGCCTAAGGCGCGCGCATCCCACATCAAGGACGAGAGTCGCCTGCATCCCATATGTTCTTCCTAGTTTTCTCTTCTTTTTTGAAAACTAATCATTTCTGCAGGGGTTACAATACATTCAGGACCAAGGCAATCCCCAGAGTCCAAAGTCTGACATTCTGACAGGTTTGCCCAGAAGCGGGTGCCTCCCATAGACATTGCGCCATGTGTGCGCTTCCCACATCACCATCCAGAGGCGCGCGATTCTGGGTAGGTTTCCAGGACAAGAACAGGTTTCAGAACAGAGCAGATTCGATGGGGTGTGGCACAGTTGCCTGCATCAGGCCTAATATGGCCTTTTGGACTGTTTTACTTTCGTGTTTTATTTTATCGGTCACACGGGTGATTCGAGAGTTGTAATTTATGTGTTTATTTGCTTTTCTTTAAAAAAAATAAAAAATAAAAAGAGTAAAAATGTTTTGTCACATGTTAGACCTCACACTACGTGCACGAATTCCTATAAATTGCTCACTATCGAGTCGCACAAATTCATAACCCCAAACCCGTCGAGGCCCGTCCTAGGAAGTTTCAAGCTCCACCAGACCTTGACTCTTTCAAAGAGGTAAACCTCAGCCCGTGGCGTAGTTCATGACTACATGCCGGGGGTGACCTT
Organism: Campanula takesimana; assembly: GCA_026119855.1. NCBI lineage: Eukaryota > Viridiplantae > Streptophyta > Magnoliopsida > Asterales > Campanulaceae > Campanula > Campanula takesimana. Next base: position 811,922 of record JAOWBW010000469.1, read on the forward strand.
TAAGCCTATCATTTAGCCGAGCACAAGCCAACACAATTCTAGTTAGGGTCTAACACTCCGTGACTAAAGTCGGTTTTCATATGCCGAGATTTCCCTAAACTAATGTCTTCAAATCATACATGCCAAGTGGTTATCATGGACGAAATAAAAATCCGTCCCCAACTGGTTATTATGGATGAAAATAAAAATCCGTCCTCGCATGTATGCTTTACTACATTAATTTAGTTTAATCCCGACATGTGTAGGATTCACAAGCGTGATGGAATCCGATGAGTATATGGGACCGCAAGATGGTCTATATAATAGTGTGACAATTCCATTATTTTCTTAGAAACCCAAAAGGGATTCCATCCCTCCGATTTATATAAAAAAAAGTCTTTTCTTTATGTGTTTTGAGTCGTGTGCCCATTGTGTGTTCTAAGCCTCTTCATGGACCGAAAGTGTACTCAAGACTGACAAGGGCCTCTTCTGCAATATAGGTTCAATTGGTACTTACCGTGTCTACCGGGATTCAGCGAATCGGTTAGTTCGTGAAGAGATCACTCCAACAGCTTCGACAGCATCAATGGCCAGCGGCTCTAACACCGACAACACCATGACTCTCGAGCAACTCTCAACCATGGTCCAACTTCTCCAAGAACAAGTCTCAACTCTTAATAAGGAGGCTCAAAACAAAGATGACATTTGGCAATCCCACCTCGACAACCAAAGGGAGGCCCACGAGGCCGAAATGGAGCTAATGTAAGAAAAGCTCACCAAGCTCGCCAAGGGTAAAAACAAGAAAGACAATGACGAGTCCGAATGGACCGAGGGTTTGTTTGAGAGCCCCTATATCAGTGCCCGCACCAAGAAAATGATCGAGAACAATGAGCCCAAGATGGTTGATTCAATCATAGCCTACATGGATGACTGATACAAGCCTCTATCAGTCATCCATTCTCATGAACACAATGGTTTCCCTCCCCGACAAGTTCAAGATGCCCAACATCAGCAAGTTCAAGGGAAACTCTTATCCCATGGCACACATCGAGACTTACATTTGGGCTATGGTACCGAAGAAGGTCTCACCCAAGGTTATGGCACAATGTTTCCCTCTTACTCTCGAAGGGGCGGCAAAGGATTGGTATGCTACTCTCCCGCTCACAGTCCATATTGATTGGGACGCCGCCATGCTTGCCTTCAAGAGTCAATACCAAGGCAACAACACCCACCGGCCAACCAAGGAGAAAATGGAATGACAAGCGTGCTGAGATTGTCTAGAGGCCTAGCACCAAAGAGAAAATGGACATCTTTCTTAAGTGTCTAAAGATTGATCTCCACACCCACCTAAGTGGGGCTTGCTATGCCAATTTCTCTCAAATGTATGAGGCGGGGATCCGAATGGATGAGTTTCTTAGGGAAATAAAGAAAAGTGCTACTACCCTCCGTTACAAGGCCGCCTCTAGCTCCTCAAAAGAGGCTTCAGTTAATGCCGTCACTACCGACAAGGGGAATTACAAAAAGGTTCCTCCACCCCAAGGCAAGAAGTCTCAAAATGACCGTTTCTACACGCCTCTCCAAGGCATGACTCAAACGGAGGCCTTCGAAGTTCTCAAAGCAAAGGGGCAAGTCACACCCATACAAGGGTACCAACCTAAGACGGTCAATGCCAATCATGTTCATTATAAATATTGTGGCTACCACCAATATAGTGGCCACACCACCGAGGAATACTTCGTTCTCCGCAATGTCATCCAAGATCTCATAGACAAGAAGGAATTCATAGTTCCTAACGAGGGTGGTGTCAATGTAATAGAGATAGGAGAATTTGAGGAGACCACTCATTCAATCCCAATTGTGAATGAGGGCTCTAATGCCATGAATAAGATTGATAATTCTTGTTATGTTGTGACTTACGATGAGGTAATGAGGGAAGTACTAGAGAATAGGAAAAAGAAGCAAGATGGGAACGTCAACATGCTAACTCGATCCGGACGAGTCATAGCAAGCAACCCTGCTACTTCTGCACCAAGCACCTCTTCTAAAAGGTCGCAAGCTCGCGACACTCCCGAAGACCCTCAACTAGTTCAACTCAAGAAAACTCAAGCCAACATCTCCATTTGGGACCTCATTGCATCCTCAAAGAAGCACCGAGATCTTGTCATCAGTAATCTCGATGACACGTTGATCTCTCCCGATACAACTCCCGAAGACCTTACAGCAATGATAGGTCACATTCATTTTGGCAATATCATCACCTTTGCCAACATGGACCTTCCACCATTTAGTTCCGATCATAATGAAGCCATTTATCTTAAAGTGAGAGCAAGGGGAGACCTATTTCAAGAGTCTTGGTTGACGGTGGTTCCGCACTCAACCTTATGTCCAGCTGAATCATGGGCATACTGGGACTCAAGAATTCAGATTTAAAGCCTTCTACTCAAGTGATCCGAGGTTACGACAGCACTGCCCGTACAGTAATGGGTATAGTGGAAATAGATATTGAGTTTGGGAGCATGGTCATGTCCGTCCCATTTCAAGTGCTCGATGTGCCTCCCTCGTTCAACTTAATGTTGGGCCGCCCATGGATACACAGTTCTAACGCCATCCCTTCGACTCTCCATCAGTGTGTGAAGTTCAGAAATAGAGATGAAATAGTGACCGTTATGGCAGAAAACGTCACTATCCACAGAAAGGGGGAACCCATCCACCAAATTCAGCATGGTTTAGCAGACTCTACCCTCTCCGACGTCTCAATCAATGCCATTGACAAAGAAGGGGGAAACGGATCATGGACCCTCAGCAATCGCAAAGTCCTCCGCATGATGAGGAACATGAACTACATCCCTGGTTTAGGCCTAGGGAAATATCAACAAGGGAGAATGCAACCGATTGAGGTTCCCTTTGTTAAGAATAAGTTCGGTTTGGGATATGAGCCTTCCAAAGATGACTTAAAGTATGAGCAAGCCGTCAAGAATGAAAAGTCCCGAGCTCGGAGAGAAGGTCGTCATTACGAGATTCCCAATCTGAGGCCTTACCACAAGACGTTGAATGGTTACTTTGTTCGCCAAGGGGAAGCTGTTCCATACATGATCTTTCTCGAGCCATGGGTTAACAGCAAGGGCATCAAAAATCCCAGTCTTGAGATATTTTCTGACTGTGAGATCCAGAAGTCCGAAAAGGAACCAACTCCCATGTCACCCCGTGAATGGTGGGGGAAGAAAGTAACCATAGAGTCCGAAACAAAGATTACCGTGGGGGAGGAATCGATAGATCTAGCCTCCATGTTCGAAGAACTCTCCATCATGGATGGGTGCCAAGTCAATGCCATCTACGACACCGATACGAGAAGGGAGACTATCAGTGAGATCTAGCCAAGCTCTGAGCCGATCGACAACTGGTATTCTACGAAGGGACCCGTGGTATCCGAAGAATTATTGGTCAAGAAGATGGGTTGCATTCCGCGTAAGGTCACAAAATAAGACGTGTTCACATTCACTTTCGAGTCCGAGAGTGCTTCCAACACCCTCACCCAAGAGGATATGGAGGCCATAGCCGAGCGTGTGTTCCCTTCTTTGTTAATGAAAAATTTGATCTTTCTGAGTACCCCGAGATTGCAAACATCATGATTGATGAATTAACTAATAATGAATCTAATGAACTAGTTAATAACGATTCAAATAATGATGAAATATACCACGAAAACACAACATACTTAAATGAACTTGCTCAACAGGTCCGTAGTCGTGGTGAAAATGGTCCAGGGGCTGACGAAGAATTGCATGTTGTTAATCTGAGTACCGACGAAGAGCCGAAAGAAACCAAGATCGGAAGCTTCTTCAAGGGGGAAGAGAAAGACAGATTGACTGCACTGCTCAGAGAGTTCGTGGATGTGTTTCCATGGTCATACAAAGACATGCCAGGTTTGGACAGAAAGGTCGCTGAACACAGAATTCCGATCAGAGACGACGCGAAGCCAGTCAAACAGAAGCTCAGAAAGATCAAGCCAGAATGGTCTCTACAAGTCAAAGAAGAGATAGAAAAGATTCTCAGTGTGGGCTTCATCAAGGTTATTGAATATCTGACATGGCTAGCTAATGTGGTCACAGTCCGAAAGGCTAATGGCAAAGTTCGGGTTTGTGTGGACTTCCGGGATCTGAATAAAGATTCTCCAAAGGATGACTTTCCACTACCCAACATCGACATGCTAGTCGACTCCACTGCTGCCTACGAGGTCCGTTCATTCGTGGACGGTTTTGCTGGGTACAATCAGATTCTCATGGCCGAGGAGGATCAACACAAAACTGCTTTCACAATACCGTGGGGCACCTTTTGCTACACAATCATGCCGTTTAGGTTAAGGAACGCTGGAGCTACATATCAAAGGGCTGTAACAGACTTGTATCATGACATGATCCACAAAGAGATTGAGGTTTATGTGGACGACATGATCATCCACTCAAAAGGGACCGACGGTTAACATTTGATCGATCTCCGCAAGTTCTTTGAAAGGCTTCGTCAACACAAGATGAGGCTCAATCCCACATAGTGCACTTTTGGGGTTATCCAAGGTAAAGTTCTTGGCTACATGTTTACTGAGAGGGGAATTGAAGCAGATCCCTCAAAAATCAAGGCAATCATTGACATGCCTCCTCCCAAGACACAGAAAGAAATCAAAGGTTTCATGGACAGACTTTAGTACATCAGTCGGTTTGTGCACCAGCTTACTTCCATGTGTGAGCCAATCTTCAATCTACTCAAGAAGAATGTGGCTCTAAAATAGACCGACGCTTGCCAAGAAGCTTTCGACCAAGTCAAGCACTATTTGACATGTCCTCCAGTTTTGGTTCCACCTCACAAAGAGAAGCCTTTCTTGCTCTATCTCACAGTGAACGATGAATCTCTTGGGGATATGCTAGCACAAGAGCAACGAGACTCCACAAAGGAGAATGCCATTTATTTTGTCAGTCGCCGATTTCAAGGAGGTGTAAAGAACTACTCTGTCTTAGAGAAGTCATGTGCAGCACTGGTTTGGGTTGCTCAAAAGCTCAAACATTACATGGAAGCCTTTCCGATCAAGCTAGTAGCAAAAGTGGACTCGCTCCGCTATATCTTCGAGAAGCCTTTCATGTCGACAAGGATAGCCAAATGGTGTAGATACCCCGGCGAGGGCCCACCGCTCGGCTAGTGCGGTGGAGGGATCCTAGGATGTCTAACTTGTTTTAGAGTCACCACCTATGTTTTAGAGGAACATAAGAAAAACCTAATGTGTAGCCTAAGTTTGATTTACGAAAACAGAGATTCTTGTTTATGAGGTTCGGGGGTTAAGTTACGAGATGAGAAGTACTTAAACACCCATCTCGCCCAACTAATGTTGGTCTTGCTTGTTCAAAATCTACTTAATCAAAATGTTCTTCCTATTCTTTGATGATGATAAAAGGGGTTAAAAAGGGGTTTTTTAGAATGTAGGGAGATAACTCCTTGACTAACTTCAATGAAGTGAAGTAATCTTTGGTGTCATGTCCCAAAATGTTTGGGTGATTGTACTTTTGATGAAATAAAAGAGAAGAAGAAGGATGAAGTAGGGAAGAGGGAAGAGAATGGTCTTTTACCTATGCTTCAATGTGACTTCAAATATTTCTTGAGAAATTGCCTTTGAAATGCCTTGAATATTTTTGTGTATAGTTTTCTTTCTTCCAAAAAGTCTCTCCTTTTCCAATGGTGGAGAAGAGGGGTTTATATAGTTGTAAAAAACAAGTTTTTGGTGCCAAAACTCAGTCACCAAGAAATCGTTTCCAGGCAAAATCATGTAAAATGAGCAAGGGAGAAATTCTTGGACAGAAATCTGTAACTGACGCCCAGAGGCGCGCGCTTCCCACCTTGGGTGTGGAAGGCGCGCGCTTCTGGCTCCTTTGGTCGGAGGCGCGCGACTCAGAGAAGGCTTTTTTGACAGAATGGACTGGAAAGTCAGCCCTGCTATTCAGTTTAGTCACTGGACATAACGGGGTCAGTCAGTAACTTAACGGAAGTAACAAAAACTGACAAAAAACACTTAAAAGATGGAGAAAAACAAAATCAACCATGCAATCGGGGTGAGCGGTCCAAGGTGGAGTGTTTACAGAGCCCCTCGGCGGCGTGGATTGTGAAGAAAAATGCGCCGATGAAAGAAAAGACATCCGCTGAGGACATCACCAAGAAAAAGCAAAGACTCGATGAATGCAGGAATTTGAAATTGCGAGAGATAGGGGTGCACTCCCTGTGTGAGCGGCTTTTGTTGATAGAGGAGGTGGCATGATCTGTTTGTGAATCCGCCAGTTGAACCTGTTGGATGAATCTGTTAGTGAATCCATCGGAATGAGTCTGTTAGTAACTCTCTTGATGACGAATTCGTTAGTGAATCTCCTTGATGAATCCGTTAGTGAATCCTTTGAATGAGTCCGTTGGTGAACCCTTGTTGACGAATCCGTTAGTGAATCCATTTGGTGAATCCGTTTGATGAATCCGTTGGTGAACCCTCTTGAATGAGCTCGTTAGTAAACTCTTGTTGACGAATCCGTTAGTGAATCCATTGAATGAATCCGTTAGTGAATCCGTTTGATGAATCCGTTAGTGAATCTTCTTGGATGAGTCCATTGGCGAACCCTTGTTGACGAATCCTTTAGTAAATCCGTTAGTGAATTCTCTTGGATGAGTCTGTTTGTGAACCCTTGTTGACAAATCCGTTAGTAAATCTGTTTGATGAATCCGTTAGTGAATTCTTGTTGATGAATCCGTTAGTGAATCCGTTGCTTTGCTTCAAGAAGTGGTGAATTTAGTGGCTCACCGCGGACCGAATTGCTATCGGTGACTGCATTTGATGTTGACTTTTCCTGGGGTGCGGGCACAGTTGACTGCGGGCCAAAAAGTATGTTTTCCCTTTAGCGAGGAAAATGTCGAGATTAACTTTGACTGTTGTAACCGTCGGTTTTAACGGTGTCCGTTGCGGAATTTTTGTACTTGAAATGCCCCAAGGCGGAGCTGAAAACTCGGATGGGAGTTGAATGCATATTGATGTGATGTATTTATTCCTGCATGGGAACTTGCACCTGGGTTTGACTGAACAAGGGAAGCGCCCGCGTCTGAGAATGGCTGTGGGACGCGCGCGCGGCACGTGGGGGTAACAGGAGGCACGCGCATCTCGCTTAAGTTCAGTATATATACAGAAACTGCTCATTCTGTTCGAGCCAAGTTCAAAAATAGCCCAAACTCTCTGTATTCTGAGTTAAAATTCTGCGAGGAAATCATCCCAAGACGATTCCTTTGTTCATTTGAGACCATTCTATCGAAGAATCATGTCGAGTTCTCATCAAACACCCCCTTTTGAGATGCCCATGGGTGAAGAGGCTGAGGTTAGGGTTGAGGCTATGGACCCAAGGAAATTGACTTATGAGTCCCATACTCATATCTCCCACTTTTTTTCTGCGGGATTGGTAAGGATTTCGCCTCTTTTTGTTGATTTTTTGGCATTTTAGGGCTATGTCATTGTTGCCCGTAATACTGCTGCAGCGACCCTTTCGATCATGGCTGGATGCTGTTGTTCTTATTGATTTGTTGCGAAAGGAATGCTTGGAAACCCATTTGCATGCTCACACACTTGTTTGCACGTGGTGATTTTGTTGAATTTTTCATGTTGAGTTTGGCCATTTTCTAGCCGTTATGCTGACAAATTTTTCCTTTATCTCTTGTTTCCTTTCAGAGGTGGAACCATTTGACCAAGATCCGTGGTGGTTCTCAAGCGCCCGTTTCTATATGGAGGAAACTGCCAGAGAATGTACAGACTCGGGTGGCCGCTACATTTTTCGGTCCTTTCATTACCAGTCTGCCTTCGTTGAAGAATGATCCTGATGTGATTCAGGCTTTGAGGGAGCGATGGTGGGACACCACTCACACCTTCCACTTGCCAATGGGGGAGGTGACTATGACCCCGACTGACTTTACGGCTCTGACCGGTTTGCCTTTTTCGGGGGTACCTGTCCCCTGTGGTGTTGCCGAGACTGCTAGAATGCCTGCCGAGCTGTTGGCTTTGGTTGATTATGAGCTTGTGGTGAAGAACTCCTGAGTGACTTGGGGGAAGTTCCGGACTTATTTTAGAGTCCTTGAGGCTGAGTCTTGGGGAGTTACTGCTGACAGGGTCGAGGCAGTGGCCAGGTGTTTCATTTGGTTTGCTATGTCCCATACTCTGTTTGCCAATGGGGGAAGTTCTGCGGCTTTATCCTTGTTGGACCTTCTGATTGACTTGGACCAAGTTTCTCAGTACAACTGGGGTGCAGCGGGTTTGGCTGCTTGTTATCACGGTATGGAACTGACCAGCCGTTCGACACAGAGCTCGGTCACGGGCTTTTCTCTTGCTTGGGAGGTATATTCGTCACTATGCCCTTTTTTATATTTCTGTCTTATCTGTACTTTCAACTGTAGTTAACTCTGCCTTTGCCTCTGTTTGCAGCTGTGGGCTTTTGCCATTATAGGCATGAGAGATTTCAGGATTGGGAGAGAGGGTCAGCCCATGTACCCTGATTGTGGTAGGTGGTCTTACAAGGCCAGAAATGTGAAGACTAGCACAGCCCCCATTAGCTTGGTTTCTACCCGGCAGTATCTGGATGGTCTGAGGCCCGAGTCTATATCTCAGACACTGATTCCCTGGAGACCGATATATGGTTCCATAGAGCATACTCTGCTGCCCACTCGCTCTAGGTTACTGATGAGTTCGGTGGAGTGCATGGCTATGTACTTGGGAGAGAGAGTGTACTGGCAGCATGGGAGCCAGATGGTGGATTATCATAACTCGCCTAGGCCAGCGGTCCCAGAGTTTCCTCCTTTCTATCCTCGTAACTGGGAGCACTGTCTGAGGATGACAGGCCCATGTACATAGCAGGGGTTGATGCTACCCCTTTCATTTATCTTTATCATGATTATGGCCTCTTTCGGGCGAACCATTTGATGCCGGGCTTTATGTATGCCGATCCTCGGGGAACACAGCCTGCCCCTTCGACTTCTACACAGTTTTACCCTACTGGTGCAGGTTATTGCTTTGATCCTCCTCTGCCTCCTTCTTATTATACCTACTCCAATTTGGGGTTGTTGATGAGAAGAGGGAGATTGTCCCTGAAGATATGTCACCGGGGAGGGAGCCCCCGGCCCAGACTGCTGTGGTATGACTTTTACTTTTCTTGCACCTTTCTGATTATGGCCCACCTTTCTGTTCTAGTCTGTCTCATCTCAGTACACTGATGAAGTTTCCTGTTTCTGTTGTGACAGGTACCCGTGGCTGCTTATAGGTACATAGGCCGCCAGAACAAGGGGATGAGGAGCAGGCTGCGCCGTCTGTAGGAGAGAGTCCTAGAGATGTGTAGAGACATGGATACTTTGACCAGGGAGGCTACAAGGACCGTGTCTGGAGCTGCTAGAGGCATGGCTATAGGTTACCATGGCATGGGGTGAGGTTTCAGAGATGCGGCCCTTGATGTGGATGAGGCTGTGCAGTCGGCTAGGTAGTCACAGCCGCGGAGGTGCTAGTTCATCAACCAGAGGGCCAAAGAGGGCTCGTCACGAGATCGTTGTTGAGGAGTCTGAAGAAGAGTCTGATGATGATGACGAAGAGACCGAGAGTGGTGATGAGGGTGAGCACAGTGCCACAGGGGATGATTCGGAGTAGACCGAGGAGGACGAGTGCCTGAACAATTTATTTTTTAACATGTAATAACATTTAGCGCATATTTACAATCCTAGCTATTTTATCTACATTTTGTTTTATGTTTTATTTAGACTCGATCTTAGGTGTCGACTCTTTACAAACAAAATGTGTGCCCAAAGTGTTCCACTTGTTGCGGGTGAATCTTGCTTTGTTGCTATAGATTTTGAACTGTTGCAGGTTGAAGGTGTTGAAAATGCCTGGGCTGCTGCTGAACTGACAAAGGCCTATTCTGTTCTGTCGTCTGTAAGACGCGCGCGCATCTTGACTTTGATGCGGGAGGCGTGCGTGTTGCACCTTCAAGGGAGGAGGCGCCCGCGTCTGGGCTGCTGATTTACAGCCCCTTTCTTTCTAAACTGGGTTGTCCAACAGTTATAAATTTGAACCCATTTCAACCAGTTTAGTCACACAGCAATATTCTGCACTACTTCTCATTTCTTTAGGTCTCCAATTCTAGTCAAGAATGGCCCCCATGACTTTTTCCTTTGAGGTGAAAGTGTTCGTCCTCTAAGGTGAGCAAGTGAAGTTCATCACTATTGTGAAGGCACGCCCGAGTGTCTTTGACCGTTTGGGGAGGCCAAATGAGGTTGTTGCGGAGCCTTCGAAGCCGATGGTTCACGTTGAATCCCCTAGGCCACATTATTTTCCGAAAAATAAAAGAGGCAAATGTAAGGGCCATTCTCCTCATGTGTGGAAGCGTCCTTACAGGGCTTCGGTCAAGGCTTCTTTTGACAAAGGCGAAGGGAAAGGGAAGGTCATTGATGAAGCTCTGCCCCGTCCTAGCGTCTTCTCTCGTCTTGGTGGTTCCAAGAGTGCTCCGCCCCCAACCAAGAAGATCAAAGGCCATAGCAAGAAGCAATGGGTTCCCAAACCGAAGAAAGATTAGATTTTTCTTTGTACCCTAAGAGATTGCAATTAATAGACCACTTGTTAGGCTTTAATGTTTTAATGTCTTTTATTGCTCAACACCGTCCGTTGTGGTGGTTAAAATAATTCAAGAGATGAATAAAAATTGCATTCTGTTATGACTTGATTGGGTAAAAATTTATGTTTTAGACCGCACCCGAAGGTTGCCTACGTTCCTATTGTAGAGAGGCTCAGGTTTCCGGAGTTCAAACAAATGAAGACCATTTTTTTTTGTGCACCTTGTTTTTTGCCTAGACCGCCCTTTCGGGTTTTCAATCTAGCGGGCTTCTTTTTTTGCACGTGCTCTAATTTTTGCCTAGGCCGCCCTTGCGGGTTTTCAACCTAGCGAGCGTTTTTTTTTATGGTCTTTATTTGTTAAGTGTAGAACTTCTTGAGCTTGTCGATGTTGACCTCCTTTGGCAATTGATCACCATCCAAGTCTACGAGTCGGACTGCACCGCCGCTTAGTATCTTCTTGACCACGTAAGGACCGATCCATCAAGGTCCCCATTTCCCAAGGGGATTCATGGCATTGGGAGGATGTTTCTCTTAGGACCAAATCTCCCACTTTGATATTTCGAGGCTTCACCTTCTTGTTGAAAGCTCTTGCCATTCTTTGTTGGTAAGCCCTTGTGCGTTCGAATGCTCTTAATCTCTTTCGTCGAGTAGGGCTAGTTGCTCGTATTGACTTTGCATTCAATCGACCTCGTTGACTTGGTTCTCGAGTAAGACCCGTAGAGAAGGAACCTCGAGTTCGACCGGGAGTACGTCGTCAGAACCATAAACCAATGAGTAAGGAGTTTCTCCCGTTGCTGACCGTATTGATGTGCGGTAGCCGCACAATGCTAGCAGTAATTTTTCGGGCCAATCCCTTCCCGTTGAAGCCATTTTTCGTATGATGACTTCGATTGTCTTATTTGCTGCTTCGACTGCTCCATTGGCTTGGGGGAGGTACGGGGATGACCTGTGCTTGTTAATTTTGTGGTTAACCAAAAGTGCATCAATTTCTTTCTCAAAGTGAGAGCCATTGTCGGAGATGATTTTATGGGGGACACCATATCGGCACATAATGTTGTTCTTCACGAATTCGGCCACTTTCTTGGCGTTGAGAACTCGGTAAGCTTGTGCTTCGACCCATTTTGTGAATAGTCTACGGCCACAAGGATGAATGACTATTCGTTGCTCCCCGTAGGATGGACTTTGCCGATGATATCTATGCACCAACAAGAGAATGGCCAAGATGTGGTCATGTTGTACAGTTGTGAAGGCAGAGCATGTTGTAGATTAGCATGGAACTGGCACTTAGCGCATTTCTTGACTTTCTCGATGCAGTCTCTTTCCATTGTAGTCCAATAGTAGCCAATACGGAGTATCTTCTTGGCTAACATAATCCCATTCATGTGGGGTCCACACTCGCCTTCATGGACTTCGTGCATGATTTCTTAAGCTTCGGACTCGTTTGCACATAAAAGATTGATCCTTGATGAGGTCTCTTGTAGACTCGGTTTCTAATTAACACATATCTGGCGGCTAGCTTTGTAGTGCCACTCGAGATTTCCCGTTGCTATTGTCGGGGAAGGTGTCGTTGTTGAGAAAATTCATGATGTCAGTGTACTACGGGGGGTTATCTTGGATTTCATTGATCTCAATGTTTTATGCAGTATGCCGGACTGGCCCTCCTTGAAATTTTGAAGGGTTTCACCATTTTTCCTTTGGGCATCTCAACCAGCGAGGTTATAGTAGCCAAAGCATCGGCAAAGCGATTCTTGTCCCTTGGCAAATAAGTGAATGTGATGTCTTGGAACTATTCAACCAATTCCTCGAGGTGTTGACCATACTTTTGGAGGGTCGGGTCTTGGATTCGCCATTTACCCGATGTTTGGTTGATAAGGAGCAGGGAGTCGCCGAATACTTCTAATTATGTGACATTTCTTTCTAGAGCTGCTTCCAGCCCCGCTATGCATGCCTCATACTCGGCAATGTTGTTGGTAGCTTCGAATTCAAGACGGATGGACATTGGAGTGTAGATGTCCTTTGGATCGACAAGCAACATTCCTATCCCAAAACCATGTTTGTTGAAGGCGCCATCAAAAAAATGTTGCCATTTATTTTCTTCGGTTGTAGTGCAAACCAAGTGCTCATCGGGAAACTGTATGTCCTCCCCCTTCACTTCGTCACACGGAAATTCAGCGAGCTGATCACTGAACACTTTCCCCCTGATGGATTTGCGCGTGACGTAAGTGATATCATAGCCGGCGAGCATGAAGTACCATTTAGCTATCCTTTTCAACATGAAAGGCTTCTCGAAGATGTAGCGGAGTGGGTCCACTTTTGCTACTAGCTTGATCGGGAAGGCTTCCATGTAATGTTTGAGCTTTTGAGTAACCCAAACCAGTGCTGCACATGACTTCTCTAAGACAGAGTAGTTCTTTACACCTCCTTGAAATCGGCGACTGGCAAAATAAATGGCATTCTCCTTTGTGGTGTCTCGTTGCTCTTGTGCTAGCATAGCCCCTAGGGCTTCATTGTTCACCATGAGATAGAGCAAGAGAGGTTTCTCTTTATAAGGTGGAACCAAAACTAGAGGACATGTCAAATAGTGCTTGACTTGGTCGAAAGCTTCTTGGCAAGCGTCGGTCCATTCTAGAGCCACATTCTTCTTAAGTAGCTTGAAGATTGGCTCGCACATGGAAGTGAGCTGGTGCACAAACCGACTGATGTACTGAAGTCTCCCCATGAAACCTTTGATTTCTTTCTGTGTCTTGGGAGGAGACATATCAATGATCGCCTTGATTTTTGAGGGATCTGCTTCAATACACCTTTCTATGACCATGTAACCAAGAACTTTTCCTCGGATAACCCCAAAAGTGCACTTTGCGGGGTTAAGCCTCATCTTGTGTTGACACAGTCTTTCAAAGAACTTGCGGAGGTCGATCAAATGTTGACCGTCGGTCCCTTTGGAATGAATGATCATGTCGTCCACATAGACCTCAATTTCCTTGTGAATCATGTCATGGAACATGTCTGTCATGGCCGTTTGATAAGAAGCCCCAACGTTCCTTAACCTAAACGGCATGACTGTGTAGCAAAAGGTGCCCCACGGTGTTGTGAAAGCAGTCTTGTGTTGATCCTCCTCGCCCATGAGAATCTGATTGTACCCAGCAAAAACATCCACAAATGAGCGGACCTCGTAGGCAGCGGTGGAGTCGACTAGCATGTCGATGTTGGGTAGTGGAAAGTCTTCCTTTGGGGAAGCTTTGTTCAAATCCCAGAAATCCACACAAACACGGACCTTGCCGTTGGCTTTTCGGACTGTGACCACATTAACTAGCCATGTCGGATATTCAATAACTTTGATGAAGCCCACACTGAGAAGCTTCTCTATCTCTTCCTTGACTTGTAGAGACCATTTTGGCTTGATCTTTCTGAGCTTTTGCTTGATTGGCTTGGCGTCGTCTCTGATCGGAATTCTGTGTTCAGCGACCTTTCTGTCCAAACCCGGCATGTCTTTGTATGACCATGCGAATACATCCACGAACTCTCTGAGCAGTGCAGTCAATCTGTCTTTATTGTCCCCCTTGAAGAAGCTTCCGATCTTGGTTTCTTTCGGCTCTTCGTCAGTACATAGATTAACAACATGCAATTCTTCGTCAGCCCCTGGACCATTTTCACCACGACTACGGACCTGCTGAGCAAGTTCATTTAAGTATGTTGTGTTTTCGTGGTCTATTTCATCATTATTTGAATCGTTATTAACTAGTTCATTAGATTCGTTATTAGTTAATTCATCATTCATGATGTTTGCAATCTCGGGGTACTCAGAAAGATCAAATTTTTCATTAACAAAGAAAAGGAACACACTCTCGGCTATGGCCTCCATATCCTCTTGGGTGAGAGTGTCGGAAACACTCTTGGACTCAAAAGTGAAAGTGAACAAGTCTTCCTTTGTAACCTTGCGCGGAATGCAACCCATCTTCTCGACCAAGAATTCTTCGTATACCACGGGTCCTTTCGTAGAATACCAGTTGTTGATCGGCTCAGAGCTCGGCTGAATCTCGATGATAGTATCCCTTCTTGTGTCGGTGTCGTAGATGGAATTGACTTGGCACTCATCCATGATGGCGAGTTCTTCGAACATGGAGGCTAAATTTGTCAATTCTTCCCCCACGGTGATCTCTGTCTCGGACTCTATGGTCACTTTCTTCCCCCACCATTCACGGGGTAACATTGGAGTTGGTTCCTTTTCGGACTTCTGGATCTCACAGTCGGCAAAGATCTCAAGGACGGGCTTTCTGATGCCCTTGCTGTTAACCCATAGCTCGGGAAAGATCATGTACAGAACATCTTCCCCTTGGCAAACAAAATAGCTATTCAACGTCTTGCGGTAAGGCCTTATATTGGGAATCCCATAATGATGGCCTTCCCTACGAGCTCGGGTCTTTTCATTCTTGACGGCTTGCTCGAGTTTTAAGTCATCTTTGGAAGGCTCATATCACAAACCGAACTTATTCTTAACAAAAGGAACCTCAATAGGTTGCATTCTCCCTTGTTGATATTTCCCGAGGCCTAAACCAGGGAAGTAGTTCATGTTCCTCATCATGCGGAGGACTTTGCGATTACCGAGGGTCAATGATCTGTTTCCCCCTTCTTTGTCAATGGCGTTGATTGAGACGCTGGAGAGGGTAGAGTCTGCTAAACCATGCTGAATTTGGTGGATGGGTTCCCCCTTTCTGTGGATAGTGACGTTTTCTGCCATAACGGTCACTATTTCATCCCCATTTCTGAACTTTACACACTGATGGAGAGTCGAAGGGACGGCGTTAGAACTGTGTATCCATGGGCGGCCCAAAAGCAAGTTAAATGAGGAAGGTACATCGAGCACTTGAAACTGGACGGACATGGCCATGCTCCCAAACTCAATGTCTATTTCCACCATACCCATGACTGTACGGGCAGTGCTGTCGTAACCTCGGATTACTTGAGTAGAAGGCTTCAAATCTGAATTCTTAAGCCCTAGTATGCCCATGATTCGGCCGGGCATTAGGTTGAGTGCGGACCCACCGTCAACCAAGACTCTTGAGATAGGTCTCCCCCTTGTTCTCACCTTGAGATAAATGGCCTCATTGTGGTCGGAACCAAATGTTGGAAGGTCCATATCGGCAAAGGTGATGACATTGCCAAAATGAATGTGACTTATCATTGCAGTGAGGTCCTCGGGAGTAGTATCGGGAGAGATCGACGTGTCGTCGAGATTACTAATGACAAGATCTCGGTGCTTCTTTAAGGATGCAATAAGGTCCCAAATGGAGATGTTGGCTTGAGTTTTCTTGAGTTGAACTAGTAGAGGGTCTTCGGGAGTGTCGCGAGCTTGCGACCTTTGAGAAGAGGTGCTTGGTGCAGAAGTGGAGGGGTTTCTTGCTATGACTCATCCGGATCGAGTTAGCATGTTGACGTTCCCATCTTTCTTCTTTTTCCTATTCTGTAGTACTTCCCTCATTACATCATCGTAAGTCACAACATAACAAGAATTATCAATCTTATTCATGGCATTGGAGCCCTCATTCACAATTGGGATTGAATGAGTGGTCTCCTCAAATTCTCCTATCTCTATTACATTGACACCACCCTCATTAGAAACAATGAATTCCTTCTTGTCTATGAGATCTTGGATGACATTGCGGAGAACGAAGCATTCCTCGATGGTGTGGCCACTATATTGGTGGTAGCCACACTACTTGTGATGAGCATGATTGGCATTGACCGTCTTGGGTTGGTACCCTTGTATGGGTGTGACTTGCCCCTTTGCTTTGAGAACTTCGAAGGCCTCGGTTTGAGTCATGCCTTGGAGAGGCGTGTAGACACGGTCATTTCGAGACTTCTTGCCTTGGGGTGGAGAAACCTTTTAGTAATTCCCCTTGTCGGTGGTGACGGCATTAACTGAAGCCTCTTTTGAGGAGCTAGAGGCGGCCTTATAACGGAGGGTAGGAGCACTTTTCTTGATTTCCCTAAGCAACTCATCCATTCGGATCCCCGCCTCATACATTTGAGAGAAATCGGCATAGCAAGCCCCACTTAGGTGGGTGCGGAGATCAATCTTTAGATACTTAAGAAAGATGTCCATTTGCTCCTTGGTGTTAGGCCTCTCGACGATCTCAGCAAGCTTGTCATTCCACCTTCTTGTGAAGTCAATGAAGGACTCGTTGTCCCTTTGAGTGGTGTTTTCAAGCTCTTTCTTGGTTGGCCGGTGGGTGGTGTTGCCTTGGTATTGACTCTTGAAGGCAAGCATGGCGGCGTCCCAATCAAGACAGACTGTGAGCGGGAGAGTAGCATACCAATCCTTTGCCGCCCCCACGAGAGTAAGAGGGAAACATTGTGCCATAACCTTGGGTGAGACCTTCTTCGGTACCATAGCCCAAATGTAAGTCTCGATGTGTGCCATGGGACAAGAGTTGCCCTTGAACTTGCTGATGTCGGGCATCTTGAACTTGTCAGGGAGGGAAGCCATTGTGTTCATGAGAATGGATGACTGATAGAGGCTTGTATCAGAGCCTTTACCCAAGTTGAGACTGTTGAAGCGTTGATCTATGTAGGCCATGATTGAATCAACCATCTTGGGCTCATTGTTCTCGGTGCTTGGTTCCCCCATCTTCTTGGTTCGGGCACTGACATAGGGGCTCTCAAACAAACCATCGGTCCATTCGGACTCGTCATTGTCTTTCTTGTTTTTACCCTTGGCGAGCTTGGTGAGCTTTTCTTTCATTAGCTCCATTTCGGCCTCGTGGGTCTCCCTTTGGTTGTCGAGGTGGGATTGCCAAATGTCATCTTTGCTTTGAGCCTCCTTATTAAGAGTTGAGACTTGTTCTTGGAGAAATTGAACCATGGTTGAGAGTTGCTCGAGAGTCATGGTGTTGTCGGTGTTAGAGCCGCCGGCCATTGACGCTGTCGAAGCTGTTGGAGTGATCTCTTCACGAACTAACCGATTCGTTGAATCCCGGTAGACCCGGTAAGTACCAATTGAACCTATATTGCAGAAGAGGCCCTTGTTAGTCTTGAGTACACTTTCGGTTCATGAAGAGGCTTAGAACAAACAGTGGGCACACGACTCAAACCACATAATGGAATCGTCACACTAGTATATAGACCATCTCGCGGTCCCATATACTCATCGGATTCCATCACGCTTGTGAATCCTACACATGTCGGGATTAAACTAAATTAATGTAGTAAAGCATACATGCGGGGACGGATTTTTATTTCGTCCATAATAACCACTTGGGGACGGATTTTTATTTCGTCCATGAAAACCACTTGGCATGTATGATTTGAAGACATTAGTTTACGGAAATCTCGGCATATGAAAACCAACTTTAGTCACGGAGTGTTAGACCCTAACTAGAATTGTGTTGGCTTGTGCTCGGCTAAATGAGAGGCTTAAGGTCACCCCCGGCATGTAGTCATGAACTACGCCACGGGTTGAGGTTTACCGCTTCGAAAGAGTCAAGGTCGGGTGGAGCTTGAAACTTCATATGACGGGCCTCGACGGGTTTGGGGTTATGAACTTGTGCGACTCGATAGTGAGCAATTTATAGGAATTTGTGCACATAGTGTGAGGTCTAACACGTGACAAAACATTTTTATTATTTTTTTTATGAAAGAAAAGTAAATAAGCACATAATTACAACTTTCGAATCACCCGTGTGACCGATAAAAAAAACGCGAAAGTAAAACAGTCCAAAAGGCCAGATTAGGCCTGATGCAGGCAACTGTGCCCACACCCCATCAAATCTGCTCTGTTCTGAAACCTGTTCTTGTCCTGGAAACCTACCCAGAAGCGCGCGCCTCTGGATGATGATGTGGGAAGCGCGTGCATGGCGCAATGTCTATTGGAGGTGCCCGCTTCTGGGAAAACCTGTCAGAATGTCAGACTTTGGACTCAGGGGATTACCCTGGTCCTGAATGTATTGTAACCCTTGCAGAAATGATTAGTGTAGAAAGAAGAAGAGAGAACTAGGAAGAACATATGGGATACGGGCGACTCTGGTCCTTGATGTGGGATGCGCGCGCCTTAGGCCAAGAAGGCCAGAGGCGCACGCCTCCCCCATCAGAGACCAGAATGCCCCAAAAAGATGTAGATTTTGAACAAAATGTAAGTTTAACCCTCAAACTTCCCCAACGGATTCGCCACTGTAGATACCCCGGGGAGGGCCCACCGCTCGGCTAGTGCGGTGGAGGGATCCTAGGATGTCTAACTTGTTTTAGAGTCACCACCTATGTTTTAGAGGAACATAAGAAAAACCTAATGTGTAGCCTAAGTTTGATTTACGAAAATAGAGATTCTTGTTTATGAGGTTCGGGGGTTAGGTTACGAGATGGGAAGTACTTAAACACCCATCTCGCCCAACTAATGTTGGTCTTGCTTGTTCAAAATCTACATAATCAAAATGTTCTTCCTATTCTTCGATGATGATAAAAGGGGTTAAAAAGGGGTTTTTTAGAATGTAGGGAGATAACTCCTTGACTAACTTCAATGAAGTAAAGTAATCATTGGTGTCATGTCCCAAAATGTTTGGGTGATTTCACTTTTGATGAAATAAAAGAGAAGAAGAAGGATGAAGTATAGAAGAGGGAAGAGAATGGTCTTTTACCTATGCTTCAATGTGACTTCAAATATTTCTTAAGAAATTTCCTTTGAAATGCCTTGAATATTTTTTTGTATAGTTTTCTTTCTTCCAAAAAGTCTTTCCTTTTCCAATGGTGGAGAAGAAGGGTTTATATAGTTGTAAAACACAAGGTTTTGGTGCCAAAACTCAGTCACCAAGAAATCTTTCTCGGGCAAAATCATGTAAAATGAGCAAGGGAGAGATTCTTGGACAGAAATCTGTAACTGACGCCCAGAGGCGCGCGCTTCCCACCTTGGGTGTGGAAGGCGCGCGCTTCTGGCTCCTTTGGCCGGAGGCGCGCGACTCAGAGAAGGATTTTTTGACAGAATGGACTGGAAAGTCAGCCCTGCTATTCAGTTTAGTCCCTGGACTTAACGGGGTCAGTCAGGAACTTAACGGAAGTAACAGAAACTGACAAAAAACACTTAATAGAGGGAGAAACACAAAATCAACCGTGCAATCGGGGTGAGCGGTCCAAGGCGGGGTGTCTACAAATGGTACTTCATGCTCGCCGGCTATGACATCACTTAGGTCACACTCAAATCCATCAGGGGGAAAGTGTTCAGTGATCAGCTTGCTGAATTTCTGTGTGACGAAGTGAAGGGGGAGGACTTACAGTTTCCCGACGAGCACTTGGTTTGAACTACAACCGAAGAAAGAAAATGGTAACTTTTTTTCGATGGCGCCGCCAATAAACATGGTTTTGGGATAGGAATGTTGCTTGTCGATCCAAAGGACATCTACACTCCAATTGCCATTCGTCTTGAATTCGAAGCAACCAACAATGTTGCCAAGTATGAGGCATGCATAGCGGGGCTAGAAGCGGCCCTAGAAAGAAATGTCACAGAGCTAGAAGTATTCGGTGACTCCCTGCTCCTTATCAATCAAACATCTGGTAAATGGCGAATCCAAGACCCGACCCTCCAACAATATGTCAAACACCTTGACGAATTGGTCGAACAATTCCAAGACATCACGTTCACTTATTTGCCAAGGGATAAGAACCGCTTTGCCGATGCTTTGGCTACTATAGCCTCACTGGTTGAGATGCCCAAAGGAAAAATGGTGAAACCCTTCAAAATTTCAAGGAGGACCAGTCCGGCATACTGCATGAACATCGAGATCAATGAAGTCCAAGATAACCCCCCGTGGTACACTGACATCATGAATTTTCTCAACAACGGCACCTTTCCCGATATGTGTTGATTGGAAACCGAGTCTACAAGAGACATCATCAAGGGATCAACCTTTTATGTGCAAACGAGTCCGAAGCTCAAGAAATCATGCACGAAGTCCATAAAGGCGAGTATGGACCCCATATGAATGGGATTATGTTAGCCAAGAAGATACTCCGTACTGGCTACTATTGGACTACAATGGAAAAAGACTGCATCGAGAAAGTCAAGAAATGCGCCAAGTGCCAGTTCCATGCTAATCTACAACATGCTCCACCTTCACAAATGTACAACATGACCACACCTTGGCCATTCTCTTGTTGGGGCATAGATATCATCGGCAAAGTCCATCCAACGGGGAGCAACGGACAGTCATTCATCCTTGTGGCTGTAGACTATTTCACAAAATGGGTCGAAGCACAAGCTTACCGAGTTCTCAACGCCAAGAAAGTGGCCAAATTCATGAAGAACAACATTATGTGCCGATATGGTATCCCCCATGAGATCATCTCCGACAATGGCTCTCACTTCGAGAAATAAATTGATGCACTTTTGGTTAACTACAAAATTACCAAGCACAAGTCATCCCCGTACCGCCCCCAAGTCAATGGAGCGGTCGAAGCAGCAAATAAGACAATCGAAGTCATCATACGAAAAATGGCTTCAACGGGAAGGGATTGGCCCGAGAAATTACCGCTAGCATTGTGGGGCTACCGCACATCAATACGGTCAGCAACGGGAGAAACTCCTTACTCATTGGTTTATGGCTCTGAAGCCATACTCCCGGTCGAACTCGAGGTTCCTTCTCGATGGGTATCACTCGAGAACTAAGTCAACGAGGTTGATTGGATGCAAAGTCGATACGAGCAACTAGCCCTACTCGATGAAAAAATATTAAGAGCGTTCGAGCGCACAAGGGCTTACCAAAAAAGAATGGCAAGAGCTTTCAACAATAAGGTGAAACCCCGAAATATCAAAGTGGGAGATTTGGTCCTAAGACAACATCCTCCCAATGCCATGAATCCCCTTGGAAAATGGGGACCTCGATGAATCGGTCCTTACGTGGTCAAGAAGATACTAAGCGGCGGTGCAGTCTGACTCGTAGACTTGGATGGCGATCAATTGCCAAAAGAGGTCTACCTCGACAAGCTCAAGAAGTTCTACGCTTAACAAATAAAGACCATTAAAAAAAAAACGCTCGCTAGGTTGAAAACCCGCAAGGGCGGCCTAGGCAAAAATTAGAGCACGTGCAAAAAAGAAGCCCGCTAGATTGAAAAACCCGAAAGGGCGGTCTAGGCAAAAAACAGGGTGCACATAAAAAAAAATGGTCTTCATTTGTTTGAACTACGGAGACCTGAGCCTCTCTACTAGAGGAACGTAGGCAACCTTTGGGTGCGGTCTAAAACATAATTTTTTACCCAATCATGTCATAACAAAATGCAAATTTTTATTCATCTCTTGAATTATTTTAACGACTACAATGGATCTTGTTGAGCAATAAAAAAACAATAAAACATTAAATCCTAAACAAGTGGTCTATTAAATTACAATCTTGGGGTACTAGGAAAAATCTAATTTTCTCTTAGCCTTTGAAGGGCCACCCGAACAGCTCTCAATCCTATTCTTCTTGGGAGGCCTAGGAACACTGAGGTGGACCGAAACCTTCTGCGCAGCAACGCGCCTCCAAGCATAGAAGCTATCCAAAGGGGTACCGAAAGGGTCAGCCAAAATATTGTGCGAATCAGCAGCAACTTCCTTATACCGCAAAGCACTACTAGGCTCAAAGTCTTTTCCTAACAACTCAGCGCGAAGCACGTCAACCCAAGTAATGATGCGGTAAAGAGTGCCAAACAGATAGTCCAAATAACTCTCGAGAAGAAAGATACTACCCCGGTAAATAGGGGCAGAAGCCCACCGATGGCGGTCATCTCCCCAAGCTGACTGAAGTTCTGCTGAAAAGACCGGACCCATATATGAGACTGGGCGAAACACCCCACTCCAAGAAAAAGGAATAATCTGTTGATGACCGAACTGCCTCAAAACCCGCTCCGGATGGTAAAATGAAGAGTCTCTTAAGCCGGGTAAGACCACATGCTCAAAACCCGAGGTCCATTTCACAAAAGGACGAAGACCCCAAGAGGGAGGGCACCACTCAATGTCGGCCGATGCCCGAGAAGCAAAGAATTTTTTCCAACAATCCTCGGTTAAGTCTCGGACCAGCAATTTTCTCCTATGAACAGCAAATGGAGACAGATCGCCATCCGGAGAATAAATCCTGAAATGCTCTCGAAGCCATATAGTCAATAGGAAGGGGCTTGCCCGACGCATCTCACCTGTCCGATGCAGCTCATCAAGGCCATGCAGAGTTTCCCCCATAATAAGAGGAATTATGCTAAACTGTTGCTCTTTTGCCTACAAGATTATCTCAGCCAACTGTGCATCCGCTGTCCCGAAAGGTGCAACGAACAGAACCTCGTTGAAAAGGCAAACTGCCATAGCATTCCTCTTGAAGGACTGAACCGTCGGGTCCTCCGAATGCAAGCTGAAGAACATTGGCAACTCGGTTATATCTACCATGTTACCATGCAACATCTTCCTCACATCCTCGACAGGAAGATTCAACAAATCGGACCAAGAGTCAATCACGCCTCGATGGTATTTGGGTACAGCAATATGACCCACCAACGGCATGCCAAGGATGGCACTAAAATCATCAACAGTTGGCACCATTTAATTCGCCGAAAAGTTGATGGGGTGATTGTCGCAATCCAAAAAGGCTACAGCGGCCTTCAATAAATCCCAATCCGGCTTCAAAGTCCGAAGTGTAAAAAGAATTCGGAAACCAAAATCTTTGATGAAAACTTTCTTGGGATGGGTCTTGAAAGAGTACGTGAAGGTCGACAAATCCTTCTCATACTCACCAACAACCTTGGCGTCAAGAAAAAAATAATTGGAAGCCATGGAAAATGTGGATTACAAACAAGATTGAGTAAGAAAGAATGTTCGAAAATGGCAGAAAAAACTGTTGGGAGAATAGTCTCGGACAGAAGCTGATATTATAGCTGTTGGGGATCCTTTGGCCAGCAAATGTCAAGCCCCGGATTCCGCTTCCCAGAAGTGCGCTCCTCCCGAAACCTACACGAGAAGCGCGTGCATCCGATAGACGCTAGCAGAGGCACCCACCTCCCGTCTCAAGAAATACCTCAATTGACCCTTATCAAAGAAGGAAGCTCAAGCAGCCCCAAGACCAACAGGATCAACATCCTTCATCAAGACCACGACAACCACTGCCCTCAAACACACAGTGTGCCACACAATAATTTAGTCCGCCCCTAAGGCATGTCTAAATTAAAGTAAGATAAGAACTCCCACCAAATGTAGGGTATGTCTCTATCTCTCTTTCACAAAAGATCAAGGTCAATCTCAACATTTTCCTCGCTAAAGGGAAAACATACTTTTCGGCCCGTAGTCAACTGTGCCCGCACCCCGGGAAAAGTCAACATCAAATGCAGCCACCAATAGCAATTCGGTCCGCGGTGAGCCACTAAATTCACCACTTCTTGAAGCAAAGCAACGGATTCACTAACGGATTCATCAATAAGAGTTCACTAACGGATTCATTCAACGGATTCACTAACGAATTCGTCAACAAGGATTCACCAACAGACCCATTCAACGGATTCACTAACAGATTCATCAATAAGAGTTCACTAACGGGCTCATTCAAGAGGATTCAGTAACGGATTCATCAAACGGATTCACTAATGGATTCATCAACAAGAGTTTTCTAACGGATTCATTCAATGGATTCACTAACGAATTCATCAACAGAGGGTTTACTAATGGGCTCATTCAAGAGGATTCACTAACGGATTCATCAAACGGATTCACTAACGGATTCATCAACAAGAGTTCACTAACGGATTCATTCAACGGATTCACTAACCGATTCGTTAACAGAGGGTCTACTAACAGACTCATTAAAAGGATCCACTAATGGATTCATTCAACGGATTCACTAACGGATTCGTCAACAGAGGGTCTACTAACGGACTCATTCAAAGGATCTATTAACGGATTCGTTCAACAGATTCACTAACAGATTCGTCATCAAGAGGGTTACTAACAGACTCATTCCAATGGATTCACTAACAGATTCATCCAACAGGTTCAACCGGTGGATTCACAAACAGATCATGCCACCTCCTCTATCGACAAAAGCCACTCACACAGGGAGCACGCCCCTATCTCTCGCAATTTCAAATTCATGCTTTTATCGAGTCTATGCTTTTTCTTAGTGATGTCCTCGGCGGATGTCTTTTCTTTCATCGGCATGTTTTGCTTCGCAATCCACGCCATTGAAGGGCTTTGTAGACACCCCGCCTTGGACTGCTCACCCTGATTGCACGGTTGATTTTGTGTTTCTCCCTCTTTTAATTGTTTTTTGTCAGTTTTTGTTACTTCCGTTAAGTTCCTGACTGACCCCGTTAAGTCCAGGGACTAAACTGAATAGCAGAGCTGACTTTCCAGTCCATTCTATCAAAAAAGCCATCCTTGAGCCACGCGCCTCCGACCATAGGAGCCAGAAGCGCGCGCCTTCCACACCCAAGGTGGGAAGCGCGCGCCTCTGGGCGTCAGTAACAGATTTCTGTCCAAGAATCTCTCCCTTGCTCATTTTACATGATTTTGCCCGGGAAAGGTTTCTTGGTGACTGAGTTTTGGCACCAAAAACTTGTGTTTTACTACTATATAAACCTCTCTTATCCACCATTGGAAAGGGGACTCCTCTTTGAAGAAAGAAAACTATACACAAAGATATTCAAGGCATTTTGAAGGTAATTTCTCAAGAAATATTTGAAGTCACCTTGAAGCATAGGTAAAAGACAATTCTCTTCCCTCTTCCCTACTTCATCTTTCTTCTTCTATTTTATTTCATCAAAAGTGCAATCACCCAAACATTTTGGGACATGACACCAAAGATTACTTCACTTCATTGAAGTTAGTCAAGGAGTTATCTCCCTACATTCTAAAAACCCCCTTTTTAACCCCTTTTATTATCATCGAAGAATAGGAAGAACATTTTGATTATGTAGATTTTGAACAAGCAAGACCAACATTAGTTGGTCGAGATGGGTGTTTAAGTACTTCCCATCTTGTAACCTAACCCCCACGCTCGTCCAGGGTATCTACACCTAGGCACATTTGTTAAACGTTGTATAAGTTATCATTTTATTCATGATGATAAAGAGATGTTAAGATTATTATTGTTAAGCACTAGTATAAAGGCTAAATGATCATGGAATGATCATGTTAGATTTATGGGTACTTGTTTGGAACAAGGTACTGGACATGACCCGCGGTATGAGATTTATGTCATGGTCAATGTCATATATATAAATCTCATATTAGTTATGTCATTTGAATCCTTAGACATGAAGTTATTATAGTCTTCCACTTGATAAAGATTATGTTTGACATATTCAAACGTTACCCTTAACCAGGTAGCTATAAAGGGTATGATTGGCAGAATCAGATTCACGTAGGGAAGAATAATAAGCTAGGTGGATTTGTCCCTCTTCGGAGAGATGTCAAGCTTGGGCCCCTCGTAGGAATGATGTTGATGAAATGTTTGGCCAAACTCAAATGAATTGATTAGATCATTGTCATTTCGATTATCAACATATTCGGTATCGAGAAAAGTATTGAACAATACAAGTTGACTTGTTGACCATGACTTGTGTTCAATGACATCGTGGATAAATGGATTATGATATGTTCTAAAAGGAATGCGAACTTGTATCTGGTTATACTATTTGGGGAGGTATGACGGTTTTCTAGAACCTAATCATATCTTATGGGTTCATGTTTGGGCCCATTGCCAACTTAGTGTAATCCTAGAGGGTCACACACGAATAGAACGAATCCTAAAGGACTAAATTGGAATTTGGCAGATTTTGGTCTGTACGGCCGCGCAGATTAAAGGACTCGGCCGAGCAGCTCGGCCGAGCACTTTAAAAGGAGCGGCCGAGCAGTGCATTGTGGAATGCACGGGCCATGGTGCATGGCCGCGCAAAATAAAGGACTCGGTCAAGCAGCTCGGCCGAGAACTTTAAAAAGAGCGGCCGAGCAACCGATGGAAGGCTGATTTGGAAAGTTTCGAACTATGACGGGATTTAGACTCAAAGACCTTAAGGGTTAAGGACTTGTGAGTATAAATAGATGTTCAAACACCCCAAATCTGACCTAGTGATTATGTTATGTTTGTGAGTGCCTCCAAGGGTTTGAGAGGGTTTATTTCTTGTTCTAAGATTTCGCTAGATTGAAGAACAAGAATATTATATACATAATAATTCCATATAGTCCAATACATTATGAAAGAGTGTTTCATAATTTGGTCTAGCAACCAAGATCAAGTGTTCTTGATATTCGTTCGTGGTGTGGATACCGCTAGAGGGTGAAACTTATCATCTTCATAGTTCATGATTCTTGCTTTGTTCGTGATCAAGGTTTCAAGCCTCCATCGAATTCAAGGTTGCAAAATCAAAGGCTTTAAGGGTTAGTATTCTAGTATTCATATTGCATGTATTTGATATAATCATATGAATGGATCTATGGGCTTTGGGTTTCATGAAATTTTAAATGTTTAATTCCGCTGCGCATGTTACTAGGAAACCCAACACTTGGCATGTATGTTTGGAAGACATTAGTTTAGGGAAATCTCGACACATGAAAACCGACTTAGTCACGGAGTGTTAGACCCTAACTAGAATTGTGTTGGCTTGTGCTCGGCTGATGAGAGGCTTAAGGTCACCCCCGGCATGTAGTCATAAACTATGCCACGGGTTGAGGTTTACCGCTTCGAGAGAGTCAAGGTCGGGTGGAGCTTGAAACTTTCTAGAACGGGCCTCGACGGGTTTGGGGTTAAGAACTTGTGCGACTCGATAGTGAACAATTTATAAGAATATGTGCATGTTGTGTGCGGTCCAACATGTGACAAAACATTTTTTTTTATGAAAGAAAATCAAATAAGCACGTAATGTACAACTCTCGAATCACCCGTGTGACCGATAAAAACAAACACAAAAAAAAAACAGTTCAAAGGTCTGAATCAAGCCCTAATGCAGGCAACTGTGCCCATACCCCAATATTCTGCTCTGTTTCAAAACTGTTCTTGTTCTAGAAAACCACCCAGAAGCGCGCACCTCTGGCCTGTGTTGCGGGAAGCGCGCGTATGGCGCAGTGTCTATGGGAAGCGCCCGCTTCTGGGCAAACCTGTCAGACTGTCAGACTTTGGACTCAGGGGATTGCCCTGGTCCTGAATATACATGTGACCCCTGCAGAAATGATTAGCGTAGAAGAAAGAAGAAGAATAGGAAGAACATTAAGAAGCGGGCGACTCTGGTACTTGATGTGGGCCGCGCGCGCCTTAGGCCAAAAAGGCCAGAGGCGCACGCTTCCCCCATCCAGAACCAGAATGCCCACCAAAATGTAGACTTTGAACAACAATGCAAGTTTAACCCTAAAAAATCATCCCCAGCGGAGTCGCTACTGTAGATACCCCAGGAGGGGCCCGCGACTTGGCTAGAGCGCGCGGGTTGTCCTAGGATGTCTAATTGTGTTTTAATTGTAGAGTCGCCACCTATGTTTTAGAGGAACATAAGAAAAACCTAATGTATATAGCTTAAGTTTGATTACGAAAACAGAGATTCTTGTTATGAGGTTCGGGGGTTAGGTTACGAGATGGGAAGTACTTAAACACCCATCTCGCCTAACTAATGTTGGTCTTGCGTGTTCAAAGTCTACAAATGTAAAATAATGTTCTTCCTATTCTTGACTATAATAAAAGGGGGTTTTAAAAGGGTTTTTGGAATGTAGGGAGATAACTCCTTGACCAACTTCAATTGAATGAAGTAGCCTTTTGGTGTCATGTCCCAAAATGGTTTGGGTGATTGCACGTTTGATCAAAATAAAAGAGAAAGAGGAGGGATGAAGTAGAGAAAAGAGAAAAGAGTAGTCTTTTACCTAAGCTTCAAAATGACTTCAAGTATTTCTTGGGAAATTGCCTTTGGAAGTGCCTTGAGTGTATTTGTGTATAGATTTTGTAGATAAGAGAATTTTCGATCCTTTGAAATGGTGGAGAAGAGAGGCTTTTATAGTTGAAAAAGACATGTTTTAGGTGCCAAAACTCATTCACCAAGAAATCTTTCTCGGGCAAAATCATGTAAAATGAGCAAGGGAGGGATTCTTGGACAGAAATCTGTAACTGACGCCCAGAGGCGCGCGCTTCCTACCTCAGAGACGGAAGGCGCACGCGTCTGGCTCCTATGGCCGGAGGCGCGCGACTCAGATATGGCCTTTTTGACAGAATGGACTAGAAAGTCAGCCCTGTTATTCAGTTTAGTCCCTGGACTTAACGAAGTCACTCAGGAACTTAAAAGAAGTAACAGAAACTAACGAAAAACACATAAAAAAGGGGAAAACATAAAATCAAATATGCAATCGGGGTGGGCGGTCCAAGGCCTACAACTGCAAGTTCCAATAATTCAGTGGCCATGACACCGACTCTTGCAACCACCTCAAAGATGTGATCCAAGATCTCATAGACTCTAAGCAACTAGGGGTTCCTAATGTAGTGACAAAGCCTCTCCCAACTGAGGGAGGAGGGATCAATGTAATAGAGATAGCTAGTAAAGAAGAGGAGACTACTCGCCTAGTCCCAAATGTGGGCGAGAGCACTCCAAAGTTTAATAATGAGATTTCTTTCTGTTACATGCTTTCTTGGGATCAAGTACTAGATAGGAAAAGTAACAAGAAAAAGAAGATGTTAACTTACTCACCCGATCCGGTCGAGTCATAATCAACAAAGATCCAAGAATAGAAGAGCCATCATCTTCAAAAGAGCCTGAACCCGTTGAGCTTAATGATCCACTTCTAAAGCAACTAAAGAAAACACAAGCCAACATTTCCATATGGGATCTCTTAGGATCCTCTCACAAACATCGAATGATGATATCAAAAGCATTAGCCCAAGTCGAGGTACCAAAAGAAATAACTCCCGAAGATTTAACACAAATGGTAGGCCAAATCCACTTTGGCAATGTGATCACATTTACTGAAGCTCTTTACATAACTGCAAAATTCAATGGTCACCGAATCCCAAGAATCCTGGTAGACAATGGATCCGCCATAAACGTCTTACCAAAGAAAGTCATGGTAATGCTTGGCCTTACCTCAAGAGATCTGAAACCGTCAACTCTTACTGTACAAGGGTTTGATTGCATCGCATGCTCACCCATGGGGGCGATCACTCTAACGGTTGTAGTGGGAGAGATAACCACAAGAACAGAATTCCAAGTCATTGACATTCCTTCTTCCTTCAATCTTCTTCTAAGGCGCCCGTGGCTACACCAAACTGGAGGAGTACCATCAACTCTCCACCAATGTGTCAAGTTTAAACACAATGACATGATATTCACCGTACTTAGGGAACTAATCACCGCTAGTCTGCTCTTAGAGATTTAGCATGAGGCGGCCGACCACCTCTTTAATGGATTCGAAATACAAAAGCAAGGTAACGTACAAATGATAGAAGTGCGCAACGAGAATGACTATTCAAAGGCAATTCCATTCTCTAGAACACGCCCCGTGCTTAACATGATGCTAAAAGAAGGATACTTCCCCGGTCTCGGACTTGGCAAAGACTTACAAGGGATCAAAGAACCACCACCCGTCATTCTATATCCCCCCGAATATGGTCTAGGGTATGAGTCACCGATCAAAAGAATCCCTAAGGAAGAATGGGATTGAACTTCATACATAGTGCCAATAGCACCACCCTATTGAAGGACGCTAAACGGGTACATTGTACGCGAGGGGGAAAACTTGCCATATTTCATGTTCCCTGAACCATGGATCGACCATAGGGGGAAACAACAACCGGGCTTTGAGATCTTCAATGACTGTGATCCATACTCACTTGAAACATAACTGATACAATTCTCGTGGCTACCTCTAGAATTAGGGGGTACCAAGGCCGAAGTACTTAGTGAATGGGACTTTGTGTTGGGAGAAGACCTACTGCACCAGTTTCTCAACCTTTGTAAGCTAGAGGACACTCAAATCAATGCCATAGACAAGGGGGATGCTCCTACGCAAGACTATACCAAGCTCATCAAGAAATGTGACGAGCCCACCAAGAATTGGTACACAATTAGGGGACCCATAACAAGTGAAGACTTCCTGATCAAAGAGCTAGGATGCACTCCCCATCCCCATAGGAAGAGAAATCTTGTAACTCTTACGTTAGAATCAGATACCGCTACCGATGAGCTCACCCAAGAGGACTTGGATGCCATCGTGGAATGTGTATTACCCTACTTTCTTAATGAAAACTTAAATCTTTCCGAGTATCCTGAGATTGCAAGCGTCATAAATGATGAATTAACTAATAACTCTAACGAATTAGATAATAATGAGTCATATGACGAGATAGATCAAGAAAACGAACAAATCTTAAAAGAAATGAATAAGAAAGTAGGTTATCGTGGCGGAAATGGTCCTATTGATGCCGAAGAAATGCAAACAGTTAATTTGGGGATGAACAATGATCCGAAAGAGACCAAGATCGGCAGTTTCTTCAAGGGGGAAGACCGACAAGTCCTCATAGCACTTCTCTAAGAATTCGTAGATGTGTTCACATGGTCCTACAAAGATATGCCAGGGCTATCCAATTCGATTGTTGAACATAAGATACCACTGCTTCCTGATTCGAAACCAGTCAAACAGAAACTCCGCAGAATTAAGCCCGAATGGTCGGTACAAGTCAAACAAGAAATAGAGAAACTCTTGAGTTTTGGGTTCATTAAAGTAATAGAGTATCCAACCTGGTTGGCTAACACTGTGTAAGTTTCCAAAGCAAATGGAAAGGTTCATGTCTGCATAGACTTCCGTGACCTCAACAGAGCATCTCCAAAGGATGACTTTCCTCTCCCCAACATAGACATGCTCGTCGACAATACCGCAATGTACGAGGTCCGTTCATCGTAGACGGATTCGCTAGGTACAATCAAATCCTTATGGTTAAAAAGGATCAACACAAGACAACGTTTACCACGTTGTGGGGGACGTTCTGTTATATAGTCATGCCATTCGGACTCAAGAATGCCGGAGCCACTTACCAGAGAGCGGTAACTGTGCTATTCCACGACATGATACATAAAGAAATAGAGGTGTACGCTGACGACATGATTATGCACTCTAAAGGATCCGATGGACAACACCTTGTTGACCTTAGAAAATTCTTCGAAAGGTTTAGACACCACAAGATGAGGCTTAATCCGGCCAAGTGCACATTTGGGGTAGTGAAAGGGAAAGTGCTTGGGTACATGGTCACCGAGCGTGGTATAGAAGCTGACCCCGCTAAGATCAAAGCCATCATTGACATGCCTCTACCTAAGATGCAGAAAGAAGTAAAGAGATTCATGGGTCGCCTCCAATACATTAGTCGTTTCATCAACCAACTCACGACAATGTGCGAACCCATTTTCAAACTCCTCAAGAAGAATGCATCCCTAGAATGGACTGAAGAGTGCCAAGAAGTATTCGAAAATGTTAAAGGGTACCTGGTTAATCCTCCCGTATTGGTCCCACTGTATAAAGAGAAACCGTTGATCCTATACCTTACAGTCAATGACACTGCACTAGGGGATATGCTAGCACAAGAGCAACCCGACTCGAGGAAAGAGAATGCCATCAACTTTGTCAGCTGTTGCTTTCAAGGGGCTGAATTGAACTACTTTGCACTAGAAAAGTCGTGTGCTGCACTAGTATGGATGGCTGAGAGACTCAAACCATACATATAAGCGTTTCCCGTGCAATTAATTGCCTGATTGGACCCGATAAAGTACATCTTTGAGAAGTCTCATGTCTCCTTTAGAATAGCTATGTGGTAGTTTATACTCGCGGGGTATGATATCACTTACATCACACAGAAATCCGTAAGAGGAAGAGTCTTTGCTGATCATTTAGCCGAATTTCCATGTGATGAAGCGAAAGGGGAAGACCCGCGATTCCCTGATGAAGACATCATGACAATAGCAGAAAATAAGTGGCAGTTATTTTTCGATGGCGCAGCCAATAAACGAGGATATGGTATCGGCATGCTACTAGTAGATCCCTCAGATTTATACACTCCACTCGCGATTCGCCTTGACTTCAAAGCTACTAACAACATTGCCGAGTATGAAGCTTGCATAGTGGGGCTTGAAGCAGCCTTAGAAAGAAATGTGACCAAACTAGAGGTGTATGGAGATTCGTAACTCATAATCTATCAGTCACTCAAAAAGTGGAAGGTACAAGATCCTACACTCCAGAAATACAATGACCATCTCCAAGACTTGGTTAAACAATTCAAAGAAGTCACTTTATACTATCTTCCTAGAGATAAGAACCGCTTAGCCGATTCGCTAGCTATGCTAGCATCACTTATGGAGATCCCCGAATGGATTGAGGTCAAACCATTCAAAGTCAATAAACGAACGACTCCCGCTTACCACTCGATCATAGACTTGCATGACTACAAAGAGACACATGACTCTATTTCCGTAAATACCTCGGACAATAAACCATAGTACTACGACATATGGCGTTTCCTCCTAGACGGAACATTCCCACTAGACACATCAATTAAAGAAAAGATAGCTCTCAAACGATTTGCTGCCCAATTCGTGATTATAGGAGATCGCCTCTATAAGAAACATCACAAGCAGTGTCTCCTCTATGCTGATGAGCATGAAGCCATATAAGTTATGGACCAAGTCCATCAAGGAGTCTGTGGAATCCACATGAATGGCAACATGCTAGTAAAGAAAGTTATCCGAGTAGGGTACTATTGGACTACAATGGAAGCCGACTGCGCCGACATGGTTAAGAAATGCCACAAGTGCCAGATACATGCTAACTTACAACATGCACCACCGTCCGTGTTATAACCCTATGGCATCCCCTTGGCCATTCTCTACATAGGGAATAGACGTCATTAGCAAAGTCTCACTGATAGGTCACAATGGGCGCTCGTTCGTATTGGTCGCCTTAGATTACTTCACCAAATGGATCGAAGCTCAATCCTACAAAGTCTTAAATGCCAAGAAGGTGGTTGAGTTCATTAAGCACCTCTATGGTCATTCCGGCATCAACAACGGGGTATATTCAGAATTGGGTCAAGGATATTGATTCCTCAGTATGGGTTACTCTCTAAACTCTAAACTTTACTTACTGCAGTATTGTTTTCAAAATGATTTTCAAAATACCTCAAACGACCGTTTTGTGTGTTTTTGGAGTCGAACTACATTTGGTCTGATTTCCTTCCAAGGAATACGTAGGGAGCTTTCAGCTCGATCATACCCAAAGTTCTAAATGGTGTCTTTTCTATCGACGACGTTACTTCTTTCATAAGTATCATCGCCGAGGGGCTCTGTAGACACCCCATTTTGAACGTTCTTTCATAATTACACTCCACAATCCGGGAAAGAAAGGAAGGACAATCTAAGAGTTCAAAAACAACTCCTTGGGAATTGAGTCTTTGATTCCCATCTAACCGTAACCCCTTGTCTTGATCCCTAAGTCAAGAAAACCTATAAATATAGAGGTTCTTGAACTAAAAACCTCTAATGGTCATTCATCGTCTCAAAACCACTCAAAATATGACCAAGAAGGCTCTCATAATCAGTCTTTCTCTCTGACCCACAAAATTTACGACACCATAACACAACTCGATCAAGCTCTTTGGATCATCAAGGCCTTTTCGTCAAGGCCATCCATAGGAGTCTCGAAGAACGCTTAGGTAAAACTCCTTTGTCTTCTCTCTTCTCATCTCCTTCTTTGCATTGAAGTAGTGTGATTCCATCAAAAAGATCAGCCTAGAGCCTATCCAATCCATGGAGTTGGTCTCGAAGCATATGATCCTACATTCTAAATAAATAAGAGATTATTTATTTGGCTTCCTTTGTACACGTTTGCACAATTTGTGGTGATAATGATGATTTCGTAGCAAGACCAATCCTAGATTAGGTGGATTGGGTGCTCCTTGACCTTCCTAATCCATAACTTAGCCACCAAACCCAAGATCTCACGGTCCATGTTCCGTTAAACATGGTGGCGACTCACAACAAATCGAGCAACAATCAAGTCCTAACAATCAAACCAACCTCTAAACAACGGGCAAAAAGGACGCGCACTCACAGTATGTTTTGGGGAACACATACTGGACAAGACCTAACTTTGAGGTTTATGTCATGGTTAAAATATCATAAATAAACCTCTAATAGTTATATCATTTGAATCCTTAGACCTGAGATTATTACGAATTTCCACATAATGTCATGTTTGACATATTCAAACGTCACTCATAACCAAGTGATTATAAAGGATATGATTGGCATGATCGAAGCTATGTAGGGAAGTGCAATAAGTTAAGATGGAATTTGTCCCTCCTCATGAGAGATATCAGGCTTGGGCCCCTCGATGAATAGTATTGATGAAATGCATGGCCGTGCTCAAATGAATTGATATGATCAATGTCATTTGTATTATCAACTATTTGGAATCGAGAAAAGTATTGAGCATTGTAAGTTGACAATTGACCATGGCTTACGCTCAATGACATTGTGGACAAAAGGATTGCGATATGTTCTATAAAGGATAAGTAAAATTTGATAAAGTTGTATCAATTAGGTAATAATCCTATGGGGTCACACACAATGGAACGAATTGTCAAAAGGCAAAAAGGGCAGAATTTTGGTCTTGCACGACCGTGCTAGATATAAAGCACGACCGTTCCAAATGGCACGACCGTGCCAATAATTGGATGTGGGAAGGCAACTGGCAGACCGTTTGGCACAACTGTGCCAAAGCTGTCTGGGCTAAAAAATTGCAGGTTTAACTGGGTAACGGG
This sequence comes from Campanula takesimana, assembly GCA_026119855.1. NCBI lineage: Eukaryota > Viridiplantae > Streptophyta > Magnoliopsida > Asterales > Campanulaceae > Campanula > Campanula takesimana. Next base: position 847,319 of record JAOWBW010000469.1, read on the forward strand.
ATTTTGGTTTCCTAGCTCCTTAAGGGTTAAGGACTAGGGACTATATAAACATCTTTTCACCAGACATTAAACATATGAAACCTAGTTATTTGGAGAAATAATTTTCTTGATCAAGATTGAGAATCAAAGATCAAGAACCCTAATTTCATATAGCCTATTTTGGATCTAGCAGTCCAGATCAAGAAGGAGTTCTTGATATTCATTCGCGTGTGAATATCCATAGAGGGTGATTGATTAATAATCTTCTAGTTCGTGTTCCTGCAATCAAGACTTGAAGAAAGCTTGGAGAAGATCAAATCTTGAAGAACGAAGTTTCAAGATCCGAAAAATTTTAAAGCTCCATCACGGTTAGTATTCTAAATTCAACTCCGTATTAATTTATCATCTTGAATGGATCTAGGCTTTTGGGTTTATTCTGCTGTGCTTGATTGGGCAAAACCCAACACCGAAAACATAGGCTTCCACATTGATTTTAATAAACCAAAGAGAGGTTTTTGGTGAGAGAAAAATACACATTATTAAAGGGTTATTAGGGCTTGATTATTCTCAATTATCAAACCATAATATTCATTCAAGGGAAATTGAAGAAGGGTTCTTCAAAGCTAAAGTTTTCAAGCCTAAAGGATCTAGCAATCACGTCAAGGAGTTCTTGAATCCGTTCGAAGTGTGGATACCATGAGAGGGTATTTTTCTTAATACCTAAGATCTCAAAGTTTCATTCCGAGCTAAATGTGAATATGTGTGTTTAAAATTGAGATATTCATAGCAACATTAGAAATACGAGAGTCGCCACGCCATTTTAATTATAGCCAAAACATTGAGAAAGAGCATGTTAATGGGTTCGGGGGTCAAATTACGACAAGAGAAGAATATTAAGCGTTATCACTCCTATCGCCCGAATGATCGGTATTTCTATCATGATGCGGTGTATGTTGTGTGCAATGTGATTGAGACCGAATCCGAAGATTGCCTACGTTCCTCTCAATGTGAGAAGCTCAGGTCAGTGTAGTTCGAGAAGAGTTTAGAATAGGCAGGAGAATCGGGATCATACATAATGAGGGGGAAATTACCTAAAGATTAGGGTTTAGAAGTAGTTCCTAGATCATGTTCTGGTTGATGAACCCTAAATCATCATCGGCTATGAAATAACATGTAATCATGAAGATCGCAATCCTAAATCTAGCATAAATAAGGTTTTAATCTAAGAACATGAAGAACATGTCAAGAACATATTATGAACATATGAATGTCATGAAGAACATATGAATAAACATGCAAGGAACATGAATATTATGGATCTACACTAAGAACATGGCAAGAACGTGAAGAAAAAGTTAGAAAACTTACCTATGTTGGCAAGAAATAAACCTAGATCTTCTTGGGATTCTTGAGAGTGTTCTTGGATGCTTGAATGACTTGATTTGGGAGTAAAATCTCCACTTAAGAGCTCTAAAATTCGGATGATTGACTAAAATTCGGATCCTTCATTATGAGGCAAGGGAGGCCTTATATAACAAACTGGTGGAGAGATCTGACGGTCCAGATCACCTGAGGCAGATGTGGCCGCGTGGCCAAGCATGGAAGTGGCCGCGTGGCCAAGGATGGAAGTGGCCGCTTGGCCAAGGTTGGAAGTGGCCACGTGGCCAAAGTTGGAGCTGAGGAAAATGTGGCAACGTGGCCAAGGTTGGAGCTGAGACAAATGTGGCCACGTGGCCATCCTTCCTAACTGACGTGATTTTCAAGCTAGGGTTTTATCTGAGATAAGGAAACCCTATTTTGGCCATTTTTGGTACATTCTAGAATATTGAGCTATATTTTGGGAATCCGGGACAAGTCTTTGCAAGGTTTCTAATTCCTATAAAGTCCTTGTATATTTGGGAAAGCCCTAATAAATTCTTTTTCAGATCGGGTACTAACACTAACAAGGTTAGAATTCTTTTCGTCTTTATTATAAAGTATTTGATCATAGCGGATCCTGGCTTTGGGTTTTGTTCATGTAAAGTCTTCCGCTGCGCATGATCCGTTGAAACCCAACAGTGGTATCAGTGCCCCGTTGATGATCAATAATTTTAATATGATCATGCATGTATTATTTTAATTGGATTAATTAATATGCATGATAAAATATGAATTATGTGATTAGTGTTTTATATGAGATATAAAATATGCATGCTAGTGGATTATGTGATTATTATATTAATTGGATTTATATGTATAATCGTATGCTTATGATTATCAATTTTAATTGGATTATGCTTACTGATAATCTTGATCTAATTTATATGTGGAATAAACTTGTTGTTGATAATATAGATTACATTAGTTTAAATTCGTAATCTGTAATTCATGTTTTTTAATACTGATTATGCTTGAACATGAATCTGGGATTAGTCGAATTTGATGTTTTTTGAAAAATATGGAAATCTGGGATCCTATTGAAGGATCCATACGGATGGTTTGGAAGCTACCAAACTGATCCGTACGGATGGTTTGCTAAATCCCAGATTTGACTCTGTTTTCTGGTAAATCAGATTGTTCTGTAAACTGGTTGTAAAATTTGAATCTGAAAATTGAGTCTGTTTCAGACGGCTGGTTTCTGAAACCGTGTTTCCTGAAAAGATCTCAATCTTGAAATCCAGAAATATACAGTTCCAGAATTCTAAAGAGTTCAGAGTTTGTGTGACCTGCTTGACAGAGCTGTACGGATGAATCTGGAAGCTGCCAGAAACATCCGTACGGATGGTTTGAGCAGTAGTGATTCTGATTTGTTTCAGACGGCATGTTTTGGAAACCGTGTTTCCTGAAAAAAAATTTCAGTTCAGAAGTCCAGAGAGTTACTGAGATTAGAATCTTAAAGGAGTTTAAGGTTGGCGTAATCTCAGAGTTTATCAGAATTAATCCTATAACTAGCGGAATTAAATCATATAAAGTAACTTAGGCTAATTGCTTGAATTTATGTGTTATTTAAACCTTCTTGAAAATTTTAAGTTTTATGCCATCCACTATTTAAACACTTGTGAAGTATCTTGATCGTTTTGATGTGGTTTATCTGCCAAAGCATGGAACATCATTCTATCATTGAGAAGCAAGATGAGGCAAAGGTTGTCTATACGTTTAAAGTGGTCAAACTTAATTAGGATATCATAACGATTATGGGATTAAGGCATAAGATGGGATTAAAACATGTAAGACATATGTTAGGCCTAAACGAAGGCTTAGTAATAAAATACCGCAAGTGCACGGGTTATTGATAGTATAGTAACGTGCAAGTACCGGTCAATCCCACAAGGACAGGGTTACATTATAAAACGATTGCTTTAATAGAAAAATAGTAAAAAGGATTGATTGGGGGTAAAATAGTTTGTCACTTAACTAGAAATAAATTGTAAATACTATAACTTGGATTGAAAACTCTTATGTTTAAGGAATTCTTGGGATTGGGACTCAAACAACATATATTCATTGATTAATCATGCTCTTTTTAGATTAAAGTTCCATTTAAAACAAGGATGGTACATTAGGCATATACTACTTCTCACGATCAAGCAAGTAGTATTTGTATTCTCATACTAATTATGCCCTATCTCTCGATGGCCCATAATTAGTAAGAACCCATTAATGTTTATGAAAATTCCACGTACTTTCCACTCAAGGACCATCCCTAGGCCATTAATCTACTCTCGTGATTAATAGAAACCCAGATTACTTTATATGGATCTGCTAGTCAAGATTCTCCGCTAGGTACTTCTCTTGACTAACTAGAGTTCATACGAGTCATGGACGTCATCATGGTCGTAGGCGTTTTAGTTACGATATGAATAAATTGTTTTAATATGAAGAGAAGAAAAGAAAGCATAGATTAAAGTGATGAACATATGAGTAATGAGTTTCCAACCCCAAGAATAAGGGGGATTACTCACAAGCCATTTGTGTTATAATGATAGTAAAAGATGAATAAGATATAAAATTGATAAAGAGATAAGAAATACTTATTCACAATGATGGAATTGGAGACAAATGACTAAAAATAAACTCAGTATATTATTGCTTTCAAACTCAGAATATTTCTCTCAAGAACACTCAAATGATTCTCACAAATTCTGAGTATAAATGATAATATTGATCTAATAATTCGCTATAGTAATCTTACAATAATTTCTAAGTGTCTTCTAAGGCTGAAATGGTCTTCTTAAATAGGCCTTGGGATCAAAAGATGTGCTCATTCTCGGATGGCTTCTTGAAGAGGTCTCAATTTGAAAAGGCACCTTTTTGCTGGAAACAGGGGGTGCTCGGCCGAGTCAAGGGAGGTGCTCGGCCGAGCAAGCCTTTGTAAAATTATTTTGCCTTTCTGATGACCATGCTCGGCCGAGTCAAGGGAGGTGCTCGGCCGAGCACTAGCTGGCCTGGTCTGATTTCTCAATTTTCTTGCTCTAGCTGATTTGCTTCTTACTCAATTGTTTCTCCCCCTTCCAAAGTGATGTCCCAAGTCCATAATAATGCTCCAAAAACCTGTATCATCCAAAAAACTATACCACCAAGCATATTATCCGTGTATTGAAATAAAATGAGATGAATTTAGCTTAAATATTACTAAAATAAAGTAAAAAGACAATATTTTTGGGACCTTAAATGACAAAAAATAAGAGAAACAAGAACGGTCATCAATGCTCCCTCAGAATATTGTTATATAAAGTATTGCCTTCATAAAATGCTTTCTTTCTAAATTTTCCGTCCCAAGAAATTTGTGAAAAAGAATGTAGGATGATATTGGGAAATAGATAGAGAATTATAAGATAAATATAGCATGAATAATGTGTATTAGGTAAAAGCATATTGAAATAGCCAAATGAACTTTTGGATCACAAGTATGGTTTTGAAATAATTTCACTTTTTAGAGTGCTTTGTGAATAATTGCTTCATGCTTGGTATTTATCATTTAACAATGACTTTTATTCCTTAACTAAGATACTCATAATTTGTTATGCACCTCGAATCACAAAAATGGGGGCGGAGGATGGTAGTGGAAAAAGAATTTGATTATTATAATTGAACGTGGTAATTGAGTTTTTTGATTTAAATTGTCACACTCTATAATGATTTATTCATTTAGATATTCAAGTGGACAATTCACAAGAGATTTAAGTTGATTAATAGCCTTAAAAGCGGAAATGGAAAGATGGTTTTAAGCAAAAGTTTTGTGATTCGGGAAATGCATAACTATCATTCATATCTTAAAAGGAATAAAAATAAGGGCTTTGTGATGTATAAACAAGAATGATTTCAAATTTTTCACAAGCAAATGTAACCTAACTTAGGTGACCCAAAAATTCATTAATAAAAGTAATGCTTATACTTAATAAAGTTTATAAATCTTATATTAATATTTAGAATTTTTCATTTATTCCCAATATACTCCTAACTTCTCTTTATCAAAATTTCTCAAAGGATAAAATTTATAAAGAAATAGATAAGAAAAAGTTTTACAAAGACAATTTTGATAAAGATTATAAGAGAGTTTTTTTTTTTTTGAAAATAAATAAGTAAAGGAAAAGGAGATTGTACCCCCCCCCCCACCTCACTTGAATCAAACATTGTCCTCAATGTGTCAAAAATAGGATTTTTTTTTTAAATGATAGGAAGAAATTCTGAAAGGAAGAGATTGTATCCCCCCACACTTAAATCAAACATTGTCCTCAATGTGTTAAAATAGGAAAATTTAAAAAAAAAAAAAATTGGGGGTAAAACGTCTTTGGGGTTTGATAGAGAGAGAGAGAAAGAGAGAGAGAGAGAAGGAAGAAAAAGAAGAACATTAATAAGAATAAAACAACAATATATAAATTGAAATAATCCATCGGTTACCATCCCGATGATGCTTGTTTAAGGTCATTAGCTCGACCCCTTTCTTATAATTGGAATGGGCAAGGAGCGGTATTGTAATGGCCTATTGTCTCTGACTATTCGCCACTCCATGCCCATTGGTGTGATTGAGTTTCTGCGATCAAGGCACGTGCGCCACCCGGGTTTACTTGCCTTTTTTGGTAACTTACTCTTTGGCATGGATTTTTCAATTTTGCTCTTTTTAGTAAGGCACACATTTAAAACTTCACCTTCCTTGCTCATACATTCTAGCATGTTAACAGCGGAGCAAGGGTTCTTAAGATTAGGATTTTTCATTAATTTAAATTCTACTTTCTCATTCCCTACGTTTATGAAAGGCTACCATTTTTTACATCAATAATTGCCCCTGCGGTGGCAAGAAATGGTCTACCTAGGATAACGGGAATGTTATGGTCTTCTTCCATCTCAAGAACTAAAAAGTCGACCTGGATGATTAATTTCCCAATTCGACAAGGAATGTCTTCCATAATACCCACCGGGTTTTTAATGGAACGGTCTGCTAGTTGCAAAGATATGGTGGTGGGTTTGAGTTCTCCAACACCTAATTTCTGACAAACCGATAGCGGAATGAGGCTTACGCTTGCCCCAAGATCAAGAATGGCGTTCTCAACACCAAATTTTCCTATGTTGCATGGGATAGAGAAAGTGCCGGGATCTTTCAATTTTGGGGGTAATTTTCTTTGTAAACGGCACTTACCTCTTCTGTTAGTGCAACAGTCTCAAATTCCTCTAATCTCCTCTTATTTGAAAGAATTTCTTTTAATTTTTTTTTGTAAGAAGGCATTTGTTTTAAAACATCAATAAAAGGAACATTGATGTATATAGATTTTAAAACTTCTAAAATGTTTGAAAATTGTTTGTCAAGATTTGCCCTTGCCAACCTTTGAGGGTAAGGTATTGGCGGATCAATATTTCTAGAAGGTATTGGGGAGTCCGTCCCCTTCTCAACCTCCTTATTAGTTTTAACAATTTGAGGAGTTGGACTATGGTTCTTTTCACTAAAGTTTTCTTCTTTCACACTCGCACTATTTATTACATTAGCATGCTCGTTAGGCCTTTGCGTTTGACCGGGAAGACTCCCTTGTGGTCTACATGAAGCATTGTCTTGTTGAGCTAGTTGGTTCTCTAGCATTTTATTGTGAGAGACTAGATTATCGAACCTACTATTTAATGCCTTAAAATTTTCCATAACCTCGTTGTTGATCTTATCTTGAGAATTTTTATTTTTGACTATGTAGTCCATTATAAGATCCAACTTAGATTTAGGGGGAGGGAAAGCATTATTGTTGAAATTTGGTATGAATCTCGGTGGTTGTGTAGAAGGTTGAGGGTTTAAAACATTATTGCTCTTATAGGAAAAATTGATGCTGTCGGAGCTGTTGGAGTGATCAATTCACGAACTAGCCGGTTTGCTGAATCTCGGTAGATGCGGTAAGTACCAATTGGACCTAATTGAAGAAGAGGCCCTTGTAAGTCTCGAGTAAAACTTTCGGTCCATGAAGAGGCTTAGAACACACAGTGGGCACAGAAGTAGAACCACCTAAAGAAAAGACTCCTTTTTTTATAAGTCGGAGGGACGGAATCCCTTTTAGGTTTCTAAGAAAAATAATGGAATCGTCACACTAGTATATAGACCTTCTCGTGGTCCCTTATACTCATCGGATTCCACCACGTTTGTGATACCTACATGTGACGGGATTAAACTAAATTAATGTAGTAAAGCATACATGCGGGGACGGATCGTCCATAATAACCATTTGGGGACAAAGTTTTATTTCGTCCATGATAACCACTTGTTTCTCTTGGAAACAACATGTATGATTTGAAAACATTAGTTTAGGGAAATCTTGGCAGATGAAAACTGACTTGGTCACGGAGTGTTAGACCCTAACTAGAATTGTGTTGGCTTGTGCTCGGCTAAAGAGAGGCTTAAAGGTCACCTCCGGCATCTAGTCATGAACTACGCCATGGGCTGAGGTTTACCGCTTCGAGAGAGTCAAGGTCAGGTGGAGCTTGAAACTCTATAGGACGGGCCTCGATGGGTTTGGGGTTATGAACTTGTGCGACTCGATAGTGAGCAATTGATAAGAATTAGTGCACGTTGTGTGAGGTCCAACATGTGACAAAACATTTTTTACTTTTTTTTAAAAAAAAAAAACAAAAGAAAAGAAATAAGCACGTAATTTATAACTCTCGAATCACCCGTGTGACCGATAAAAAACAAAAAATAAAACAGTCAAGTGGTCCGAATCGGTCCCGATGCAGGCAGCTTTGCCGACACCCCATTACTCTGCTCTGTTCTGGAAACCTGTTCTTGTTCTGGAAAACCGCCCAGAAGCGCGCGCCTCTGGCCTGTGTTGTGGGATGCGCGCGCATGGCGCTAAGTCTCTAGGAGGCGCCCGCTTTTGGGTAAACCTGTCAGACTGTCAGAGACTTTGGACTCAGGGTATTGCCCTGGTTCTGAATGTCTAATGGAACCCCTGCAAAGATGATTAGTGTAGAAAAAGAAGAATAGGAAGAATACATGGGAGGCGGGCGATTCTGGTTCTGAATGTAAACTATGAACAGAACACCAGTTTAACCCTCAAACTTCCCCAGCGAAGTTGCCACTGTAGATACCCCGGGAGGAGCCCACATGGATTGGTTAGAGTAAGCGGAAGGATTCCGGAAGGATTCCTAAGATGTCTAACATGGTTTTAGTTTGTGTTAGAGTCGCCACCTATGCTTTTATCGGAACATAAGAAAAACCTAATACTTAGCCTATGTTTTGGTACGAAAACAGAGATTCTTGTTATGAGGTTCGGGGGTTAGGTTATGAGATGGGAATTACTTAACACCCATCTCGCCCAACTAATGTTGGTCTTGCTTGTTCATAGTCTACATAAAAGAGTGTTCTTCCTATTCTTTGATAATGATAAAAGGGGGGTTTTATAAGGGGTGTTTTGAATGTGGGGAGATAACTCCTTGACCGACTTCAATAGAATGAAGTGATCTTTGGTTTCATGTCCCAAAATGGTTTGGGTGATTGCACTTTTGATAAAATAAAAGAAGAAGAAAGGAGATGAAGTAGAGAGGAGAGAAAATAGTAGTGTTTACCTACACTTCGAATGACTTCAAGTACTTCTTAGGGAATTGCCTTGAATGTTTTGTGTATAGTTTTCTTATGTTGAAAAAGTGGTCCTTTGTAATGGTGGATTAGAGGGGTTTATATAGGTGTAAAACTGATGTTTTTGGTGCCCAAACGAAGTCACAAAGAAATCTTTCCCGAGAAAAATCATGTAAAGTGAGCAAGGGAGGGATTCTTGGAGAAAATATGTAACTGACGCCCAGATGCGCGCGCCTCCTGCCTTAGAGGTGGGATGCGCACGCTTCTGGCACCTAAGGGCGGAGGTGCGCGACTTTGAAATGGATTTTCTGATAGAATGGACTAGAAAGTCAGTACTGTTATTCAGTTTAGTCCCTGGACTTAACGGAGTCAGTCAGGAACTTAAAAAAAGTAACAAAAACTAATGAAAAACACATAAAATAGGAAGAAACACAAAATCAAATGTGCAATCGGGGTGAGCGGTCCAAGGCGGGGTGTCTACACTCTCCAATTCATGGAGATGGTCTCGAAACACATGATCCGACATTCCAAATAAGTAAGAGATTATTTATTTTGCTCTTTTAGTACATAATTTACATAATTTCAAGATGATGATGATGTTTTCGTAGCAAGAACAATCCTAGATTGGGTGGATTGGGTGCTCCTTGACCTTCCCAATCCATAACTTAACCCCCGAATCCAAGATCTCACTGTCCGTGTTCCATTAAACATGGTGGCGACTCACAATAAAATCGAGCAACAATCAAGTCCTTACATCAAAACCAATCCAACGACAACGCAAAAGGGCGCGCGCTCACACCAAGCAATATCATCGGTCTCCGCTTTCGCGAAAAGATGGGCCCACTCCTCAATACTAAGATCTTTCACTAGCAATCTCCGCCTATGGAAAGTATAAGGAGAATACTTGGTTGGAGGGCTCAACAATTTGAAATGCTCCTGAAGCCAAATGGTCAACAACAATGGACTTCCCCGAGTCATAGAGACGGTTCGGTGCAACTCATCAAGACCATAAAGGGTCTCCCCTAAGATAAGAGGAACAATATTGAAGGCCCGTCCTCTAGCTTGCAAAACAATGTCCACGAGCTCCGTGTCCGCCATGCCACACTTGCTCATGAAAAGAACGTTCCGAAATAAGCATAAAGCTAAGAGGCAACACTGAGAATCTGCACCATGAGTACGTGTCACATGACCCCTAAATCTCCTTGGCAAGGCGGAGAGATCGACATAATGGTTGTGGATATAACTTTTCGCTTCATGAAGGCCTATACTCAATAAGTCCCTAAGAGACTCCGACGGTACCTTGTCATGCTTAGGAACCACAATCACACCAGTCAATGGCATATACAAGATAGTAGCCAACTCCTCCACGGTGGGAACCATCTCATTAAGTGAAAAGTTGAAGAGATGGGTCAAAGGATCCTAAAAACATGCTACTCCCTTCAAGAGATTCCAATCCGGTTTTAGATTCTTCAAAATGAAAAGGATCTTGAGCCCAAACATCTCCACGAATCTCTCTTGACGAGACTTGTCAAAGGATCGAATAAACACCGTTAAGTCATCCTTATAGCGCTTCATCGATTCTGAGTCTAGAGAGAATTCATCAACAATCATTGATGCAGAGACGGACTAACTTGGGGCCGTTAGGAGCAAAAGGTTGGGAATTTATCTCTAAGAGGAGAGTTCCCAGAAATGATTTGAAGCTGCATGGAATTCTAGGACGGACTAGAGGTCTCTATATATGAGTTTGTATACCAAATCCTTAAGGAAAAAGGAGAAACTTTCCCAGATTTGAGGGATGGCTCGTACGAGGCATTGATAGCTCGTATGAGGTATCTCCTCTGTTCAGAACAAGCAACGATTCTGCTCAATATTAGACTGCCCAACATGTCAAAAAACAGCTCAAAAACGCACCCAAACAGTTCATATATCACATACAAATGGCCCAACACGAATTCATCTCATAAAAACCCCACGGTTGACCACCAGGGCATGAGTCAAACCATTAAACAGTCAGAAACAAAACAAAAAATTGGAAAATTATACGTGCTAGAGTTAGGGTCTAATTTTTGCATAGGTACAAACAAAAAGAAAAATTGTCTCCGCCTACACCGAGGCAACCACTACTTCAACAAAATAAAAGAGGGGATGGGGAATCCAATCTACTCCAACATCAAGAGAAAGGAGGACATCGCCACCGCCGCGTCATCACTCATCCGTCCAAGATCTCTTCCCGCAAGTAACTGACTCTGCAGTCTGGCGAGACAACCGGCCTAAAAGCCCCACAATATCACTCTTCACTCTCTTGGCGTAAGCCATAAATTGGGCGAGCCATCCCGCGACTTCTCTGTACTCTACAATGGTCACCTGTTGAGAAGAAACAAGGAAATGTCAAAATCCTCAAATGAATGATATGCGGAGATATGAAATGGTAAAACGACAAAAAAAATGACAAAGAAAGTCATAAGTTATACCATAGTTGCATCAGCAGGACGTATGAGTCCCTCTGGCATATCATACTTGGCGGGAAGACACTCGACACTCTCCACACCCTCAGCCATGCTGTAGGTAAAAGATGCTAGTCCGAGCTGCGGATGGAACGGAACATGAACGACCGCCTAAGCCTGATCCTGAGCCTAAGCTTGGTCACCCTCCTCCCTAATCAAATGAAGTATCTATACCTCGTATGAGGTATCTCCCAGAAATTTGGCAGAAAACCCTGTTTTCTCAGAAAATTCTAGAAAAGCCCTGCTTTTAATAGAAATGTCATAAAAAGCCTGCTTTGACTAAGAGGACAAATCCGAACCCGGTTCAAGATGGAATATTGAGTCGTCAACAAAAGAATATTTTCAAAATTGGAACAAATGAAGTTGTTTCTCAGTACGAATTTATTCTTATAAGCACAAAAGAAATCTACATCAATAACTCAGCCTTGAGTGGTCATCGAGGCATAAAAATAAGCCTTCCATGGTCATTACTGCATCATCAACCGTGACACCCTGATGCAACAACGTCCCACAGGATAGCAGCATCTGGAATCCCACAATTGTCATCAAGGTGTAAGCTAATGATATAGGATTCATATCGTTTTGAACGGAAAGGAAGTCTCGTTGAAAGGAGAAGAAAGGTCCAAGTAATTGGCGTCACCAAATCCACAATCCCATAATTGTTATCAAGGTGTAAGCTAATAACATAGGATTCACATCATTTTCAATGGAAAGGAAGTCTCGTTGGAAGGAGAAGAAAGGTCCGAGTAATTGGCGTCTCCACAGATTTGATGAGGGAAATCAAGTAAGACCCTCATGGTCATTAAGGCAGTGAAGTAAGCACCTTTATGGTCATTTTGGCATCATCAACCATGGCACCTTCATCCGAAGACACCCTATGGTCACTGAGGCATAATGTAAGCACCTCTATGGTCATTGTGAGAGCCCGCGCCCGAGATGATCGGATCACCGCGAAATGACCGCCCGTGAAAGCGTTTCGCGCCCGTCTCGTGCTGATGCGCTTTTGGAAATGCGCTCGGTTCTCACACAATGGTTTCCTCTTGATGCTGTGATTTGATTGCAAGAGTCGCCACCTCATTTTGATTTTAGGAAAAATGAAGAAAAAAACCTTTTTTGAGAAAATGGGTTCGGGGGCTAAGTTACGAGAAGAGAAGGGGTTAGGCACTTTTCTCGCCCGTGATGGTCTCTATATGCGTGCCACTTATATTCAATTTTATGGATTTTAATTTGGATTTTATGCCCCACCAAAAAATGGTGATGAAATATATATGGAGGTCTTCCTATTCTAGGAAGTTTCATTTTTATTCACAACCGGGAACTCGGTTTGAGTGGATTCCCCGATTGGTTTTCAAGAATGGTTTTGATCATATCAAGCAATAATACATCCACAGGAGGGGAGATTACACAATTACACATATACAAAAAATAGGGGAGACAAATCCCACAAATAATAATAAATATCCTCGACGGTGCTTTTGTTGATTTCGGTGACACTTTCCGTCCCCGAGCCGTCGTACCTGTCCTAAAATCAATCCGATTCCAAAAATAAAAATTTGGGGTTAATCCCTGAATACTAGGGATCACAAGGGAGTTTTTGTAGACTTTTTGGACCAATTTTAGGCCCCAAACACATGCAATAAAGTTGATCACAAAATTCAGCCCAGAAAAGGCAAACAGAAACCTTAGCATGCTTATCACCAATTTTCACCATCTTAGATTGGGAATCTGACAAAAACCAAAGAAAAAAAGTTTAATAAAACGCATAAAACATGAAGATCCCAAAATTTGGAGTTCATAGGATTAGGTTTAGTGGTTCAAAAGGTTTCTGACATTTCAATGTCAGAAACTGGAAGTGCAGAATCTGAATTTTTGAGTTTGAAACATATGTTTGAAAGGAGCACTTCCAGTGATCCAAAAAATGCATAAAAAATATGATAATCATACTAAGTTCGTGTAGAACAAAATAAATGTTTTGATATTTGTCCAGAAAATTATTTTTCATCAAGTTTGAAGCCCAAGAACACAGGAAGGTACCACAGTGAATAAACAACTCAGAATCACTGAGACCCAAATTTATGCATGAAAATATGATCTAGGAATGGAATATGAACATGAAACTTTGGGATAATATATTTCAACATATTATGAACAACTTTTGTTCTTTTACCTAAACCAGAAAACCACTCTAAGATGTATTTACAAGCTCATCAAAATCAAGACTCTATACAGAAAGTAAAAACTGATTATATGAGGCATGATTATAGACCTCAAAACACTACTATATCTTCAAACCAAGGCATGAAAATCAAGGACTTTGATATTTAACATGTTAAAAACATTATCCAAGAGCTATTTCTCAACAAATAATGATTTTCACATGCATGATCATGAAGGAAAGCCAAAGAGGCAGATTTACGCCCTTTGAGAGAAACATGAAGATTTTCATACACAAATTAAAGCATATGAATATTATGACTATTATGAACATATATAAACATAATAAACTGAGTATTAGAATCACATGATCATCATTTATATACATAAACAAAGCTTTACAAAGCTAAAAAAAACATGGAAGATGAGGGAAACCTAGTCATTATTTGACTAGGTTCCAAACCACTCCCAATATTGCTTACATATCTAAAGAGCCAAGGTTTACATAGAGTTTTACCTAGCTTTTGAGATTATGGGTGCTCCCTTTGTAAACCAAGGGAAGACTTTTTCTTTTCTTTTTGCTTTGTGTTTGATCAAAGTTTTGGCTTTGATGTGTTTTTTGTGGTTTGTTTGGTGATTTATGGGTGGTGTAGGGGTGGTGTATGAGTGGTGGTGTGGTGATGGTGTGGTGGTGGTGTTCTTGTTGAGAGAGAATGAGAGTAGAGGATAGTAGGGTTTTTTTTTTCTTTTGTTTTTTTTGTCTCCCTTTTTGAAATGGATGAGAGTGGTGTATATAGGAGGAGGGAGGTGGTAAATTGGTTGTAACTTGGAGGGGGGAGGTTGTAAATTGGTGGATTCATCATCTATCATTCTTGACTTAGGCTTAAAGTCATCTTCCTTATCTCTGTTCTGGCTTTCCGCTCCGCAACTGCTCCGTTGTGCGCGTCTCCGGTGTCCCGGTTGTCCGCGAGTCCAACATGAAAGTTGCTCGGAATATTTTCCTGGTCAGGCCGGTATATCTGAAATATTTTTATGAGCAAGGAACGACAATAATATATTTTTTCCTCTTCTTGACCAGTTGATAAGATATTTTGAGATATTTTCCAATTTGGATAACCATCTTTCCGGCTCCGGCTTTCCGCTCCGTAACTGCTCCGTTGTGCGCGCTCCGGTGTCCCGGTTGTCCGCGGGTCCAACATGAAAGTTGCTTGGAATAATTTTGTGGTCACGCCGGTATATCTGAAATATTTCAATTAGCAAGGAAAGGTAATAATATATTTTTAATGCACAGAATGGATAACAGCGAGCAGTTCGGGGGGTTGCGGGCCCCGTTTCTGGTCCCGCACCTCAAAAAACGAAATTTTTGCCTGTTTGCTCGTTTTTTCGCTCTGATCATGAATTTGAAGTCCGTTTATCCATTCGATGCACCGATAAGGCTCACGGCAGTCCCGCATAGCCAAATTGAGGGTTTTAGGTCAATTTTCGGGTTTAGACCGATTCAAGGTTGGTTTTTAGGGGTGCGAGATCAGGGTATCTACAGAGCCCCTCGTCGAATATCCTGGTTAAAGGGGATTCTACGATTCACTAAGAGACACTCGATCTCGTCTAGGGTGTAACGGCTGGGTCCAAGGTAGGACTTCCTACGTATCTCTTTCGAGAATCAAGCCTCCGTAGTTCTAACTCAAACTATCAATCAAACACAGACAATGGTCGGTTCCGGTTTCCCGGTTTACCTACGTATCTCTCTCGAGAATCAGACCAAACGTAGTTCAGGTTTATTAAAATTTAAAGCAGGGGGTAGCATTGAGATGCGATATCTCTTTGCTGGGGATGGGGGTTGGCATTGAGACATGGTTATGAGAATGGGCGACTGAGCTCACCAAGGTAAGCTGCCTACGTATCCCTTGCGGGAATCAAATCGCGGCGTAGTTCTGGGGAGGTACAACTCGGACCCCCAAGATGACCAAGGTGGAATAACATAACTTCAACTGGGGAACGTACGACGTTACGCAGTTCGGGGGAGGTAATCTAGGGCGCCCGAGAAGACCAGGGTGGAACAACATAGCATTGTTGGGGAGTTGCATTGAGAAGCGAAGTCTCTTTGCTGGGGGTTGGTATTTGACCAACAAATTGCGAGAATTGGCGACTGAGTCCAACGTTGTGAATTGCATACGTATCCCGCCGTGGGAATCAAGTTGAGTCGTAGTTCTGATTAGAACCGACTCGGACAATTAAGATAAGGTTTAAGACCAACACGACTCAAGGGTTGACGCAAGGTACAATCCGAGTAAAGGGTGCATTGAGATTTGATCTCTCTTTGCAAAGGGATGGAAATCATGAAGGGAGAACGTACGACGTTGCGCAGTTCGGGGAGGTAATCTCGGGCGCCGGAGAAGACCAAGCTGGAACAACATATCTTTTCAAAAGGGGGACCTACGACGTTGCGCAGTTCGGGGGAAGTAATCCCGATCTTTCGAGAAAACTGAGGGCAATAAACAACTGAAGCCATTTATGTACACAAACTAAAATCAAGGATACGCTGAATTCTGAGCCGTCCAGATTCTTCTGCCTTTGTTTTTGCTGTGTGATGAGATTTTTGTAATTTTTTAAGCGAGAGACCACCGCTTTGTGTGATCCACTGGTGCTGTTTTAACCCCGACTGATTCTTTTTTGCTATTGGGAGGGATAACAGGATCGGCTTCATCCGTTGATCTGCAAGTTAGCTTTGCATGCAGTGGCAGATGTGATTCACACAGATAAAAATTGGATTATTCTGACCGAACACAATCTTTCTTTTATTCTGAAATTCCGGATACTCTTTTTTTTTTTCTTTTTTTTTTAAATGACACCGACTCGCGATTAATGACCAACACTGAATCAAGCCCGGATTTCAGAGGGCGGCTGCGGTTATATTCATGATAAAGGGGACAATGTTCAATGCCTAGGGATGAGGACAAAGAAAATGTCAGCTTTTCTAAGAGCCGCCGTACGGACGACTGACACCTTCTGCTGGGTTTTTGACTTTTCGAACCTTGCTTTTGGCTAGGGGGACGGGGAGACAACCCCTTTTGGAATACTGATGATTTAGGCCGAGTTTTTGGGAGGTTATAAAAGGGGAGGGGGAGCTCTTCTTATTTCTCACACCAACCAACTTCTCCTTCTTTCCTGCTTTGCATCCTTTAGCTCATTTCCCTTCTAAAATGGCTAATCTTGGCCAAACCCTGGTTAACATCGAAGAATACTGGATAGGACTCGACTGCTGGGTGAATTCATACCCAAATAATGTACGAGCGGTGCTAGAAGAAAACTATCATTTCAAGTTGCACTTTACTCTGAGGAAGCTTCCCATTCAATGGGAGATGATCCGCGGTGCTTCTGTTTTCTGGTCAACCCGGACCCACTTGTTCAATTTCAATCAAGACAAACTGTGTCCCACCTTTGAGGAATTCTGCGCCATTACAGGCAATTCCATTTACGGCGAGGCCATGGTGCCCACTTCCCGCAGGACACCTGCTCGGTGGCTCATTGAAACCTTCGGCTTTGATATTGACTTCTCAAGGGTTCTCCTTCATGGGACCCAACTTGACATTACTTGCTTCCCCGAACTCTTTGGCGAGGCTGACCCTCATAACCCGGTGTACTCCGACCGTAGGGACTTTGCCTTGGTTATGTGCCTATTTGCATAGATGTTTTTCGTTTCTTACGATGGCTTCATCGACTCAAGGATGGTGGACATCTTTGATTCTTGCAAGTGTGGTGCCGGCAACGTGATGACTGTCCTCTTGGCTGAGACTTTGTATGGGCTGGACGGCTACTATCCCAGAGGTGATGCTTTCACGTCGGGCAGCCCCATTCTATTGCAGATCTGGCTTCAGGAGCATCTCAAGATCATTCGGCTGGTGTCGAATCCAGACTATACCCCTTCTATGCTTCCAAGGCGAGGTTTATACAGGCAAAACTGCACTACCGTCAAGGAGTGGGTTGGACACTTTTGGCGGATCACATCGGCAGACATCACGTGGGTGCCTCCGCATTGGGGTTTGAGCAGGTATCTCATTACGAGTGCGGGTCATTCCTTCATCTGGCTGGCTGGGCTTCGCTCCACCACTTTCTACTTGGGCCAACGGGTGGCTCGCTAGTTCAGACAAGTCCAAGGGATCCCCTTTTCTGACCTTCCCATCACAGATAATTTGCCGGTGAGTACCACCAACATATGCAACTTGATAAAAGAGGTTTGGTATCAGAATGGTGCACACATCGGTCGAGGCAGGCGCCGGGGTGAAGGGGACACATTTTATGAACCCACTTTGGAATATCTTGAGTGGTTGGGCCCTCAAATTGCTGAAGAAACCGCTACCATTGCAGCTTTGGTACTGGAGCTCGTAGGTCCAGAAATTCTGTCTGGGGATTACTATTCCCAGATAACAGGGCCGACAATTTTCCAGAATCAGATTGGCGGGAGTCAACCACGCAGCGGTCATCGATCCGGACGCCGCAGAAATGATCGGGGCTCAACTTCAAGGAACACCCAGCCTGATGCAACGAACTCTGAGAATCAAAGGGGAGAAAGCTCGACGGGTCCTTATCCAAACGTGTTCGATCTCAGTCCCTGAATAAAGTTTCAGTTATTTTCGCTTTAATCCTTGGTTGCCACGCCAAGATGATGTGTTTTTATTTCAAAGTTTGTTGTGTTTGTTTTTCCTTTTGAATGTAATGTTTGCAAGTTCAACGTGGGGAATAAAAAGCTTTCTTTACTTTTATTGACCGGACCCGAAGGTTGCCTACGTTCCTCTTTAGAGGCTCAGGTCAACGTAGTTCGACACAGTTACATGAAATTTTGCGCGCCTCCTGTTTTTTACCTAGAACTGCCCTTTCGGGTTTTCACCTCTAGTGGGGCAGTCTTTTGCGCTTTTTTTTTTTTTTTTTTTTTTTTTTACAGACTCGATAGGAAACACAAATCTCTGCGTCTTCTACGCATAATACTTCTTTAATTTGCTGAAGTTGCAGGGCTGAACAAGGTCTTCTCCAAATTCAGTTAGTAGGAACACGGCTCCACTATGACCATTTTACTATTTAAGGGGATTTAGTAACTTACCTATTTCCGGAAAAAGTATCGCAGAAATATGTTTTGTTCGGGTAGAAATGACCTACTCAACGCCCTGATCATTTTTATATAATTAGTTTTTAAAACGGGTAAGTAAATAAAAAGAATTAAATCGAAATGGGTTGAACTTACTTTTTTTCTTCGCAGAACAGAGAGAGAATTCCTTAGTGTGTGTGTGTGTGTATGTGCGCAGAGAGAGGGAGAGGATAAGAGTGTTTTATAAAAAATCTTTTTAGAATTTTCCACTAAACCCCTCCACTTTCCTTTTGTGCAATTATGCCCCTGAACTTTAAAGTTACACTTTGGACCCTAAAGTTTCAACTAACTCATTTATTCCTTTTAATAAAATTTCTATTAACACTTTAACTACCACATATGCTCAAATAATATATGCAAGTCATAAAAATATTTTCTAACACATAAAATGCACACATAAATTCAAATTAAAATTCCCAAAATTATAAAATAAATAGGAACGGGTTTTGGGGTCGTTACATTAAACTTGTGGGTACATGTTGGAGAAAAAGTACTGGATAGACCCGTTATGAGATTTATGTCATGGTCAAATGTCATAATTAAATCTCATAATAGTTATATCATTTATCCTTAGACCTGAGATTATCATAGTCTTCCACATGATGAACATTATGTTTGACGTACTCAAACGCTACCCCTAACCGGGAAGTTATAAAGGATACGATTGGCATAATTGGATTCTTGTAGGGAAGAATGATAAGTCAAGATGGGATTTGTCCCTCTCTCAAGTGAGATATCTGTTTGGCCACTCGAAGAACGAGATTGATAAAAGTGTACGGCGTACCCAAATGAATTGAAGAGTTCAATATTATTTGCTCATATCAATCTACTCGAGATCGAGAAAGCATTGGACAACATAAGTTGACGTGGACCATGACTTATGTATAATATGATATCGCGTGACAAAGGGATTGTGATATGTTCTATAAGGTTACTTTGGACTTTCAAAGTTATACTAATTGGGTAGTCATAATGGCTTGCTAGAGTCCGCTTATGACTTATGGGTTCGGACTAGTTCGGACTCGTTACCAACATAGTATAATCCTATTGGGTCACATACAATAGAACGGATTGGAAAAGGCGAAAAATCTGGGAAATCAGACAAGGCCACCGTACGGCTATGTAGAAGGCGAACGGCTCCTGTTGAGCCGTACGGACATCATCCCGTAACAGGTCAGTTTGATCAGTTTTCTTTTTAGAAAAGGAATCCCAATCCCAAACGGAATTAGGTCAAACCCTTATATATGATATACAGCTGGGTTTGACAGCCTCTAATGGTGATTTGGAAATCACAAACCTTTGTTTATAAGCAATAAATTATAGAGAGGTATGATTATTTATTGTGAGATTCATGATCGTCAAAATACAATAATTGAAGCAAGATAATTCCTACGAAGAAATCGTTTCTTCATCAAGCCTTGGGTCTAGCAATCCAGATCAAGAAGGTGTTGTTGATATCCCTTCGACGTGTGGATACCGATGGAGGGTGTTTCCTTTAGCACCTTAAAGTCCGTGTTCATGGATGCGATCTTCAAGGGTTAGTTTCTTTCATCTTGTATTTAATATAATCAACATGCACGGATCCGGGCTCTTGGGTGTTTGATTTATATGTTTAATTCCGTAGCGCATGATGCATCAAAACCCAACAGTGGTATCAGAGCCCCGTTCGTTGTTGATTATTTTAGTATATCATGTTGAAATTGTTTAATTCGATTATATGATATCTACATGATAATAAGATGAATGTGTGATTTGAATTTTATATGCGATATGAAATTTATGAGCATGAATATGGAAATATGTGATTGTAATATTAATTGGATTCATATGTATAATCGCATGCTTAGATCATCATGTTATAATTGGATTATTTATATTGATGATCTTGATCTAATTTATATGAGGAATAAGTTGATTATTGATTATATGAATTAGATGGGTTTAAATTTGTAATCTGGAAATTCGTGATGGTTTAATCTGATTAATGCATGAACACGATATTGGGATTGATCGAATTTCTGAAAAACTGGAAATCCGGAGAATCTAATCATGGCATCCGTACGGATGGACTGCAGGCGTACGCCTGAGTCCAAGCTGTACGGCGCCTGCCTGGTTTTCCAGAATGTTGTTCTGTCTTCTGGTCTTCAGATTGTTCTGTAAATTTTTTACAGAATTCGAATTTGGAAACAGAAACTGGTTTCAGACGGCTGGTTTTTGAAACCGTGTTTCCTGAAACAGTTTTCTGCGAAGAATTCAGAATAACTGTAGAAATCAGAATTCTAAAGAGTTTAGAACTGCTGTAAAACAAGTATCCAGTCTAACAGGAATGTCGATGTCTTTTGGCTTAGTTTCGACCGTATAGAGAAGTTGCTTGGTTTCTTGGTCTTAGCACGGAAATGTGGATGCCTTTTGGCTTAGTTTCGGCCGTGCGGTATGTTCTTTCAATTTCAAGATGCTCTGTGGTGACCGGTTTGGAAAATTCTGATTCTAATCTTTTTCAGATGGCTGGTTTTGGAAACCGTGTTTCCTGAAACAGATTTAAGTTTAGAAGTCCAAACTGCTAATGAGATCAGAATCTTAAAGGAGTTTAAGATTGGCGTAATCTCAAAGTTTCGGAATTACCCCTATACAAAGTGAAAATTGTTTGCAAGAGAAGGAAACTAAATTTGGATTAATTCATTGTATGGACCAATGGCTTACGCCTTGTTTCTGGGAATGCGAATGAAATATCCAATCTGTAAATTGTTTACAGATAATTTAGATTCCGTCCCCATAATGTTGATTCATAATCACAAGATTTTGCTTCTGTTAATTAATTTGATTAGTTAACATTGTTTATGCAAAGTCTATATTATATTATGTTTGACATAATTAAATATATGATGCATATATCTATGCAAAGAACCTTCTTCAAAATTTAAGTCATGTGCCAATCCATTATTAAAACACTTGTGAGTATACCGGGTATTTTTATGTGGGCTCTGCCAAAGCGAGGTGCATTAATTCTATCAGTGTATGAGCAAGATGAGGAATGAGAGTTTCCTATGCGTTTAACGTGGTTTGACTTAATTAGGCTATCAAAAGACAAAGTTTTGGGCCTAAGGCACAAGATGAGATTAAAACATGGTTGACATAAGATGTCTAACAAATCTCATAAAGGATCTAAGAATCATATATGATATGATTGACAAAGAGTTTTCTACCTAATTAATTTAATTTTGAGCAGTATCGTCAAAGCAGACTTGAAATTAAATTAAAGTTGGATCTTAGCCCACTTAAATTATATTATACAATTGTTGTATTTGAAGGTGTATAATTTAGTGGGAGTATTTATGAAATACTTTAAAAGTCTCTAAATGATAATGGTATGAAATATATGTGTATATTTATTTGCATATTTTGTAGAATATCTTAAACTATAATTATGTATAATTACTGCGATTGACCCCACTTATAGAGAATGAGATTAACTTCCTTGACCTAGTCATGATATTAAGAATTGTTCTAAAGCAAGAACGGAAGTTATGCATTCAAAATAAATCATATTCCTAAGAAACCTAATGCCTTAAGGATGGACAAAGATATTGATTAGAAACATGAGGTTGATTCTATAGATGTCAATTGTCTTATGACTTGCTGCCATATGTGTAGAACTTTAGAAGTATCTGAAACACATGGATGCTTATTTGATAAGCAATCACGTAGGAAGCGTTCCTACAAGCAAGAAAGGCAAGAAAAGTTTGAGATTGACTAGAGCCTAACATTCATGCGATGACTGAAAGGTATATCAATAAATTCTCATGTTTCAAACATGGAGAGACATATTAATTACCTTAGATGGCTTGGTAATCAAGTTAGTTTGGAACTAACAACGGACATGGGGCTACCCCAACATTGATGACTACAAGGACATGGGGCTACCCCAACATTGACGACAAAAGGGTTCTCTACTCCCAACCGCTCCTAAGAAATGGACAAAGCTCCAAAGGACTTTATGCATAACAAACCTTATGGTTAAGTTAAAATCAAAATTTGACTGACATGTTTCATTAAAAGATTGACCTTGAGGAATGAGTACTTTGGAAATTTTCCCTTTTGGCATCATGCTTTTGATAAAAGATGTGTTTTTCCCCTTTCAAGTCGCGTCGGGCACTTGAGGGTGTGTTTTGTGAAAAAATTGTGTTTTTCCCTTTCAAATCGCGTTGGGCATTTGAGGGCGTATTTTGAATGTTGTGTCGTCCCCCTTTCAAGTCGCGTCGGGCACTTGAGGGTGTGTTTTGTGAAAAAATTGTGTTTTTTTCCCTTTCAAATCGCGTTGGGCATTTGAGGGTGTATTTTGAATATTGCGTTGTCCCCCTTTCAAATCGCGTCGGACATTTGAGGGTGTGTTATGTTTTGGTCCGTCCCCTTTCAAATCGCGTTGGGCATTTGAGGGTGTATCTTGAATTTTGTGTTGTCCCCTTTCAAATTGCATGGGCATTTGAGGGTGTGTAAAAAGAATGATTTTCCAAAACCTTGGACTTTTGCGTCCAACAATGTACCTTAAGGGTCGCCCCTAGGCTTTTTCCGGTATCAAGAAAATGTGTCAACCGTGCCATAGGGTAGTGTTGACCAAATCCAAGCCTCGACACGAAGTGGTCACTTTTAGGCTAGCCTTATCCCAGTTTCTCCGTCAACCTCCCGTGAGTTAAAGTTGACCGAAGCGTTTAGGATGACCAAGTAAGAGTCAAACCATTTGGTTGCGCGGGCAGTCCGGCGTGACGTAAGCCCATTTGATTTGTAAGGAGTTGTCGGCAGTCCTTCGTGAGTCCAGATTAGGAGTTTGAAAATTGTGAAAGTCCTGGTCGTGCGCCCAGGATGAAATTTGAAAATTGTGAAAATCTTGGTCGTGCGCCCAGGATGAAATGTGAAAATTGCGAAAGTCCTTGTCGTGTGCCCAGGATGAAATGTGAAAATTGTGAAAGTCCTGGTCGTGCGCCCAGGACAAAATGTTGAAATTATGAAAGTCCTGGTCGTGCGCCCAGGATGAAATATGAAAATTGTGAAAGTCCTGGTCGTGCGCCCAGGATGAAATTTGAAAATTGTGAAAGTCCTGATCGTGCGCCCAGGATGAAATATGAAAATTGTGAAAGTCCTGGTCGTGCGCCCAGGATGAAAATTAAGGATTAAGTTCCATAGGTTTGAGTAGCCTTAAACTTTCTCACCCGAATTACGTTAGGCTTGATTCCCCACGAGGGGATACGTAGGAATCCTATACTTTTAGGTCCAACCATAGAACCAAATCAGCCAAGCCGTCCTCCCATCGGATTGGGATGCTTATAGGTTTGAGTAGCCTTAAACTCTCTCACCCGAACTACGTTAGGCTTGATTCCCCACGAGGGGATACGTAGGAATCCTATACTTTTAGGTCTAGCCATAGAACCAAATCGGCCAAGCCGTCCTCCCATCCGATTGGGATGCTTATAGGTTTGAGTAGCCTTAAACTCTCTCACCCGAACTACGTTAGGGTTGATTCCCCATGAGGGGATTGTAGGAATCCTATACTTCTAGGTCCAGCCATAGAACCAAATTGGCCAAGCCGTCCGCCCATCGGATTGGGATGCTTATAGGTTTGAGTAGCCTTAAACTCTCTCACCCGAACTACGTTAGGCTTGATTCCCCACGAGGGATACGTAGGAATCCTTACTTCTAGGTCCAGCCATAGAACCAAATCGGCGAAGCCGTCCTCCCATCGGATTGGGATGCTTTTAGGTTTGAGTAGCCTTAAACTCTCTCACCCGAACTACGTTAGGCTTGATTCCCTCGAATAGGGATACGTAGGAATATTATACCTCTAGGTCCAGCCATAAAACAAATCGGCCGAGCCGTCCTCCCATAAGATTGGGATGCTTGTTTTGTCGACAACCCCGCTTTCTTCAAAAGCGACGTTGCCGAGGGGCTCTGTAAGTACCCCAATCTGAATTCGTCCTACTTTAGAGGAATTCTTGGTGCCATTTAGGGATAAAACCAATGGGCCAGGACCTCACTAGGATAAACCTGATATTCCAGGACTGAACTGGAATTAAACTTGGAAAAATCCAGAACCTCGCCAAGTCGAGTCGTACGGATGGTTTGGGCACATGAGGTCCCTAGCCGTACGGCTATTTTGGGTACCCTCAGCCTCTATAAATTTAACCCTATGCTGATCATTTCAAGGGGGAGAAAATGTTTTGTGAGCTGATACTCTGCCAGTTTGAGAGCAGAAAGTGAGTGATACATACATTTGAGTGAAAAGAGAGGAACATAGGCCATAAACATCATAGGTGAAACCTCCTTCTCCCCATCTTCTTCTTCATCTCAAACTCTTTTATTATTGTTCATATTATTGCTCATTCTTGTGTTATTTCTTATTGTTCTTGCAAGCCTTGTCCATTCAAGCACATTACATTTCATTGAAAGTTTTGTCCATTTCAAGCACTTTACATTTCATTGAAAGTCTTGTCCATTTCAAGCACTATATATATATATATATATATATATATATTATTCAAGTCTTGTCCTCTCAAGATATATATTATGATTACACATATGTATATTGGAACCAAATCATGTGGTGATTCAAGGTTCCCTTCATGCCTAGTGTGTGATTATGGGATAAAACCTAAGGATGATCATGATTTGTTAAATTTCATGTTGATTTTGTTCTTGTTTGGCCATGAGAGTCATGATTGGGTGATAAAGTTTCAATCTTTATCATCCCAAACATGACCTAGCCATAAATCACCAAGCATGGGACATAAAGATTCAATCTTTATGTTATATTTTTGTCCCTAAAGGTTTACTCTTGCATCACAAGTCCATCTTGATGGTAAAGTTTCAATCTTTACTCATCAAATTGTCATTTTAGCCCAAAGGGCATGTTCATCACCTTTTTCTTAAATTTCCCCAATGATTGTCTTGATCACACCCAGAGCCTTTGTTTTTGGTGTCCAACTAGTGATCAATGACATAGTGATGATTAATCCATGTTTTTGTTAAAAGAAAATAACTGAAAATAATCATCTCAGTCCAGTTTCAGCAAAAACACTCTGTTTTGCCTGAAACTGGACGGTTTTCTGATAAACTGTCAAAAATCCCTGGAATGCCCTCCCCATCCGTACGGCTACTTTGGCCGAGGAGTGCATTTTTCAGTTTCTTCCCTTCCTGGTCAAATTGCTTGCAAAATGACCCTTTTCTGTTAAATAATTAACCAGATTTGTTAAAAGTCAGTTTCTCCCATTTGTTAAATAATTAACAAATGTAGCGACTCCGTTATGTTTTGCGTAATAACCGTGTTTGGAGTTTCGCCCCCATACTCGTCGCGTTCTCTGCGCACGGGGCGGGATCCTTACACATAGTCATACAAAGACATGCCGGGTTTGGACAGAAAGGTCGCTAAACACAGAATTCCGATCAGAGACGACGCCAAACCAGTCAAGCAAAAGCTCAGAAAGATCAAGCCAGAATGGTCTCTACAAGTCAAGGAAGAGATAGAGAAGTTTCTCAGTGTGGGGTTCATCAAAGTTATTGAATATCCGACATGGCTAGCTAATGTGGTCACAATCCAAAAAGCCAACGGCAAGGTCCGTGTTTGTATGGATTTCCGGGATTTGAACAAAGCTTCTCCAAAGGATGACTTTCCACTACCCAACATCGACATGCTAGTCGAATCCACTCCTGCCTACGAGGTCTGGTCATTTGTGGATGGTTTTGCTGGGTACAATCAGATTCTCATGGCCGAGGAGGATCAACACAAGACTGCTTTCACAACACCATGGGGCACCTTTTGCTACACAGTCATGCCGTTTGGGTTAAGGAATGCTGGGGCTTCTTATCAAAGGGCCGTGACAGACTTGTTCCATGACATGATTCACAAGGAAATTGAGGTTTATGTGGACGACATGATCATTCATTTCAAAGGGACAGACGGTCAACACTTGATCGACCTCCGCAAGTTCTTTGAAAGACTGTGTCAACACAAGATGACGCTTAACCCCGCAAAGTGCACTTTTGGGGTTATCCGAGGAAAAGTTCTTGGCTACATGGTCACAGAAAGGGGTATTGAAGCAGATCCCTCAAAAATCAAGGTAATCATCGATATGCCTCCTCCAAGACACAGAAAGAAATCAAAGGTTTCATGGGCAGACTTCAGTACATCAGTCTGTTTGTGCACCAGCTCACTTCCATGTGCGAGCCAATCTTCAAGATACTCAAGAAGAATGTGGCTCTAGAATGGACCGACACTAGCCAAGAAGCTTTCGACCAAGTCAAGCACTATTTGACATGTCCTCCAGTTTTGGTTCCACCTCACAAAGAGAAGCCTCTCTTGCTCTATCTCACAGTGAACGATGAAGCCCTAGGGGCTATGCTAGCACAAGAGCAACGGGACTCCACAGAGGAGAATGCCATTTATTTTGTCAGTTGCCGATTTCAAGGAGGCAAAAAGAATTACTCCGCCTTGGAGAAGTCATGTGCAGCACTGGTTTGGGTTACTCAAAAGCTCAAACATTACATGGAAGCCTTTCTGATCAAGCTAGTAGCAAAAGTGGACCTGCTCCGCTATATCTTCGAGAAACCTTTCATGTCGACAATGATAGCCAAATGGTACTTCATGCTCGCCGGTTATGACATCACTTACGTCATACTAAAATCAATCAGGGGGAAAGTGTTCAGTGATCAGCTTGCTGAATTTCCCTATGATGAAGTGAAGGGGGAGGACTTACAGTTTCCCGACGAGTATTTGGTTTGCATTACAACCGAGGAAAATAAGTGGCAACTCTTTTTCGATGGCGCTGCCAATAAACACGGTTATGGGATATGAATGTTACTTGTCGATCCAAAGGACATCTACTCTCCAATTGCCATCCGTCTTGAATTCAAAGCTACCAACAACATTGCCGAGTATGAGGCATGCATAGCGGGGCTGGAAGCAGCTTTAGAAAGAAATGTCACAGAACTAGAAGTATTCAGTGACTCCCTGCTCCTTATCAATCAAACATCGGGTAAATGGCGAATCCAAGACCCGACCCTTCAACAGTATGGTCAACACCTCGAGGAATTGGTCGAACACTTCCAAGACATCACGTTCACTTATTTGCCAAGGGACAAGAAGCCCTTTGCCGATGCTTTGCCTACTATAGTCTCACTGGTTGAGATGCCCAAAAGAAAAATGGTGAAACCCTTCAAAATTTTAAGGAGGACCAGTCCGGCATACTGCATGAACATCGAGATCAATGAAGTCCAAGATAACCCCCCGTGGTACACTGACATCATGAAATTTCTCAATAGCGCCACCTTTCCCAACAACAGCAATGGGAGAACCCGAATAGCACTATAAAAGCTAGCCACCGGATATGTGTTGATTGGAAACCGAGTCTACAAGAGACATCATCAAGGGATCAATCTTTTATGTGCAAACGAGTCCGAAGCTCAAGAAATCATGCACGAAGTCCATGAGGGCGAGTGTGGACCCCTCATGAATGGGATTATGTTAGCCAAGAAGATACTCTGTATTGGCTACTATTGGACTACAATGGAAAAAGACTGCATCGAGAAAGTCAAGAAATGCGCCAAGTGCCAGTTCCATGCTAATCTACAACATGCTCCGCCTTCACAACTGTACAACATGACCACACCTTGGCCATTCTCTTGTTGGGGCATAGATATCATCGGCAAAGTCCATCCTACGGGGAGCAACGGACAGTCATTCATCCTTGTAGCCGTGGACTATTTCACAAAATGGGTCGAAGCACAAGCTTACCGAGTTCTCAACGCCAAGAAAGTAGCTGAATTCTTGAAGAACAACATTATGCGCCGATATGGTATCCCCCATGAGATGATCTCTGACAATGGGTCTCACTTCGAGAAAGAAATGGATGCACTTTTGGTTAACTACAAAATTACCAAGCACAAGTCATCCCCGTACCGCCCCCAAGCCAATGGAGCGGTCGAAGCAGTAAATAAGACAATCGAAGTCATCATACGAAAAATGGATTCAATGGGAAGGGATTGGCCCGAGAAATTACCGCTAGCATTGTGGGGCTACCGCACATCAATACGGTCAGCAACGGGAGAAACTCCTTACTCATTGGTTTATGGCTTTGAAGCCATACTCCCGGTCAAACTCGAGGTTCCTTCTCTACGGGTCTTACTCGAGAACCAAGTCAGTGAGGTTGATTGGATGCAAAGTCGATACGAGAAACTAGCCCTACTCGATGAAAAGAGATTAAGAGCGTTCGAGCGCACAAGGGCTTACCAACAAAGAATGGAAAGAGCTTTCAACAAAAAGGTGAAGCCTCGAAATATCAAAGTGGGAGATTTGGTCCTAAGACAACACCCTCCCAATTCCATGAATCCCCTTCGGAAGTGGGGACCTCGATGGATCGGTCCTTACGTGGTCAAAAGGATACTAAGCGGCGGTGCAGTCTGACTCGTAGACTTAGATGGCGATAAATTGCCAAAGGAGGTCAACCTCGACAAGCTCAAGAAGTTCTACGCTTAACAAATAAAGACCATTAAAAAAAAATGCTCGCTAGGTTGAAAACCCGCAAGGGCAGCCCAGGCAAAAATTAGAGCACGTGCAAAAAAGAAGCCCGCTAGATTGAAAACCCGAAAGGGCGGTCTAGGCAAAATACAGGGTGCACAAAAAAAATGGTCTTCATTTGTTTGAACTACGGAGACCTGAGCCTCTCTACAAGAGGAACGTAGGCAACCTTCGGGTGCGGCCTAAAACATAATTTTTTACCCAATCCTGTCATAACAAAATGCAATTTTTATTCATCTCTTGAATTATTTTAACCACTACAATGGATCTTGTTGAGCAATAAAAGACAATAAAACATTAAATCCTAAACAAGTGGTCTATTAATTGTAATCTTGGGGTACAAAGAAAAGTGTAATCTTTCTTCGGTTTGGGAACCCATTGCTTCTTGCTATAGCCTTTGACCTTCTTAGGTGGGGGCGGATCACTCTTTGAACCACCAAGACGAGAGAAGACACTAGGACGGGGCGGAGCTTCATCAACGACCTTCCCTTTCCCTTTTCCTTTGTCAAAAGAAGCCTTGACCGGAGCCTTGTAAGGACGCTTCCACACATGAGGAGAATGGCCCTTACCTTTGCCTTTCTTATTCTTCGGAAAATAATATGGCCTAGGGGCTTCAACGTAAACCATCGGCTTCGAAGGCTCCGCAACAACCTCATTTGGCCTCCCCAAACAGTCAAAGACCCTCGGGCGTGCCTTCACAATAGGGACGGACTTCACTTGCTTACCTTCGGGGACGGACACTTTCACCTCAAAGGAAAAAGTCATGGGGGCCATTCTTGACTAGAATTGGAGACTTAAAGAGATGAGAAGTAGTGCAGAATATTGCTGTGTGACCAAACTGGTCGAAATGGGTTCAAATTTATAGCTCTTGGAAAACCCAGTTCAGAAAAGAAAGGGGCTGTAAATCAGCAGCCCAGACGCGGGCGCCTCCCCCTTTAGACCTGAAACGTGCGCGCCTCCCATCTCTATTGCCAGATGCGCGCGCCGTTGACAGACGACAAAACAGAACAGCCTTTATCAGTTCAGCAACTGCCCAAGCATCTCAACGCCTTCGACCTACAATCAGTTCAGAATCTATAGCAACAAAGCAACATTCAGCCGCAACAAGTGGAACACTTGGGGCACACATTTTGTTTGTAAAGAGTCGACACCTAAGATCGAGTCTAAATAAAACATAAAAAATGTAGATAAAATAGCTAGGATTGTAAATATGTGCTCAATGTTATTACATATTAGAAAAATATATATAAATTGTTCAGGCACTCGTCCTCCCCAGTCTACTCCGAACCATCACCAGTGGCACTATGCTCATCCCCCTCATCACCACTCTCTGTCTCTTCATCGTCATTATTGGACTCTTCTTCAGACTCCTCAACAATGATCTTGTGATGAGCTCTCTTTGGCACCCTTGCCGATGAACTAGCACCTCCGCGGCTCAAACTCCTGCTCAGTGACTGCCTAGCCGACTGCACAGCCTCATCCACATTAAGGGCCACATCTCTGCAACCTCTCCCCATGCCACGGGCACCCCGAGCCATGCCTCTAGCAGCTCCAAACATAGTCCCCGCAGCCTCCCTGGTCAGGTTATCCATGTCCCTACAGAGCTCCAGGACTCTCTCCTCCAGACGGCGCAGCCTGCTCCTCATCCCCTTGTTCTGGCGGCCTATGTACCTATAAGCAGCCACGGATACCTGGTACAACAGAAACAGGAAACTACATCAATGTACTGAGATGAGATAGACTAGAACAGAAAGGTGGGCCATAATCAGAAATGTGCAAGAAAAGTAAAAGTCATACCACAGCAGTCTGGGCCGGGGGCTCCCTCTCCGGTGACATATCTTCAGGGATAATCTCCCTCTGCTCATCAACAACCCCAAAGTTGGAGTAGGTATAATACGAAAGAGGCAGTGGAGGATCGAAGCAATAACCCGCCCTTGTGGTGTAGAACTGCATAGAGGTCGAGGGGGCAGGCTGTGTTCCCCGTAGATCGGCATACATAAAACCCGGCATCAAATGATTCACCCGGAAAAGGCTATAATCCTGGTAAAGATAGATGAAAGGGGTAGCATCAACCCTGCGACATATATTGCCCTATCATCCTCAGACAGTGCTCCCCAGTTACGAGGACAGAAAGGAGGAAACTTTGGGACCGCCGGCCTAGGCGGGTTATGGTAATCCACCATCTGGCTACCATGCTGCCAGTACACCCTCTCTCCCAATTACATAGCCATGCACTCCACCGAGCTCATCAGTAATCTAGAACGAGTGGGGAACAGCGTGTGCTCTATGTCAACATAAATCGGCCTCCAAGGGAACAATGACTGAGACACGGACTCAGGCCGCAGACCATCCAGATACTGCCGAGCCGAAACCAAGCCAATGGGGACAGTGCCGGTTTTCACATTTATGGCCTTGTAAGACCACCTATCACAATCAGGATATAGGGGGTGACCCTCTCTCCCAATCCTGAAGTCCCTCATGCCCAGAATGGCAAAAGCCCACAGCTGCAAACAGAAGCAAGGGTAAAAATTAAACACAGTTGAAAGTGCAGAAAAGACAGAAATCTAAAAGGGCAAAACAGTAAATGTACCTCCCAAGCAAGGGAAAAGCCCGTGACCGAGCTCCTAGTCGAACGACTAGTCAAGTCAATACCGTGATAGCAAGCAGCCAGACCCGCTGTACCCCAGTTATATTGCGCAGCCTGGTCCAAGTCTATCAGGAGGTCCAGTAGGGACAAGGCCGCAGAAAATCCCCCATTCGCAAAAAGGGTGTAGGACAAAGCGTACCAAATAAAGCATCGGGCCACCGCCTCGGCTCTGTCAGCAGTAACTCCCCAAGACTCAGCCTCAAGGACTCTAAAGTAAGCCTGAATTCTCCCCCAGGTCACTCGGGAGTTCTTCACCACAAAATCGCAGTCGGCTAGAGCCAACAACTCAGCAGGTGTCCTAGCAATCCCGCTAACACCACAAGGGACCGGCACCCCAAAAAAAGGCAAACTAGTCAGAACCGTAAAGTCAGTCGGGGTCATAGTCACCTCCCCCATCGGCAAGTGGAAGGTGTGAGTGGTGTCCTACTATCGCTCCCTTAAAGCCTGAATCACATCAGGATCATTCTTCAACGAAGGCAGACTGGTAATGAAAGGACCAAAAAATGTAGCGACCACCCGAGTCTGTGCATTCTCTGGCAGTTTCCTCCATACAGAAATGGGCGCCTGAGCCCCACCATGGATCTCGGTCAAACGGTTCCACCTCTGAAAGGAAAACAAGAGACAAAGGAAACGTTCATCAGCATAACGGCTAGAAAATGGCCAAACCCAACATGAAGAATTCAACAAAATCACCACGTGCAAACAAGTGTGTGAGCATGCAAATGGGTGTCCAAGCATTCCTTTTGCAACAAATCAACAAGAACAACAACATGCAGCCATGATCGAAAGGGTTGCTGCAGCAGTATTACGGGCAACAATGATATAGCCCCAAAATGCGAAAAATCAACAAGGAGAGGCGAAATCCTTACCAATCCCGCAGAAACAAAGTGGGAGATATGAGTATGGGACTCATAAGTTAGTTGCCTTGGGTCCATAGCCTCGACCCCAACCTCGGCTTCTTCTCCCATGTGCATCTCGAAAGGGGGTGTTTGATGAGAACTCGACATGATTCCTCGATAGAATGGTCTCAAATGAACGAAGGAAGCGTTTTGGGATTATTTCCTCGCAGAATTTTAACTCAGAATACAGAGAGTTTGGGCTATTTTTGAACTTGGCTCGAACAGAATGAGCAGTTTCTGAATATATGCTGAACTTAATCGCGATGCGCGCGCCTCCTAGTGCCCCTACGTGCCGCGCGCGCGTCCCATAGCCGTTCTCAGATGCGGGCGCCTCCTATGTCCAGTCAAGCCCAGGTACAAGTTTTCAAGTACAAAAATTCTGCAACGGACACCGTTAAGTCCGACGATTACAAAAGTCAAGGTCAATCTCGACATTTTCCTCGCTAAAGGGAAAACATTATTTGGGTCCGCAGTCAACTGTGCCCGCACCCCGCAAAAGTCAACTGCAACTCCAAGCAGCATACAGCTTCAAAACAGCAATTCGGTCCGCGGTGAACCACCGAAATCACCACTTCTTTATCAAGCAAAGTCTACAAATTCACTTTCATCTCAAGTCCCCTATACGGACTCTACATCAGCAGACGGATTCTCGGATCCCGCTAGTCCCCCATAGAGACTCTACATCAGCAGACGGATTCTCGGATCCCGCTAGTCCCCTATACAGACTTTACATCAGTAAACGGATTCTCGGATCCCGCTAGTCCCCTATACGGACTCTAAATCAGCAAACGAATTCTCAGATCCTGCTAGTTCCCTAACGTACTTCAACTCGGCAGACGGGTCCCCTAACGGATTCAGCCAAGTCCCCTAACGGACTTCAACTTGGTAGACGGGTCCCCTAACGGATTCAGCCAAGTACCCTAACGGACTTCAACTTGGCAGATGGGTCCCCTAACGGATTCAGCCAAGTCCCCTAATGGACTTCAACTCGGCAGACGGGTCCCCTAATGGATTCAGCCAAGTCCCCTCACGGATTCAGCCAAGTCCCCAAACGGACTTCAACTCGGCAGACGGGTCCCCTAACAGATTCAGCTAAGTCCCCTAACGGACTTCAACTCGGCAGACGGGTCCCCTAACGGATTCATCCAAGTCCCCTAACGGACTTCAACTCGGCAGACGGGTCGCCTAACGGATTCAGCCAAGTCCCCTATACGGACTCTAAACATTGGCCACGGTGGGCCGATTTCTATCACCGCACCCCTTTTATCAGCAAAAGTCACTCACACAGGGAGCGCACCTCTATCTCTTGTAATTTCAAGATTCTTATTTTCATCGAGTCTTTGATTTTTGGTGATGTCCTCGGTAGATGTTTTGTTCTTTCGTCGATGCGTTTTGCTTCACAATCCACATCGTTGAGAGGCTCTGTAGACACCCCACCTTGGACCGCTCACCCGATTGCACATTTGGTTTTGTGTTTCTCCCTATTTTAAGTGTTTCTTGTTAGTTTCTGTTACTTCCGTTAAGTTCTTGACTGACTTCGTTAAGTCTAGGGACCAAACTGAATAACAGTGCTGACTTTCTAGTCCATTCTGTCATTTTTACCATCTCCAAGTCGCGCGCTTCCAGCCTTTGGGACCAGAAGCGCGCGCATCCCGTCACCAAGGCAGGAGGCGCGCGCACTTGGGCGTCAGTTACAGATTTCTATCCAAGAATCCCTCCCTTGCTGCTTTTAACATGATTTGCCTGGGAAACTGATGTTGTTGACTTGATTTTGGCACCAAAAACTCACCTTCTTCACCTATATAAACACCTCTAATTCACCTTTGAATGGGGGGGGGAGATTTTTGATCACTAACAAAACTATACACAAAATATACTTGCAAGGCATTTTTCAAGAGTCATCCTTTGAAGTTCTTGGAAGTATAGGTAAAGACTATTCTTTCCTCTCATCTCTTCTACTTCATCTCTCCTCTCTTTCTTTTATTTTCAATCAAAGTGCAATCACCCATAAATCTAACATGATCATCCCAAAATGATCATTTATTTCATATTAATAAAGAGATGTTTTGATTATTATTGTTGTTCATGTTTACTTCATCATTGATCGAACCATGTCCAACAAAGTTTGATTCCTCCTCTCGGACACACCATTCCATTGTGGTGTTCCGGGTGGAGTTAATTGTGAAATTATTCCAAAATTCTTTAGATGATCATCTAATTCATGACTTAAGTATTCTCCACCTCGATCCGATCGAAGTGCCTTAATACTTTTGCCAAGTTGTTTTTCTACTTCATTTTGAAATATTCTAAATATCTCAAAGGCTTCACTTTTATGTTTCATTAGGTAAACATACCCAAATCTAGTATAATCATTAGTGAAGGTTATGAAGTATTGAAATCCTCCCCTAGCATTGCTACTTAATGGTCCGCATACATCGGAATGTATCAACCCCAATAAGTCACTTGCCCTTTCACCTAGCTTGGTAAAAGGTGTCTTAGACATTTTTCCAAGAGGACACGACTCGCAAATATCATATGACTCAAGGTCACATGAACCCAAAAGACCGTCCCCATGGAGTTTTGATATACGCTTCTCATTAATATGACCAAGACGGCAATGCCATAAGTAAGTATGATTAACATCATTAGGTTTTGATTTCTTGTTTACATGATAGACATTGTCATTATTTTCATTCTTGACACCCAAGACATAAAGGCCATTAAATGAATTAGCAATACCATAAAGCACATCATTTAAATAAATAGAAAATTTCTTATTTTTAAGAAGAAACTTAAAACCTTCATTATCCAAACAAGAAATTGAAATAATATTTCTACTTAAATCTGGTACATAATAGCAATTGTTCAAAACAAGTATTAAACCAGAAGGTAAAGTGACTTCATAAGTTCATACGGCTAATGCAGCAACTCTTGCTCCATTTCCCACTCGTAGATACACTTCACCCTATTTAAGTAGTCTCCTATTCTTTAGTCCCTGCACATTTAAACAAATGTGAGAACCACATCCGGTATCCAATACCCAAGAATCAGTGATAGAAAAGAGAATATCTATCATATAGATACCTTAAGTCGACGCAGTCCCACTGCTCTTCTTCTTCTTTTGCTCTTCCTTAAAAGCCTTGCAATTACGTTTCCAATGACCAATTTCTTGACAATGGAAAAAAATCGCATCCTTTTGTGAATCGGGTTTTGCCTCTGGAGCCTTGGCAACCTTTGCCTTGCTTATTTTGGGTTTGACAACTTTCTTACCCTTTCCTTTGGCACTAGCCTTCTTTCCATCATGAACCAAGAGCACAGGAGAACCTTTCTCCACAATCTTCATCTCCGCAATTTTAAGCATACCATGCAACTCGGAGAGATTCTTATCCATTCCATGCATGTTATAATTCATCACAAACTAATTATAACATTTAGGCAATGAATTAAGAATGAGATCCGTGGCTAGCTCCAATGGGATTAGATAGCCAAGTTTCTCAAGATGCTCTACATAGCCTTTCATTTTAAGCATGTGAGGACTCACTTGTTGCCCTTCACTCATTTTGCAAGAAGTGAATGCAACAATGGTCTTGTACCTCTCTTGCCTAGCTTGCTCTTGAAACATGGCTCTTAACTCCACACCTATCTCATAGGCTTCCAAATGTTCCAAACTTTGTTGGAGTTTTAAGCACATAGTAGCAAGCATGAGACAACTTACATCTCTAGAATCATTACGATGTTTTTTGTGACTCTCTCTTTCTGCCCTAGGGGCATTGGCTTCTGGTTCAGCAGGAAGAGGCCCATCGAAAATGTAAACCTTATCTTCTTGCCTAAGAACTATTCTTAGGCTACGGATCCAATCCATAAAGTTCATACCATGTTCTTGGAGCTTATCCTTCTCAAGGATCGATCGCAAAGAAATTGATTGAGTGTTGTTAGTCATTATCTACAATTATGCAAAATTTCTAAAATTTAATAAGTACCAATTTCATTAAAGAAATAAATAATGTATTTTTCCAAAAAATACTCCTACTAAATTATATAACCTTCTTATACATCCAATGTGTAATATAATTTAAATGGGCTAAGATCCATCTTTAATTTAACTTTGAGTCCACGGAGGTGGACCGCTCAAAACTAAATTAATTAGGTAGACAATCATGTCAATCATATCCCATATGATTCTTAGATCATTTTTCTGAGATTCTTTAAGAAATCCAATTTCGAAAGGCATGTTAAATCTCATCTTTGCCTAGGCCCAAAACTGTTTTGACGCGTAATTAAGTCCAACCATTTTAAATGTATAGGAACCATTCAATTTAATGCACCTCACGGAGGCAAACACACATTAAATTAATGAGCCTCATCTTGCTCATTCATGAATAAAATTAATGCACCTCGCGGAGGCAAGCCCACATGAATTCACCCATGTACTTACAAGTGTTTTAATCATGGCATGGCAAAAAGGATTTAAAACTTTCTTTGAAGGTTTAATCACATATAGCATTCAACACATTTATGAGCACATAATATAAACATGTTACGCATCAAGTTTAGCCACTAAATTAATCATCATTAATTTAAGCATAATATTTATGTGTCATTAGTTTCTCTATAATTATGAGGATGAGACTCTTTGAACTTTGGTTATCATCTCCAAATCAAGACAACAAGAAGTACGGCCGAAACTAAGCCATAAGGCAACCACAGTTCCGCACTAATTCAAGAAACCAAGAAAGTAGTCCATGTGGCCGAAACTAAGCAATAGATGGTCTCGATGAACGTAGGCCAATTGCATCCACAATTCCACATGGATCTCCAATCTTTGAAATGACATAACTAATATGAGATATATATATATGACATTTACCATGATATAGATCTCATA
This sequence comes from Campanula takesimana, assembly GCA_026119855.1. Taxonomy (NCBI): domain Eukaryota; kingdom Viridiplantae; phylum Streptophyta; class Magnoliopsida; order Asterales; family Campanulaceae; genus Campanula; species Campanula takesimana. The sequence continues at coordinate 885,113 of JAOWBW010000469.1, forward strand.
AAGCGGGTCATGTCCGGTACTTAACAAGTACCCATAAATCTAACATGATCATCCCATGATCATTTAGCCTTTATACTAATACCAAACAAGTACTAGGGACGGAGATTATTATAAGTAAACATGAACAAAAATAATAATCAAAACATCTCTTTATTAATATGAAATAAATGATAACAATTACAATGGTTATTAAACGTGCCTAGGGCACCAACACCAACAAATTATTATGACATTCTCACCACTCTATTCAGACTGCTCCAAACCCAAAAAGAAGATGAAATCGTTAGCGTTCGATCCGATAATGGAACAGAATTTAAGAACAATGGTGTTTCTCGATACTGCGACGATCATGGGATAGATCACAACTTCTCAACAGCTGGAGTTCCGCAGCAAAATGGTGTTGTGGAAAGGAAAAACAGAACATTGATAGAAGCAGGGAAGAAGATGATAGCTGAATTAAAACTGCCTAAGTACTTTTGGGAAGAAGCTAGCAACACAGCATGCTTTACTCAAAATTGTTCCCTCATCAACAAACGCCACAACAAGACCCCCTATGAACTTTGGCGTGGTAGAACTCCCAACATTGCATTCTACAAAATCTTTGGTTGCAAATGCTATATCCTCTACAACGGAAACGAACATGGAGGTAAATTCGATGCCAAAGCCGATGAAGGTATTTTTGTTGGGTATGCTAAGCAATCTAAAACTTTTCGCGTTTTCAATAGAACTAATTTAGTGATAGTTGAATCTGTACATGTTACATTTGATGAACATTCTCTCCTTAAGCCACATTTGGCTCCAAATGTTGCTGATGATTCTGTTGAGTCTATTGAGACAGGTGCGCACATTCCAGCTGCGCATACACAAGATCAGAATGCATCAACTCAAGGAAATCCATCTACATCAGTTGCGCAAAGCTTTGTCAATAGCGCACCAAGTGAAGCTTCAGTTGCACCGTACAATGCGCCTGGAGATTCTACTAATGCGTATCATTCTAATACTATGCCTGGTGTCACTCACTCTTTCAATTCTGAACCAGTTCAACCCCCTAACTTTAATGATTTTGATGCTGGTGAAGATGTGCCAATTGAAGACCTTCAAGTTACTACAACTCAACCTAACTTACCTCCTGAAATTCGTGAAGTTAGAGATCACCCAATCACTAATATCATTATTGATCTTCATGTTGGGGTTCGTACAAGGAGAGCTACAAACTTTGATGCTTACACTATATTTACCTCTCAAATTGAACCGAAGAAGGCTGATGAAGTGCTCCAAGATCTGAATTAGGTTGTTGCAATGCAAGAAGAACTCAATCAGTTTGAACGATGTAAGGTTTGGACTCTCGTTCCAATACCAAATGATCAAGGAGTAATTGGTACAAAGTGGGTGTTCAAAAACAAGATGGACGAGAATGGAACCATCACAAGAAACAAAGCAAGGTTGGTAGTACAAGGCTACAGGCAAGAGGAAGGAATCGACTACGATGAAACTTTCGCGCCCGTTACAAGACATGAAGCTATAAGGATCTTCCTAGCTTACGCTGCTCATAAGAACTTCAAGTTATATCAAATGGATGTCAAGAGCGTGTTTCTAAATGGTGAACTCCAACAACAAGTCTACGTAGCTCAACCACCTGGGTTTGAAGATTCTCAATTTTCAAATCATGTCTACAAACTCCAGAAAGCTTTTTATTGGCTAAAGCAAGCACCAAGAGCATGGTATGATACACTATCCAAGTTTCTCATTGAGAAAGGCTTCACTCACGGTAAAATCGATACTACTCTTTTCATTGCCAAACATAATGATTATAAATTACTTGTTCAAATTTATGTCGATGATATTATTTTTGGTTCTACTAATGAATTGTTGTGCAAGCGCTTTGAGAAACTAATGAAAAGCAAGTTTGAGATGAGCATGATAGGAGAACTCACATTCTTCCTCGGGCTTCAAATCAAGCAAATGGATGAAGGCATATTTATCAACCAAGCAAAGTATACAAGGGATCTAATCAAGAAGTTTGAACTAGATAATGCTAAACCATTTGATACCCCAATGGCTACCGGTAATAAACTCGACAAATATTTAAAAGGTAAAAAGGTTGATCAAACGCTCTATCGAGGTATGATTGGCTCACTCCTTTATCTTACTGCTAGTAGGCCTGATATAATGTTTAGTGTTTGTGTCTGCGCTCGTTATCAATCTGAACCTAGAGAAGCGCACTTAATTGTTGTGAAACGTATTATACGATATCTCTCCAGCACTGTTAACCTTAGACTTTGGTACACCAATGATATGAATTTTAAACTTTTAGGTTATTCAGATGCGGATTATGTAGCGTGCACTATAGACAGGAAAAGCACAAGTGTCACTTGTCATTTCCTCGGATATCGACTTGTGTCATGGGCAAGTAAGAAACAAGCTGCAGTTTCTGTCTCAACTATAGAAGCAGAATATATCGCTGCTGGAAGTTGTTACTGTCAGATTCTATGGATGAAGCAGCAATTGGTGGACTACGATATAATCGAAGAAAATTGTCCCATCTACTGCGATAATACATCAACAATTGCAGTTTCTGAAAATCCTGTCATGCACTCAAAGACTAAGCACATTGACATCAAGTATCACTTCCTCAAAGGCCACGTGGAGAAATAAAATATTCATTTGGAACACGTGGGAATCGACTATCAAATCACTGATATTCTTACAAAAGCACTAGATGCTAAAAGGTTCATCTTTTTGAAAGGCGAAATGGGTATGCTTGAACTCAGCTAAATTTTCTCCATATGATTTGTCAATACTGATGATTTTATGTTTTCTTGATAAAGTTCTAAGTTAGAAATGCCTCATGCGCCTGCGCATTTCAAGCGCACATGATGTTGCGCATCAGGCAAAACTTTTCTGAGTTTTCTAAGAAACTCTGCGCATTATAGAGCTGCGCACAAGCATCATGCGCATGCCACGTGGACCTCAAGTAAGTTCTCTTTTCCTTAATTGCACCTAGGTCCTTGACTTGCTGAGTCAGCACATAATTCACAAGGGTACTTGCGTAATTATGTTTTTCCCTCGTCATTTTATTTTGGATTTTTCTTGGGAAATTACTATTTTACCCCTATGCACGTCCCACCTCATTTAATGCAAAAGCATTCAGTGACGCGCCATTCATGCTCATTGTGTGCTCTTATGACGGAAGTGGAAAAGTCTTTTCTTGACCATTAATGCCTGACACACGCGCGCGGCTAGGCCTTTTCACGCGCGTTCCTTATTGGTCCACATCATCTGTGCGTGCGCCTCACTTGCGCGTGCGCCTCACTCGCCTGGCTTTCACCAACTTCTATCAGCGCGCCGTGACATCACCATACCTTTTTTATGATAACCTTCTGAACCACCATCTCTACCCCACACTCTGCTCTTATCACTTTTTCTCTCTCGTTTTTCTCTCTCTCTGACTTCTCTTTCTCTCTACACAAACCCTCTTTTTACTCCTTTTTCGTGTAAGATTTTTTCCTTTATAAATGGCTCCCAAGAAATCTACAACATCTAAGAAACCAGAAGATCCACAAATGGTAAGAATCTCAACCTTCCTTTTAATTTCCGCCATTGTTGCTTCGAAGGTCTGTTTCTTCCCCTTTACAATTTCTCTATGATCCGTTGCTCGTTTTTCGAATTATTTGTTGTTGTGTATTCGATTTACTCTTAGCTACTCATACATGTATTTTTTTTTACGATCAATGATCGTTTGGTTTGATATCTGAGGATTTTTGAGTTTTTGACTTTTCGTATTTCTCTTTCGTTTTTCTCAGATTCTGGGTGATTGATCTTGTTGTTGTTGTTTTGGTTTACTTGTTTGTGTATGATTTTTTATTACGAACATTTTGATATGCTTTTTATGCATTTTGGAGCACTTTGACATTTTTGTGTTCTTCGTGTTCTTCATGTATTCCATGCATGTTCTTCACGTTCTTGTGAATAGTCATATAATGTGCTTACCCATGATTATTGTTTATGTTTATGCTTTTCGAGCCAATTTTAGGCGTGTGATTCAAATTTTGTGTTTTTGGACATTTTTACCTTTATTTTTGATATTTTATTCTAAGTTTGGAGTCTAGTTCATGCGCAGCGCATATCGCTCATGCGCATGCGCTTTTCTCCATGCGCATGTCCTGATCTAATTCATCACTTTTGTTTTGCGCAGAATTTGAATTATTTCATTCCCGGTTGGGAACTTGATGTGGAAGACCTGAAAATGGATGCGCTAGGACGCTATATGATGGAGCTCATGGATAGCTCTGGTATTCTGCCACTTTTCACCAAGGGCCAGAACTTCATCCTTCCCTCATACATCGACGAATTCTTCAGCAATACAGAAGAAGTAGATCGCGTATACAACGACATTCCTGTCCAGTGCCTAAAAAATTCAATACGTGGAGTCTCAGTCACAATCAACTACACGCATATACGTCAGACGATGGGACTTTCTGCGTGCAACAAGAAGAAGTTGTCTCAGGATGCGCAAGATAAAGTTGCGCAAAATGATAAAGATTCCAACTCTGGTTGTTCAATACAACAACCACGATAGGAAAGAATTTGGCGAACTTATGTAACATCTCTGCACGCTCATCGGTGACACCATTAATTGCAAGAATGGAAACAAGTCAACATTTATCAGCAAGTAATGGATGTGCTGCGCTGCTATTTACAAGAAGAAGGCTTTGAGTTGGGCGGAGATAAATTTTGATGAATTAGTACGGTGGGTGCGCGTCTACAAGAAGAAAGCAGCTGACACCAAGAAGCCACCCAAGTACAGGACTCATTGCAGAATTCTAACTACGGTCTTCATGCACTTTCCTTCTGTGCGCAAGCCGGTAGATGAAGACCCTTCTCTAAAAGTTGATGTCACTGACACGCGCACGTATACACGCGTATTTCTTCACAATTTTTTCGTGAAGTGAACAACTATAATTATTGCATGTACTGGGCTGCGGATCCTATTGAGGTGTTTGAGGATATTCATCCTGATGACCAAGGCTCCCCTCCAGTTTCTGATAGTAAGATCAAGGATGCATCCTCATCTAGCTTAGACTCTGAAGATGAGTCAGTTTTGTTGGATATTATGCCCTAGGCCCTTGAGAAAGGCCTATGCGTTATATCATAGTTTCATTGTTATAGAGATAACAAACCCGATTATTATATCTTTTGCATGTTTATTATAATGATCATTGTCCCTAGCACTTATGAAGGGCTAGCATGAGTTTAATGGATAATCATATGATGGTTATAGCGCATAGGATGCGGATTAAACTTGTGGGTACATGTTGGAGAACAAGTACTGGATAGACCCGTTATGAGATTTATGTCATGGTCAAATGTCATAATTAAATCTCATAATAGTTATATCATTTATCCTTAGACCTGAGATTATCATAGTCTTCCACATGATGAACATTATGTTTGACGTACTCAAACGCTACCCCTAACCGGGAAGTTATAAAGGCTACGACTGGCATAATCGGATTCTTGTAGGGAAGAATGATAAGTCAAGATGGGATTTGTCCCTCTCTCAAAAGAGATATCTGCTTGGCCACTTGATGAGTGAGATTGATAATTGTATACGGCCGTACCCAAATGAATTGATGTGTTCGATGTCATTTGCTCATATCAATCTACTCGAGATCGAGAAAGCATTGGACAACATAAGTTGACGTGGACCATGACTTATGTCCAATATGATATCGCGTGACAAAGGGATTGTGATATGTTCTATAAGGTTACTTTGGACTTTCAAAGTTATACTAAATGGGTAGTCATAATAGCTTGCTAGAGTCCGCTTATGACTTATGGGTTCGGACTGGTTCGGACTCATTGCCAACATAGTATAATCCTATTGGGTCACACACAATAGAACGGGTTGGAAAAGGCGAAAAATCTGGGAAATCAGACAAGACCACCGTACGGCTATGTTGAAGGCGTACGGCTCATGTTGAGCTGTACGGACAGCATCTCGTAACAGGTCAGTTGGATCAGTTTTCTTTTTAGAAAAGGAATCCCGATCCCAAACGGAATTAGGTCAAACCCTTATATATGATATACAGCCGGGTTTGACAGCCTCTAATGGTGACTTTGGAAATCACAAACCTTTGTTTTAGAAACAATAAATTATAGAGAGGTATGATTATTTATTGTGAGATTCATGATCGTCAAAATACAATAATCATTGAAGCAAGATAATTCCTACGAAGAAATTATTTCTTCATCAAGCCTTAGGTCTAGCAATCCAGATCAAGAAGGTTATCTTGATATCCGTTCGACGTGTGGATACCGATGGATGGTGTTTCCTTTAGCACCTTAAAGTCCGTGTTCATGGATGTGATCTTCAAGGGTTAGTTTCTTTCATCTTGTATTTAATTTAATCAACATGCACAGATCTGGGCTCTTGGGTGTTTTATTTTATCTGTTTATTCCGCTGCGCAAGATGCATCAAAACCCAACAGTGGTATTAGAGCCCCGTTCGTTGTTGATTACTTTAGTATATCATGTTTAAATTGTTTAATTCAATTATATAATTTTGCATGATAATAAGATGAATATGTGATTTGAATTTTATATGCGATATAAAGTTTATGAGCATGAGTATGGGGATTATGTGATTGTAATATTAATTAGATTCATATGTATAATCGCATGCTTAGATCATCATGTTATAATTGGATTATTTATATTGATGATCTTGATCTAATTCATATGAGGAATAAATTGATTATTGATTATATGAATTAGATGGGTTTAAATTCGTAATCTTGAAATTCGTGATGGTTTAATTTGATTAATGCATGAACACAATATTGGGATTGATCGAATTTCTAAAGAATTGGAAATCTGGAAAATCTGATCATGGCATCCGTACGGATGGACTGCAGGCGTACGCCTGAGTCCAAGCCGTATGGCGCCTGTTTGGTTTTCCAGAATGTTGTTATGTCTTCTGGTCTTCAGATTGTTCAGTAAATTGTTTACAGAATTCGAATTTGGAAACATAAACTGGTTTCAGACGGCTGGTTTTTGAAACTGTGTTTCCTGAAACAGTTTTCTGCGAAGAATTCAGAATAACTGCAGAAATCAGAGTTCTAAAGAGTTTAGAACTGCTGTAATCTGTGAGATTAAGAGACAATGAAAGATCTTGGAACAAGTATCCAATCTATATGGGAATGTGGATGCCTTTTGGCTTATTTTCGACCGTATAGAGAAGTTTCTTGGTTTCTTGATCTTAGCCCGAAAATGTGGATGCCTTTTGGCTTAGTTTCGGCCGTGCGGTTTGTGCTTTCAATTTCAAGATGCTCTGTGGTGACCGGTTTGGAAAATTCTGATTCTAATATTTTTCAGATGGATGGTTTTGGAAACCGTGTTTCCTGAAACAGATTTAAGTTCAGAAGTCCAAACTGCTAATGAGATCAGAATCTTAAAGGAGTTTAAGATTGGCGTAATCTCAAAGTTTCAGAATTACCCCTATACAAAGTGCAAATTGTTTGCAAGAGAAGGAAACTAAATTTGGATTAATTCATTGTATGGACCAATGGCAGGCTTACGCCTTGTTTCTGGGAATGCGAATGAAATATCCAATTTGTAAATTGTTTACAGATAATTTAGATTCCGTCCCCATAATGTTGCTTCATAATCACAAGATTTTGCTTCTGTTAATTAATTTAATTAGTTAACATTGTTTATGCAAAGACTATATTATATTATGTTTGACATAATTAAATATATGATGCATATCTCTATGCAAAGAACCTTCTTCAAAATTTAAGTCATGTGCCAATCCATTATTAAAACAGTTGTGAGTACACCAGGTATTTTTTTGTGGGCTCTGCCAAAGCGAGGTGTATTAATTCTATCAGTGTATGAGCAAGATAAGGAATAAGAGTTTCCTATGCGTTTAACGTGGTTTGACTTAATTAGGCTATCAAAAGACAAAGTTTTGGGCCTAAGGCACAAGATGAGATTAAAACATGTTTGACATAAGATGTCTAACAAATCTCATAAAGGATCTAAGAATCATATATGATATGATTGAAAAAGAGTTGTCTACTTAATTAATTTAATTTTGAGCAGTATCGCAAAAGCGGACTTGAAATTAAATTAAAGTTGGATCTTAGCCCATTTAAATTATATTATACAATTGTTGTATTTGAAGGTGTATAATTTAGTGGGAGTATTTATGAAATACTTTAAAAGTCTCTAAATGATAATGGTATGAAATATATGTGTAAATTTATTTGCATATTTTGTAGAATATCTTAAACTATAATTATGTATAATTACTGCGATTGAGCCCACTTATAGAGAATGAGATTAACTTCCTTGACCTAGTCATGAGCTTAAGAATTGTTCTAAAGCAAGAACGGAAGTTATGCATTCTTAATAAATCATATTCCTAAGAAACCTAATGCCTTAAGGATGGACAAAGACATTGATTAGAAACATGTGGATGATTCTATAGACGTCAATCGTCTTATGACTTGCTGCCATATGTTTAGAACTTTAGAAGTATCTGAAACACATGGATGCTTATTTGATAAGCAATCACGTAGGAAGCATTCCTACAAGCAAGAAAGGCAAGAAAAGTTTGAGATTGACTAGAGCCTAACATTCATGCGATGACTGAAAGGTATATTAAAAAATTCTCGTGTTTTGAACATGGAGAGACATATTAATTACCTTAGATGGCTTGATAAACAAGTTAGTTTGGAACTAACAACGGATTTGATATTAATTCATGAGCGACATTTGATGTTTAAAATGCTAACTCTTAATGTCAAATGGAAACCGTCTCAAACTCTAAAGGTTAATAAGGACAAGGATTTAAGATAAAGGCAAGACAAGAGTTGTCAAGCCTAAAAGGAAATATTTGTGGCAAAACCTAAAATCCAAAGAATGTAATTTGTACCTTGGCAATAGGATTGACCGTTGGAGAAATTACAATTTGAATTAAAAGATCAAATGGAATGGGTAGTTGGACTACCACTTCAAGTATTTATGTTAAAATTCTACTTATAAGGGTAAAGATTAACCTATGTGTTGATAATGATGCAATGGTTGCAACATTGATCATAGGAATTTGCGAAGTGTCTTTCCTTAGTGGGTTCATAATTGTTTTGAACAATGTTGTGATGTTCCTACTTTAGTAGAAATATTATTTTGGTTTCTTCATTAGAAGATTATGGATATTTCTTATTTCGAATAAGAAAATGTTCCATTAAATATGGTTTGCTTTATCGTACTACTGATCATATAATGGGACTTTATATCCTTATCTTGGAAGAACAAAATAATGAGTATAACATAAATAATGAAAATCTGAATACTAAGGATGTAAGCGTTACATTATTAAAAGCATTGACGTCTAAATCAAATGATAAGAAACACATACCTAAAATTTCATGGGACGGAGTTTTAAATTCACATGATTTCAAATCGTGTGATGTATGTGAATCTTAAAAATTGGTGAAGACACCTTTTACTAATGGTAGTGGAAGGAAGTACTCTTTTGGATTAATACATATTGATGTATGTAGTTCATTAAAGTAACAATGCTAAGAAAGGATTTGTATACCTCATGGCAAAAGTATTGATGTACTCTGATTAGATCAAAGTAATGAATATTTGAGCCTTGGACTTGATGAGAATTCTGCAGAAAGTCTGCAGTTTAAGAAAAACAGAATCTGGAATCAGCCGCCGTACGGAAATCTTGGAGGTGTACGCCTTCCTAGCAGCCGTACGAATGATGTTCCAGAAGTTTTACAGATTGTCTGTAAAAACAGTTTTTCGTCTCATGATAAGTCAAAGACGATCTTTAATTAACCCTCTAGATTATGTGCTGGAAACAACTACACTTACACTAAATTGAGTTCATCTAAGGAGGTTCGACTGATGCCATATGAGATATGGAATGAAAGAAAAACTTGGTTTGTCTTTCATAAAGATTTGTGATGTGATGCTTTTAAGAAAAGTATTGTCTGGGACAAAATCACACCTAAATCTTATAAATGTAATTTCATGTGATATCTTAAAGATATTGATTTTACACCCTTTAAAGAGTACAAATCGTTTATTACTCTAAGTAGCACTTTCTAGATAAACCGTTTATCTATAAAGAACTAGTGGGAGTAAAATGTATCTCGAAGAGTTCGAGACCCAGAAAATGGCATGGAACCTAAGATGGAAGTTGAATAAAGTTTCACAAGGAGTTGTGGAAATTCGTTCAAGTATACACAATAAATTTACACAACTGATAGGATACTATCTATAACAAGAAATTTTGATTTCTCGTAATAGAAAGTAATTGGGAAGATATCATTGCGAATGATTGACCTATTACCTATCAAGATGCAAAGTCCGCTCCGGATTTAGATCAATGACTTGGAGTCATAAAGTCTAAAAGTGCAATCCATGTATCATAATCAAGTTTCAAACTTGACTGTTCTACCCTAAGGCTTAAAAACCATAGGATAGAAAATGAGTTTTCTTGGAGAAAACGGACATGGATCGCAAGGTGCATATTAATAAATCACGACTAAATGAGTAAAGTTAATTCATAATGTTGATTATGATGAAACTTTATCACCCGTAGTCATGCTTAATGTTATTAGAATTCTAATTGTCATGACTTCATATTTCAAATATGTAATATGACAGATGGATGTCAAAACTTTATTCCTTATGAGCCAGTGTTGAATAAGGTCGGAGATAAGGAGAAGGGCAAGGGCATTACTGCTGATACGCCATGCAAAAAGCAAAAGGCTAAGAAATCCTCTGCTGCGCCTGGGATCATAATCAAAGAGCCTTCTGCACCTGTCTAGAAGCGTAAGGCTGTAGCTGACCCAGAGCCTCCCATAAAACCAAAGAAGTCTATGGCCCCTGCGCCCGAAGAGAAGAAGAAAGAAAAGAAAAAGAAGAAGAAAAGTGTTAAGGTTTCAAGGACATTACTGGATGAGTCTGATGAAGACATTCAGATTAATGATGATGATGTTGCTGCACCTCCTCCTCCTGCGCCTAAGTTAACTCGCCCCTCTACTTCTGCTCCTGCGCTCCAAGAAGTCATTTTTGAAGGTGCTGCAAATGACCCACTCATCAGTCATTCTAAATCTACTGCTGAAACTTCTAAGGCTGCACCAGTTCAGGGGGAGCACCAAAAAGAAACTTCTTCTGAGGATGAAATCCCTCTATCAGCTAAGAAGAGCAAGCCACAGCGTAAGACTCAACACCGAGTGAAGATGCGCGCCACAAAGAGGCCAAGGAAAGACTTGTCTGATACTGAGTATGATACTATGTGCACAGAATTGACTGCGCGTGATATAGCGAGGCAAGCTAGGCTAGCTATCTTCATTGATGGTGAAGGCTTTGCTTTTGATGCTCCTGATCCTACAGTAGATCCAGATGCGCCAATAGTCAAAGATGCTGCAGATTCTAGTTCTAAGGACTTTGCTGCGCCTCTATCTTCTATTCATGCGCAAGGTACTTCTCCACCTCCTGCTGCTGATACTACTACTATTCCTGTGCACACTACTGGGGCTTCTCAAACTTCTCCACAAGTTATCCCCATTGTACCTCCAGCTACTGCTCCCTCAGATCCCTCCATTTCATCAACAGACATGCGCCAAATTATGGCATGCTCCAAACAATCCAGGCGAATCAATTTGCCGTGCAAACCCAGCACTTCCAGGTGGTCACTGTGCAAGCTAAAATTCAAGAGCAACTGGATGCGCAGTCTGCAAGGCTAGATGTGCAAGCCAGTCTCCTACAGGCAATTGATTTTGCCATTAAGGGGGAGAGTTCTGCAACAAAGGCAACCCCTTTTGAAGCGCCTACAACAAGTTCCGGAGCTGCGCCTATGCCTCCCAATTTTGATATCCTGCACAAAGACATAGAGCATGACTTTGGTGTTATTACCAATGCGCTTTCAAAGATTCCATCAATGTATGGTTTAAATGAAGCTCTGTGCACTTTGGCTGGCGCTATGAATGAAGTTATTCAAGCTGAAACAGTCATGATTTTAAAAGCTTTTGAAAACTTTGCGCCCGGTGATTTCAGCTCCTCCTCCTTTGATGCGCTAAAAACTCACATGACCAACTGCTTAGTTCAGTTTGGTGACACTTTCAATGGGAAGATGAACCAGGCTATGATGGATATGCAAACAAGCCAGAATATGGTTCAAGTGGAGTTGACAAAAAGTCTTGTGGATGCGCAGAAGGAAATTCATGACTTGATTGTGTCTGCTCAGCAATCTCTTGCAAATTAATTTGGTTCGCTTGAGAATACTTTTAACCGAGTCTCTGAAGACCTTCAAAGAGACAACGATCTGATGTACTCGGGCATGAAGACTTATGTGAATCAGGCTGTGGAATACAATGCTAAGTTTCAGGCTCAGAAGATTGAGTTGATGAACAAGTGTACCAGCCTACGGAACGAGCTTAGGGAAGCGCTGTCCAGGATTAATATAGATTAAAATTGTAATCTTTTCTTTTTGCTGCGCATATTGTAAGTTTTTTATGCGCATTTGATTTTTTCTTTTGATTTTTCTTCCATTGTAAAACTTGTACCTATAACTCATATCTTTCAAGTTTTAATGAGAAGAATGCATCATTGCGTTTTCACAAAAATTTGTTCAATTCAAACCATTCTTTGGTGGAACAATGAATGCATTATTTTAACTTCATCATGCGCATACATATAACTGCTCATATTTCATTGCATGATGTTTAAACATTCAGTTTAAATGCATACTTAAACCTAAAATCATAATATTTTGTATCCGCTGAATGATATTTATGTCTTTCCCATATTGTAAGTTTTATCTTTTGGATAGACTAGAAATCTATAACACTGGCTAGTGTGTGCACTAACTTGAGACATGATTTACCATTTACATTAGGGGTGTAAATGGTTCGGTTTGGGGGTATTTGCGGACTGAACCACTAGTCATCGGTTTGTGAAAATTCTAAACCGAACCAAACCGAACCATGAAAAATTATAAACCGAACCAAACCAAACCGCTATGGTTTGGTTCGGTTTGGTTCAAACCGCTGTTCAAACCATAGTTTAGACTACAGTTCAAATCACGATTCAAATCGCAACTCATTATTACATTTGTTTTAATTTTCCATGATCATGGAGGAAGTGCGAAAGATATGGATCTTGAATAGGAAAGTCGAATGAAGTGAGAGACTAGACGAAGAGAGAGGCCGAAGGAAAAAAACACTTTATAATATAGATCGCGGAGAGAAATTAGTAATTTATGTATCGCAAATCGCAATGAAGATAACAAACGATGAAATTAATATTAAATAAAATACAAAATGGGAGTTAGGATTAGTCTATGTAATGATCTAATAATAAATTTTAATAAATATACAAAAATATTAAACAAGGTGTGAAACTGGGGTTAGGATTAGTTTATGTAATGTGGTTTAGTCTGGCAGTTCGGCTTGGTGGTTCGGTCTCGCGGTCTCAAACCGCGGTTCGGTTTGGTTTGGTTTGGTCTGGTCTGGGAAGGTCAAACCAAACCGAACCATGTGGATTGCCAATATTTGAGACCGAACCGAACCATTGGTGCTTAAAAACCAAACCAAACCGCATGGTTTGGTTCGGTTCGGTCTCAAACCACGGTTTGAACTAGGGATGGCCAAAACCGGTTCCGGGCCCGGTTCCGGTTCGGAACCGCCGGTTCCGGTTCGACAAAAGGGTGACCCTGAACCGTCCCGCGCTTACCCCGGTTCCGGTTCTGGTTTGGCACAATCCGGTTCCGATTCGGCCCGGTTCTGGTACGGTTCCGGTCCGGTTCCGGTCCCCCCTTTAAAATTATTGAAAAACAAGGGATTTTCGGTCCGGTTACGGTTTCGGTTCCGGTCCGGTTCGGCATATATGTGACCCTTAACCGGCCCGGATGCCTTGCGGTTCCGGTTCGTCCGGTTCCGGTTTCCTCCCCGGTTTGCTCCGGTTCCGGGCTTTTCCGGTCCGGTTTTCCGGTTCCGGTCCGGTTTCGGTCCGGTTTGGCCATCCCTAGTTTGAACCGAACCACTTACACCCCTAATTTACATTCTTATGGACATGTTCTTATCAAGTACTATGTATTCCTTTGTTATAGTAGGTAATGGCATCAATCATTTAGGGGGAGATTGTTTGGTATGCTTATTACTTAACCCTCCTACTTATGTTAGAATTCATTGATACCATCACCTAAGTTTATTTTAAAGACTTTAGGACCCTATGTAAGAAGTTTTATAACTTCAATTTTTAGCTACGTCCTTCTTATAGACTAGGCTTAGTGGTTAGGGCTTTTACTTTGAATTTGAGGTTTCATGTGAAATAGACTAAGTGTGATGCACATGACTCTCACGCGCAGCACCCATCTGCACACTCAATGCACATGGCTTTCATGCGCACGCAACTCTGCCTTACTCAATTCTCTCATTTCCTGACCTCATATTCTACAAGCTTGGAAAGCGTCAAGTCAAGGTACGCTTTTTCGAATGAACCAAAGTGCTGATGTGTACATACGACAAAACAAGCACACTCAGGATACACGTAGATAGAGACGCGCCTCATATTTGAAATTCAAAATGAAGACAGCTGTCATCCTTCTAGAAGAAGTTTGAAGTTTGTCCACTTGCTCTGTCTCCAACGTCTATAAAGGACACCTACGCACCAATCACATTGTGCCAGCTCATCGTCCTTGCTCAGAGCTCCAACGGCTAGTTTTTGAAGCTCCTCTATAAATAGCCCTGCTCTTCCTCATTTCCAAGCTACTTGTGTTTTTCTTTCTGAAAGAAACTTTGAAGATTTGAAACAGCCTTCATACTTTCATACCTTACCAAGCCCAGATCCTAAAAGCCTTGTAACACCAGAATCTTGTGCTCTTCATCTAATAGATTTATAGAGCCCATATTTCTGACACACACACACCTCTTGAAGTTCCGATCTCATCGATCATACTTCTAGAGATACACCGGTTATTGTCTAGGATTTTTTCTTTCATAGATTATAGATCTTTGAGTTAGTTTGTTCTCAATCATTGTAACTTGTAACACTCTCTCATAATAAAATCTTCATTAGAAATCCAAGACTAACCATCTTGGTAGAGGACGTAGATCTTTTCCCGATCGAACCTCTCCAAATAGCTTGTCTATTTATTGTGCTTTTCATTCTAAATTTAAGCTTTTCTGATATATTGTTGTGTTTGATATTTGTAGATTGTCTTTGACTGTTTGCATTGTGTTTGTGTGCTTTCTGCCTTAGTTCCATTTTGCGCCACTCTTTAAACAAAAACTTAGCGCGTGCGTTTTACACTTCTGCGCATACACCTACGCATTAGTGATTGCTTTATGTTTTCCGCTGTGCATTTCACACTCTGTTGCGCGCTATACTTAGCCAATATTTGAGTCGTGCGCATTTGCCATTCATTTGCAAAAGGGTTTGAAAAGAATTTTAAAACGCTATTCACCCCCTCCCCCCTCTAGCATTTTTCATACCCTTGTTGCCCCTTTGGGACCAACAAGTTGTTAGGCATTCCAGAACTCAGAAGGACCTCACAGGTATTTACAAGATGCGCAGGACTTATCCAAAATTTCCCGAAAAGCCCAGATAAGAAGATTTTGACGACCTGATCAGATTAGCCACAAAGATAGACGTTATCTAGGTTTTCTCCAGAGTCCAGTCTGATCGCAACCTTAGGAACCACGCCAACCCCCGCGGTTGGCCGGGCGGCCAGTTATACCTCAACCGGGCGGCCAGTCCTTCCATCCAAAAAATCCTATAAATAGGTGACCTCAGTTCATAACTTCGACACACAAAATAGGTGACCTCAGTTTATAACTTCGACACACAATTCTATCTCCCGAGTTCTAGAGTCTAAACTGATGGCAGAACTCTCTCTCTCTAAGCATTTCTAGTAATCCCGAAGGTCCGGCGAATCCACGTCCAAGATTCGGCTTCGTTCTTGTCAAGATTAGTGAGGTTTTCTATGTTTTACTAGTATAGATCTGATTTATGCATGTTTTCATTATGTTTATAAATTCATATTCATATGATTCATATTGTGTTCTTCATGTTCTTGCTAGAATTCATATTATATGCCATATTTTAGGTAGCGATCTTCATGTTTATATGTTATTTCATACATGTTCATGATGTTCTTATTACTATGTTAGATTTAACCTGCTAGATCTATAATTGTAATCTCTATATATATGCATAGCCGATGATGATTAACGATATCTAGGAACTACTTCTAAACCCTAAACTGTAGGTAAATATTCCCATGATCATTCACTCTCCTATGATGAATGTGACGACTACACATTGATCTTATCAATGATATAATCATTATTCTAGGTTGTGATCATATTGTATGTGTAGACACCTCGCCTTGGACCTCTGACCCCGATTGCATAGATAGTGTTTTTATTTAACTTGTTTTTGTTAATTTCTGTTACTTCCGTTAAGTTCCTAAATGATTCCGTTAGTTTTGGACTAAACTGCATAACAGAGTTAACTTTTAGAGTCATTCTGTCATTCTGTCTTTTTAACCCGCGGGCGCCTCCGACACCGTCAATGGGCCGCGCGTGCCTCTCGTCCCAAAGGCGGGACTCGCGCGCCTCCCATTTTGGCAGTTACGGATTATAGCTCTTTCCCTCCTTTTTCTTGATCATAAAAACTCTCTTTTTACATCTATATTCATCCCCCCGTAGGTTTGTAACACCCAATCCCACACTTCTAGCCTTTTCATTAAAACAAAATATTTCCTTTTTATTTTATTTGATTTTCTTTTATTTCTTTTATTTATTATTTTATTTATCTTATTTTTGATTGGTCAATTCCATTTCACATGGATGATCATCTTTTCCCTCCAACCTTTCCCTCTCCTTTTTACCTATAAAAACCATCTTCTTCTACCTTAGAAAGGACCTTCTTTTTTGACTTGAAATCTCTACACAAATACACTATACACAAACTCTCCACAAATTCTCCCAACAAGAGTTTTAACAACAAAACTCTACACAAATTTCTACACAACCATTTCTCTACAACAACAACACTTTCAAGTCAAGGTTTCAAGTTCTCTTTTCTAAAGGTACAAGTTTTCTCCTTCTCTTTTATTTATGTCTTACTGGTATGCAATCTCCATAAAAGGGAATACAACCAAAAGGCCACTTCACCATTGAAGTTTGGCCAAGGTTACATTCCAACATTCCAAACTCCATTTTAATTTACTTTTCATTCTTTAATATAATTGTTTAACAATAATTCAACATGTAATCTTTAGCATTAAATTAATAAAATCATTTCTCTTTTAATTTCCCCTTTCTTTTCATTGTAATTATTAGCACTTTTTATTAACAAATTGAAGGACATTTAACATTAGAACACCAAAAGTAGCAAGACCCGCGTAAGCGGGGTGGAGTGGGGTTTTAAGTACTTCCCACTTCGTCACCTAACCCTTGAACCCTTCTCTCCTCGAATCTCTGGTCTTCGTACATAAAATTGGCTTTTCTTAGGTTTTCTCGCGTTCCTCTAAAACGTGGGTGGCGACTCTTAAAACACAATTAGACATCCTAGGATAATTCACCACTCTAGCCAAGTGGGGTTTTCCCGGGGTATCTACAGTGGCGACTCTGCTGGGGAGATAGAGGGTTAAACTTGTATTTTCTGCTTTTGGTGTTCTTTTACTCTGTTTTCTGGGCATTCTGGTAAAAAGGGTGGGAAGCGCGCGCCTCCGGCCTTCTTGGCCTGAAGTGCGCACGTCCGACCCTTATTACCAGAATCGCCCGCCTTCTATAATGTTCTTCGAATTTCATGTTTCTGTTTTAACAGTTTCTGCAGGGGAAAGTTACATAATTTGGGACCAGGGCAATCCCCTGAGTCCACAGTTTCTGACATTCTGACAGGTACCCCAGATGCGCGCGCCACCTATCTTCATGGCGCAATGCGCGCGCTTCCCATATCAATTCTCTGAGGCGCGCGCTTCTGGGTAAATTCCCAGAACATCATTCAGTGCCCAGAAACAGAACTGTGAACGGCACAGAAACAGAACAGAACGGATAGAATGACAGTGTGTGGGCACCGGGCCTGCACATACTGATTTTATTCATTTTGTTTATTTTTTCGAAAGTTGTAAATATGTGTTTGCTTGCTTATTTGTATTTTCTTTTCTTTGAAAAAAAAAAACAATTTTTTTGTCACTTGTTAGACCTCACACTACGCGCACAATTCTTATCAACTGCTCACAATCGAGTCGCACAAGTCCAATCCCAAACCCGTCGAGGCCCATCCTAGAAAGTTTCAAGATCCACTCGACCTTGACTCTTTCGAAGCGGTAAACCTCAGCCCGTGGCGTAGTTCATGACTACATGCCGGGGGTGACCTTAAGCCTCTCTTTAGCCGAGCACCAACCACACAATTTTAGTTAGGGTCTAACACTCCATGACCAAGTCGGTTTTCATGTACCGATATTTCCCTAAACTAATGTCATCAAATCATACATGCCGTTTCCAAAAGAAACAAATGGTTGTTATGGGACAAAATAAAACTCCGTCCCCAAAGTGGTTATTTTGGACGAAAATAAAAAATCCGTCCCCGCATGTATGCTTTATGACATTAATTTAGTTTAATCCCGTCACATGTAGGTATCACAAGCGTGGTGGAATCCGATGAGTATATGGGACCGCGAGATGGTCTATATACTAGTGTGACGATTCCACTATTTTTCTAGAAACCCCAAAAAAGACTATGTCCTTCCGACTTTGTAAATAATAATAAAAAAAGAGTCTTTTCTTTATGTGGTTTGAGTCTTTACTTTTGTTTGTGGGTGAAATAATTTTATCCAAAAGGTGTTTGTGGAGCCATCCTAAGGTCAACCGTGTTCTCTCCATAGGTCCAATGGCTTCAAACGGCAACGACAACGGCATTCCCGTGTCCAACGAAGGGTTATTCCGCATGGTGGAAGCATTGAAAGGACAAGTCGATACACTAGCCGAGAATGTCTGCCGCAAGGATGATTTATGGCGATCCCGTTACGAGCATGTGAAAACGGCCCACAAGAAAGAAGTTTCTCAACTCAAGAACCAATTGAAAGGGCTCACGAATGATAGAAAGGTCCAAAGCATTGATACCGGTTTGGTCAACACTCTCATGTCCTACATTGACCAAAAGCTTAGTGGGCTAAATTTGCACAAGGGCCCAAGCACCGATCTTCATCAAGCTTCTCTCCTCATGAACACAATGGAGGCTCTTCCCGAAAAGTTTAAGATGCCCGATATTGGCAAGTTCAATGGCAACTCTTGCCCCGACGCTCATGTCGATTCCTACATTTGGGCCATGCTACCAAAGAAAGTGTCTCCTCAAATAATGGCACAATGCTTCCCGCTTACTCTCGAGGGGGTCGCAAAAGATTGGTATATGGGTCTTTCAGTTTCCACCCGCCTCAATTGGGATGCCGCTATGCTTGCCTTCAATTTACAATATCAAGGCAACTCCGTATTCCGCCCCACCAAGAAGGAATTGGAGAGCACCGTGAAAATGGGTGATGAATCATTTGGGGACTTCAATCGCCGTTGGAATGACAAGCTAGCCGAGATGGTTGATAGGCCTTCCAAGAAGGAACAAATGGACATCTTCTTGAAGTGTTTGGAAATGGACTACCGCACTCATCTTAGTGGGGCTTTTCACTCCGATTTTTCAAGCATGTATGATGCGGGGGTTAGAATTGACAATTTGCTCCGAGAAATGGCCGAGTCCTCCTATGACACAAGCTTCAACGACATAGGGTTCCCGAGAAATCCAAGCAACGACATGGACGAATGTAATGAC
Organism: Campanula takesimana; assembly: GCA_026119855.1. Taxonomy (NCBI): domain Eukaryota; kingdom Viridiplantae; phylum Streptophyta; class Magnoliopsida; order Asterales; family Campanulaceae; genus Campanula; species Campanula takesimana. Next base: position 904,970 of record JAOWBW010000469.1, read on the forward strand.
AATGAAGACTACAACGACAATGAGGACAACGACAACAATCTCCATTTCTCTTTCTCTACCTAGAAATAGGATATAAAAAAAAAATGAGAGAGAGAGAGTCGAAAGTCCTCTAATGTGTGCATTAATGTTTTCTCTCGTCCAATGTTAAATTTTGAGTCAATCATTAAATAAAATTCGTTCTTGTCCTCATACACTCTTCCAAGTTGTTCAATCTAATTCTTGGCAAAATGATGAAAAGATGTCCGAACAAGTTTTGGAACGAAGGCCATCGCTTGAACGCCTAGGGGCTAAACATCAACAACGACGAAATCAAGACAAAGAAAGGTGGAGCAACAATCATGAAGCAAAGTTTTCAAAAGGGGATAAAAAAAAAAAAAAAAACCTCGCTAGGTTGAAATCCTCAAATCAACCTAGGAAAAAGTTAGAGCACAAAAAAAAAATAAAAAAATCCCCCTCTATCAAAGAAGTACAAGATCAACATCATCTCGACGAATGGAGCATCCACAAGAGCTACGGTGAATTGAGCCTCTACACTGGAGGAACGTAGGCAACCTTCGGGTCCGGTCTCATGCAAGAAAGAAGATATGTTTAGCCCTAGTGCGTTATGGTGATCGGCCTTCCTCTCGAACTTGTCATGACATCTTTGTACGATTCATTTGCCAATGAATTAATCACCAAAAGATTGAACAACTTTCCTAGATTTGGAATCACTATCCGTTACTTGTCGAGTCTAGGGGCTTCTATTCTTTCTGCATACTCCCAATATTTTGCAATCAAATTGGGGCTTTCCTTCTCTTCTCTCATAATGACTTACTTGCCTCCATGAGTCAATCAACAAATATATACAAAGTAAATACTAGAGACACTTCCCTAGTCGAGTCAATGTCACTCATCTTTAGTGACAAGAGCTCTTCACCGCAAAATCACATGTCTTATCTCCTCAGCCAGAGTTAATGCACACTTCCTCGTTAATCGAGTAAAAAAAAAGTGAAGATGCAAAAGAGATGCCCGCTAGATTGAAAACCCGAAAGGGCGGTCTAGGCAAAAAACAGGGTGCGTCATAAAAAAAAATGAGAGAGTGAGAGAGAGAAGGGAAAGAGAAATGAAGATCTCCGGCCTCTAAGGAAGGCAACTGCACAAGTTCAACATTGGGTCTCCTCAGCAAGTCAATTCCCCACCAAGTCAACTTTGGGATTGCAAAAGGCTCGACAAGATATGGCACCATCAAAGGTTGTCTTGGGTTATTGGCATCATTCTCCAGCAGTGTGCATTTTTTGGTTCATAAAAAGAAGGCCCGTGGTAACTAAGACCCATCCGAGAACGAGCCCATCATAAAAGGGCACGAGGTTGCCCAAATAATCCCTAGCTAGTGAATTGGCTTGGGCAGCAAATAGCAACAACATGTGTCTCAGTTTTCAAAGCTTCTTCAAGTATGTGCTTCTAAAGTACGCCGAAAGGCTCCCGGGAAATGCAGTAGCTCTTGCCATGTCCTTTCATGTTTGTTCCCTCGCACGAGGATGAGTCACTCTTGCTTTTCTCAAAAAATGGTGACGCCCTAGGGGCTATGTGACTCAAGAACAAGGGCTTATTTTGCTTCATTTGACAATCAATAAGCCCTAGAGGTTATACTCGAGAAAGATGTGTGAGACTATCCTCAAAGTCTCCCAAAAGGGATGTCGAAAAGCCCTCTTGTCATGTGTGCCCATGCTCGTTCCCCCAATCAAGGATGGATCTTTCTCGCAATCAATGATGGCACTCTAGGGGCTACAGTCAAGTCTTAAAGGCTCCCTCGACAAGAAGCAATTCGCTTCAATGTCCCCAGCAACATTTGAAGCTTCATACCGAAAGGTCTCAAGGGGCTTCGCAATCTACAAATCTTTTGGGCCACGGCATTACAGTGATACAAGCGAAGGGTAATATTGGGGCTTCACAAACGACAGTCTTTTGGGCAACAATACTCGAGCAACGCAATTTGGGAGTAGTCTCCATGAAAAAGATCAAGCTTCAAGGGTCTCTCAACACCTCAAGTCAAAGGTCTCTTGGTTTTAAATGAGGGCTCCAATGTTATGAATGAATTTGATGATTTTTGTTAGAACTCACAGCGAGATTATGAAGGAAGTCTTAGAGAAAAGGAAAAAGATTCAATATGCTAGACTCACCCGGCTGAGTTATAGCGTGCAATGCCAATATGTTAACTCTACAAGCAGGGTTACGGCCAATCCCAATGTTTCTGCAATACATCACCCCCTTCTCCAAGATCAAAAGCATAGGCTGCATCCGAAGATCCGCTGTCGGTTCAACTCAAGAGGACTCAAACAAACATACCGTTCGAGACATTATCACACCAAGACTTATCATCTGCAACAACATCACCATCTCCCACGAGACGTCTCCCGAAGACCGTACAACATTTTCAACATGGACCTTCCGCCATTTGGGTATCAACCACAAAAAGGGCCATCCATCTCCAAGCAAGAGAAAGAAGGAGATCACCTTCAAGAGTTCTTCCCAATAGCGCCATCCGCTCCCAACATAATGCTAAGCCGATTCCAAGAAAATTTGGGGCTTCACCCCGAAAGGTCTTCACATCCTGCCATCTACAAACTTGATAAGCCCATGACATTTGGGGCTTAGCAATATCTCAAAGCTTGGTATCAATGATCTTCTCTTGGGGCTTACCCACGTCGACAACAAAAGACAGCTTATTTGAATGGGCTAAGAGTTGATTCAACTTGAGGCTTCATAAGCCACTCAAAGTTCAGCATTCGAGGGGCTTTACAATCAGCAACCCCTTTGGCATCTCAGCATCAATAGTCCTTTTGAAGCCCCATAAACGAAAAATCTCTTGGGGCTAGACATCAATTTTCATTGGACACCGCGGCGACAGAATTCAAGCAAGGCAATCCGGACTTCGATTGAACATGATTTGATCTTGGGTTGGCTTTACAAACACACAATTGTTAAAATGGTTCACCCACGAACTAAAAAACAAAAAATCTTTTTCTCACGTATGTGCATATTCTTTTCTTTCTAATTAAAAAAAAAATTATTTCCTGCGCAAAATTATGTGTTTCCTTTTTGCTTTGCTCCTAGCATTCCTCCCCAGCACTCTCCAGCATCCTTGAACTACGCTGGTCTGATTCTCTTCAAGGGATACGTAGGCAGCCTTTTGGCACGACCAACCCATCACACAGAGGCAAGAACAATTCATCATCACCAACATCATCATCCTCCATCCAAAGCATGGACATTCTTCATCAAAAGCATCAACATCCTTCAGCAATCCATCTCCAATCAAGCGGCAATAGTAAGTGAAGGTATGAATACATCCGAGGGTTTCCTCAAATCACACCGCACACAAAATCACTTTCTCCATTCTTACAAAAACTCTCTCTCATGCAAAACTGCTTTCAAATCACATTGCACCACGACACAATTTCTCTCTTCATTTCACACTTCATGCATCTTCTTGCACAAACACGTATACCTGCCAAGCACACATATAACAGGTACCACCACGAAGTCAACAGCGTCCGCTACTCAAGGCACTTCATCCCCAGCAGGAAATGTTCCACAGTCAACCATGCCCGCATCCCCACGATAAAGTCAACAGCAACTGCAGCTCTAGACAGCAATCTGGTCCACGGTGATCCCGCAATTAGCAAACGGAACCCGCTATCAGCAAACGGATCCCGCAATCAGCAAACGGATCCCGCAATCAGCAAATGGATCCCGCAATCAGCAAACGGATCCTGCCATCAGCAAATGGATCCCGCAATCAGCAAACGGATCCCGCTTCAGGAAATGGATCCCGCCTCCAGCAAACGGATCCCGCTTCAGCAAACGGATCCCGCACCAGCAAAGGGATCCCGCCTTTAGCAAACGGATCCCGCATTAGCAAACGGATCCTGTATCAGCAAACGGATCCCGCATCAGCAAACGGATCCCGCTTCTAGCAAACGGATCTCGCTTTCAGCAAACGGATCCCGCTATTGGCAAAGCCGCTCACACAGGGAGCGCACCTTTATCTCTCATAATTTTAGCAAAGCCGCTCACATAGGGAGCGCACCTCTATCTCTTTCAAATTTCAAGTTTATTGAGTCTTTGTTTTCTCTTGTCGATGCCCTCGGCGGTTGTCTTTCTTTCGTCGACGCGTTTTGCTTCGCAATCCACGTCCCCGAGGGGCTCTGTAGACACCCCGCCTTGGACCTCTCACCCGGATTGCATACATAGTATTTTTATTTAACTTGTCTTTGTTAATTTCTGTTACTTCCATTAAGTTCCTAACTGATTCCGTTAGTTTTGGACTAAACTGCATAACAGAGTAAACTTTTAGAGTCATTCTGTCATTCTGTCTTTTTAACCCGCGGGCGCCTCCGACACCGTCAATGGGCCGCGCGCGCCTCTCGTCCCAAAGGCGGGACTCGCGCGCCTCCCATTTTGGTAGTTACGGATTATAGCTCTTTCCCTCCTTTTTCTTGATCATAAAAACACTCTTTTTACATCTACATTCATCCCCCCGTAGGTTTGTAACTCCCAATCCCACACTTCTAGCCATTTCATTAAAACAAAATATTTCCTTTTTATTTTATTTGATTTTCTTTTATTTCTTTCATGTATTATTTTATTTATTTTATTTTTGATTGGTCAATTCCATTTCACATGGATGATCATCTTTTCCCTCCAACCTTTTCATCTCCTTTTTACCTATAAAAACCACCTTCTTCTACCTTAGAAAGGACCTTCTTTTTTGACTTAAAATCTCTACACAAATACACTATACACAAACTCTCCACAAATACTCCCAACAAGAGTTTTAACAACAAAACTCTACACAAATTTCTACACAACCATTTCTCTACAACAACACTACTTTCAAGTCAAGGTTTCAAGTTCTCTTTTCTAAAGGTACAAGTTTTCTCCTTCTCTTTTATTTATGTCTTACTAGTATGCAATCTCCATAAAAGGGAATACAACCAAAAGGCCACTTCACCATTGAAGCTTGGCCAAGGTTACATTCCAACATTCCAAACTCCATTTTAATTTACTTTTCATTAACAATAATTCAACATGTAATCTTTAGCATTAAATTAATAAAATCATTTCTCTTTTAATTTCCCCATTCTTTTCATTGTAATTATTAGCACTTTTTATTAACAAATTGAATGACATTTAACATTAGAACACCAAAAAGTAGCAAGACCCGCGTAAGCGAGGCGGAGTGGGTGTTTAAGTACTTCCCACTCCGTCACCTAACCCCCGAACCCTTCTCTCCTCGAATCTCTGGTCTTCGTACATAAAATTGGCTTTTCTTAGGTTTTCTCGCGTTCCTCTAAAACATGGGTGGCGACTCTTAAAACACAATTAGACATCCTAGGATAATTCACCGCTCTAGCCAAGTGGGGTCTTCCCGAGGTTTCTACAGTATAAATCTTTCTCCTCCCCAATCATCATGCATGATCCCACTTCTTTTCTCTATTCCGATTATGTGAGAATTAATTCGACCTGAGCTTCTCTTAACGAGAGGAACGTAGGCAATCTTAGCATCCGGTCAAAATCACTAACACACTACTAACACAACTATCATGATAGAAAGTCCGATCTATCGGGCGATAGGAGTGATTATTGTATATAAGCTCTTATCGTAACTTGACCCCCGAACCCTCTCTGTTAGTTTTTCTCAATGTTTTAGCTCAATAAAACAACGTGGCGACTCGTAATAAGTTAAATGTCAATTTGAATATCCTAATCCCATAGAAAAGATAAAATAAGATAAATAATAAAATAATTCCCGTGCATCGCCCGCATTCGGAAAGGGGTATTCACAGTGCTGCAGTCTTGGATGTTTGCCTAAAGGATACAACTATTCTGGACAAGTTCTCTTGCACAAGAACTTGTCCCTGGCGAATTTGCTTTATGTGCTTCCGAAGAGAAAGAAGGAAGAAGATGTTGAAATTTTTCTGTGTCTTTGGAATAGCAAACTGACAGTCTTTATATAGGTTTCTGGATCAAGTTTGAACAAACACAATTATTCAGTTTTTGACTTTTGAAAAATCATAACGGTTCAGACAAAATTGTTTGAGCAGTTATATGTCTTAAAACTGCCTGAAAGTTTATCAAAAATAATATCCAGAAATTGCTATATTCTCAAATACTATTAAAATTATAATATTAATCTATAAAGAGTTCAGAAACCTGTTTGATTTCCAAGATTCGAGATTTTTTGATTTTAGATACGTGGGTCATGGGGCTATGCCTAATAACATTTGTCTGTCTCGAAAAGAGCTTCGATTTGATATGCGGTGCGTTCCGTAATTCATCCAGAATCAAAAGTTACGCTCATTTTAGCGCATAGGCTCAAAATCTCGAAAACTTGAAAACTCTATTTTCCAATAAACACCTTTGGTTTTTTCATATTTCATCACAAGTTCCAATAAAGATTATCTTCACTTTGTCACCCCTTTCCACTCAGAACAACTATTCTTCCACTCACAACAATTATTCACTTGCTATTTTCTACCCCATCTTCTCTCTTCTTCCCATTCATACTACCTACTTTTATAACATTTTCTTTATTTCAGGTTTTTAACATTTTATGATAAATTTTATGATAAATGTAAATTATAGTTTATTGCATGATGAACAAAGATTTAACAACTTTTTAAAAATATTTAAGACAAAACATTTAGAAATTTAAAGACTTACGTAGGACAGAGGAAAGTTGTGTGAACTCTATGTAAATGAGTTGGAATATTTATCACTGGATGGGATGAAAATTGAAAACAGAGCAATACACGTTTCACCCTGTAAAATGAATTTGCATAGAAATATGCCATCACAGATCACGTGGGTCACTCACGATAATCTTCCTTCGCACCACCATCACTGTACCTTTCAGTAGCCCCCACTTCTTTATCCATATCTCTCTCTCCATTAATACTCATCACTTCAGCACCTCTCTCTCTCTCTCTCTCTCTAATCATCATCAATCCGATCCAATTCAGTCCAATCCAAGATATGGCTGCCGCCGCGTACTACACACTTCTTTATCCAGACGAGATACTATCCTTATATAGCAGTAGAAGGAAGATCTAAATCAAATTAAGAAGAGATTGTGTCAAAATTGGAAACAAATCAGCCCAGCCGCATACCAAGCGCCCGCTTGGGTCTAGACGAGCGCCCGCTTGGATTAATTTCCCCCAGGCGGATCACTCACTGTCCACTTGAGCGCCCGCCTGGTCCAGGGCAAGCGCCCGCCTGCTCCTCCGCCAGGAACTCCTCCTCCGGTTTGAACCCTTTTTGATCTCCACCAACTCCCCCGACTTAGAATCCTTTTCTTCCTCATAGTTTAGGACTCCAATCCCAACAATCTCCTACCTGGAGACTAAACTCATAAGCATAGAAACACCCATCAACTCCCACCACGGAGTGAACACCTTCGAACACATTTTACCCCCTCATATTGGCTTGACATTACCGAGCCTCCCGCTCAAGTACTAAGGCGAGTTGAAACCAAGCGACGTTTCAACCCCTCCGAGTTAGATGGTTCTTGCCTCCCTAAATCAGTTTCTACCTTGATTTCTCTCCGCAAGTCTAACTTCGCGTTCTCCCTCCAGCCCCACCTTCCTCGTAATGCTTCCCCTTGAAACATGGACACACCTTGTTTCTTGCATCGTCTTCTCTTGGTCTGAACACGCTCTCTGTTAGGGCACTTGGACTTCCACACCGCATTGATCAACTTTGTGCCCCTCTCCCCGCTAATATACCGTTTCTTGATGTCTCTGCTTTCTACACCAATAGGCCGGTTCTTTAGCCTCTTGCTCCCACCCAAGCGAACATCGACATTGTAGGTAGAGTACAACATCTTCTCCTTAACCCTATGAGCTATCACCTTAGCTCCTTTTGTGACTTCCCAAGACCCACCAGTGAAGGTCACACCATACCCTTCATCATCAAGTTGTCCCACAGAAATCACCCTCCTCCTCAAGTCCGGAACATGCATCACATCGTGCAATTGTAAAACAGCCCCGTTAGGTGTCTTCATCAATACATCCCCCTTAACTTTGATCTTCAAAGGTTGATCATCACCAAGATAAACAACCCCAAAATCTCCCGGTGTGTATCGCTCCATTGTTTCTGCATCCCCACTAGCATGACAAGAAGCTCCAGAATCCAACACCCAATCTTCACCCGACTGCTCCTCTCCTAGGATTAATACATCTCCATCATCCACCACGTGTGCATCACCATCCTTATCTGGACAGTCATAACTAATATGACCCATCACGCCACAATTGTAGCACTTGACCGGCTTTTTCCCCTTTTTCGGTCCTCCCCTTCCTCTATTTCTCTCCACCCTAAGTGCAGCCCCATCTGCGGAAGATTCTCCCCTTTTCTCTTTCCTTCTCAACTCCTCTTGAAGGACGAGATCTCGAACTTCCGTATACACCAATGGTGTTTTCAACGTACTAATCATTGTGAAAGTTACCTCCCAACTATCTGGCAATGATTTTAGTAGAAAACATGCTAACACTTCATCGGAGAAAGTAATGTCAACACTTTTCAATTGGTCCACCATACCTTTGAAACTGCCGATATGACTTGTTGCTGTCTGCCCCTCTGACATCTTCGTATTCGCAAACCTCTTTATCAAATGCACCTTATTGATATTAGACGGCTTCTCATACATGTCTGACATCATATGTAGCAACCCCACCGTTGTCTTGGCCTCCATCGTGTTCCGTGCAACGTCGTCGGTTAGAGCGCTCCTCACCGCTCCTAACGCCTTCCGATCTAACGTCTCCCAATCCCCTTTTGACATGTCTTCGGGTTTCTCACCTAAGGGTTTATGAAGATCCTTACAATAAAGGTAATCTTCAACCCTTGTCCTCCAAAACGTGAAATTCACACCATTGAATTTCTCGATTGAATTCTTCATCTTGATTGCTTCACAAAGTCCCCAAGAACGTGATTCAAAATTAATCAACTAATGAAACTTTGAATCCTCCTAACCAAAGCTCTTGATACCAGTTGTTGAGAATTTAATGGTACCCGTTGCACTCTAGATCAAGAACAATAAAACCCACAAGCACAATATGAGAGAATCACAGACACAAGAACACAAGAATTGTTTAACCGGTTCGTTCAACACATGAACTACGTCCGGGGGCAATTGCCAAGCCAATATATTATTAATCACACCTTAATAATTTGCTACAATGTGTCCTAGGTCGTGACTATTCTTATATAGCAGTACAAGGAAGATCTAAATCAAATTAAGAAGAGATTGTGTCAAAATAGGAAACAAATCAGCCCAGCCGCATACCAAGCGCCCGCTTGGGTCTAGGCGAGCGCCCTATTGGATTAATTTCCCCCCAGGCGGATTACTCACTATCCACCAGCGACGGCTAATTTCCGTCGCTATATAAATAAAAAATAATTTGATATTTTTTCTTTTATATTTAGCGACGGAATAGCGACGGATTTGTACAATTATTCCTTTATTTCTTAACGACGGATGTTTTCCGTCGCTATATAAACAAATAAAAATTGATATTTTTTCTTTTATATTTAGCGACGGATTTGTAAAATTATTCATTTATTTCTTAACGACGGATGTTTTTCGTCGCTATATAAATAATAAAAAAACTTTATAAAAATATTGGGAAAATTGAAGTAAGACCAAATATGATAAAAATATTGGGCGCATTAAAAATGTTAATTAATTATATTAATTGGTTATAGTTTGAATTTTTAAAATAAATATACATTTTTGACAAGCGGACAACAAATGTTAATTTTGTAAAGTATAAAGTTATTAGAATTCATATATTATTTGAAAAATTGAAAACCGTAAACCGCTGGTTCGAAATGCCGGTTTTTCAAAGTAGCCGTTTATTTCCGTTAGAAATCTAATGAGACCGAAAATATATATATATATATATATATATATATATATATACTATTTTACTAACTATAAATATCACCTCCATCTTCCCATTTTATTTCTACCTTATTTCGCTCTACTCTTTTTCTTTTTTTTTTCTCTCTCTAGTATTCATACTTTCATTACACTCATCCAAATTTCAGTTAACTATTACTCCATTTTCAATTACTTTTCTAAAAAGTAATTAAGAATCATCACAAGCAACAATATGTTATATGGATATATGATGTATTAAGAATCATCACAATCAACAATATGTGATTAGGATCATTATTTATTTTAAATTATTAGTCAAAGTTATGTCCTATTGACCACTAGTGTTAATTAATGTGGGAGGGAGTACTATACTACGATATGGGTATAAGTGTATAAGTTTTAGGTATATGGTGTGTATATATATAGGTACAACGTATGGTATGGGTATATGTGGGACGGAGGGAGTATATGGTATGGGTATGTATATGTGGGACGGATGGAGTATATGACTATTGTCCGTACTTATTTTTTCTTTTATATACCTTCATTTCTTTAAAAATTCTTAACATTTTTTATGCAACCTTTTTTTTTTTTTTTTTTAGAAAAACTTCACTACTAACCAACATCTCAACTAGTTTTCTTTATCCAAAAAATTAAAATTAAAAAAATCATATGCTACTGTCTGTCCCTATTTTCTTTTATATACTTTCATTTCTTAAAAAACTCTTAACTTTCTTTTTAGTATCTTTTTAAAAAAAATTAACTACTAATCAATATCCCAAATAGTTTTCTTTATCCATTTTTTTATATAAAAAACTTATTTTCTCAAATAAGTTTTAAATTATTTTTTTATAAAAAACTTCATTACTAACTAAAGTTCAAATACTTATTTGTTCAAAAAAATAATAAAAAAATTGAAAAACACAACACACTTTCATTTAATAGGCTTACAAATATTCACATGGATTGATTCATAAATTAATCTAAACCATTACTCTTACATATCCAATGGACCAAATTCATCTTAACACACTCTCATTTGATTGGCTTACAAACATTCACATGGATTGATTCCTAAATGGATCTGAACCATTAATCTTACACATTCAATGGTCTACATTTATCCTAACAAAACCCTAATTCTAGCCCATCGAATACCCTCCTCTTCCATCCGCCTCCCTCCCTCCCCTCCTTTCTTTCTTTCTCTCCATTTTTCTTGAACCCACCTCCCTCTTCACACCAAAAATTCACCACTTCCTCCCCTCTCCTCCACCAGCTACCTCTTCACCACTTCCTTCCCTCTCCTCCACCAGGTACCACTTCCACCGGCGTTTAATCCAAAGACGTCATCCTTTAATTTTAGTTTTTTCATTTTTCAATTTGTCCCAGAAAAAATCAAATTCCCGATTCGTTAACCGTTGGATCGACTTCAAACTTCTGGGGTATGTTCGCAATACCTAGGTGCAACTTCTCACCGGAGAGATTGGAAAAATAATCAAAGGCAAGGGAGATATGATCATCAGAAAAAATCTGACGATAGTTTTTTCACTTTTCAATTCGTCCCAGAAAAAATTAAATTCCTGATTCGTTAACCGTTGGATCGACTTCAAAATTATGGGGTATGTTCGCAATACCTAGGCGCAACTTCTCACCGGAGAGATTGGAAAAATAATCTAAGGCAAGGGAGATATGATCTTCAGAAAAAATCTGATGAAAATTCAGATTTGTAAATTACTGTTTATTGTTTTTTTTTAGATTTAATTTTTAATGTATTTTTATGTTTTTATTTCAGATTTGGGAAGCATTGGTGTTTGGTGGGGTTTTGCAAGATATGGTGGATGGAATGGAGAAGAAATAATGAACTTAAACTGAATTTTTTGAAGTTGAGGGATCAAAGTTGAAAAGAAAACATATGTAAGGACTAAATTGAGTAATAGAGAAGTTGAGGGGACTAAACTGCAACTAGTTAATATTTCTGAAATATCAAGGATTGATTTGAGAATGTCTAAAATATTAAGGACTAATTTAAAAATAAGAGATATTAATGAACTGACATCATAATTTATTTTTGATAAAAATATTGATCATATATGTATATTTAAAAATATATTTAATATATATTTTTAAATATATATATGCTTTTTTTTAAATTATATGCAAATTTAGCGACGGATGTGTTTAAACAGGTTATAAATTAAAAAAATTTCAAAAAAAATTCATAATATAGCGACGGAAAATCTATCGTTAATTCTGTCGCTAATTTAATCATTTGGTCGGCATTTTACCTATATTAGCGACGGCATTTCTCAGCTTGCCGACGGAACATTCCGTCGTTAACACTGTCGCTAATACAATCATTTGGTCGGCGTTTTACTTATATTAGCGACGGCATTTCTCAGCTTGCCGACGGAAAATTCCGTCGTTAACATAACGACGGCCCAATAAATCCGTCGTTATAATTTACCGACGAGGTTTTTAGCGACGGATTTGGTCTGTCAGTAATCCGTCGGTAAATTCGTTTAGCGACGGAATTTTCCCTTTTACCGACGGATTTTTCCGTCGCTAATACGTGATTTTCTTGTAGTGCATGTCGATGTTTGGTAGTGGAAAATCATCTTTCGGGGAAGCTTTGTTCAAATCCCGGAAGTCCACACAAACTCAAAACTTGCCATTTGCCTTTCTGACTATCACAATGTTGGCTAGCCAAGTCGGATACTCAATGACTTTGATTAAACCCACACTGAGGAGCTTTTCAATCTCTTCTTTGACTTGTAGAGACCATTCTGGCTTGATCTTTTTGAGCTTCTGCTTTACTGGCTTGGCGTCCTCTCTGATCGGAATTCTGTGCTCCGCAACCTTTCTGTCCAAACCCGGCATGTCTTTGTACGACCATGTGAATACATCCACAAACTCTTTGAGCAGTGCAGTCAATCTGTCTTTGTCTTCCCCCTTGAAGAAGCTGCCAATCTTCGTTTCTTTCGGCTCTTCGTCGGTACCCAGATTAACAACATGCAACCCAGATTAACAACATGCAATTCCTCATCAGCCCCTGGACCATTTTCACCACGACAACGAACCTGTTGAGCTAGTTCATTTAGGTATGTTATGTTTTCGTGGTCTATTTCATCATAATTTGAATCGTTATTAACTTGTTCATTAAGTTCGTTATTAGTTAATTCATCATTTATGATGTTTGCAATCTCGGGGTACTCAGAAATGTCGAATTTTTCATTAGCAAAGAAAGGAAACACACGCTCGGCTATTGCCTCCATATCCTCTTAGGTGAGGGTATTAGAAACACTCTCGGACTCGAAAGTAAGTGTGAGCCGCTCTTCCTTTGTTGCTTTACAGGGTATGCAACCCATTTCTCGGATCAAGAAATCCTCAGATACTATGGGCCCCTTCGTTGAATACCAGTTATTGATTGGCTCGGAGCTTGGCGGGATCTCCCTGATGGTTTCCTTTCTGACGATGGTGTCGTAGATGGCGTTGACTTGACAATCGTCCATGATGGCAAATTCTTCAAACATGGAGGCTAGATCGGATAGTTCTTCCCCCACAGTAATCTCTACCTCGGACTCTATAGTCACTTTCCTGCCCCACCACTCTCGGGGTGACATTGGAGTAGGCTCCTTTTCTTGTGTCGGAATTTCACAATCAGTGAAGATCTCGAGACCGGGCTTTCTGACGACCTTGTTGTTAACCCATGGTTCGGGAAAGATCATGTACGGAACATCTTCCCCTTGGAGAAAAAAAATAACCGTTTAGTGTGTTCCGGTAAGGCCTCAAGTTAGGGATTTCATATTGTCGACCTTCTTTGCGAGCTCGGGTTTTTTGACTCTTGACTGCTTGCTTGTATTTCAAGTCATCTTTGGTAGGCTCGTATCCCAGACCAAACTTGTTCTTGACAAAAGGAACTTCTACGGGGTGCAATATCCCTTGTTGATGCTTCACTAGGCCTAGACCGGGAAAGTGATTCATGTTCCTCATCATGCGGAGGATTTTAGGATTGCCGAGGGTCCATTGTCTGTTTCCCCCTTCTTTGTCGATGGTGTTGACGCCGGAGAGAGTGGAATCTTCTATCCCGTGTTGAACTTGGTGAACGGGTTATCCCCCATTTATGTGGATGGTGACATTCTTGGCCATGACGGTGACTATCTCGTCCCCATTTCTGATCTTGACACATTGATGGAGAGTGGAAGGGACCACATTGGAACTGTGGATCCATGGTCGGCCCAAAAGCAAGTTGAATGAAGCAGGGACATCAAGTACTTGGAATGGGACGGACATGATCATGCTTCCAAATTCGATATCAACTTCTAGCATTCCCATGACTGTACGAGCAGTGCTATCGTACCCTCTAATGACTTGGGCGGAGGGTTGTAAATCAGATCTTTTGAGCCCCAGTATGCCCATGACTCGGCTAGGCATTAAGTTGAGTGCAGAATCACCGTCTACTAGAACTATTAAGATGGGTCTCCCCCTTGCCCTTACTTTGAGGTCGATGGCTTCATTGTGTTTGGACCCAAATGGCGGGAGGTCCATGTCGGCAAAAGTGATGACATTGCCGAAGTGAATGTGACCTATCATTGCTGTGAGGTCCTCTGGAGTCGTGTCGGGAGAGACTGATGTGTCATCCAAGTTCTTGATGATGAGGTCTCGGTGTTTCTTTGATGATGCAATAAGGTCCCAGATGGATATGTTGGCTTGCTTCTTCTTGAGTTGTGTTAACAAAGGATCTTCGGGTACGTCGCGTGCTTGCGATCTTTGAGAAGAGGTGTTGGTCGCTGCGGTATTGGGAGGGATAGTGCTCGTTGTTACTCGGCCACTGCGAGTAAGCACGTTCACGGTCCCGTATATCTTCTTCTTCCTATTCTCTAAGACTTCCCTCATAATCTCATCATAAGTCACAACATAACAAGAATTATCAAGTTTATTCATATCATCGGAGCCCTCATTCAATATTGGGATCGAATGAGTGGTTCCTTCAAACTCTCCTACCTCTATTACATTGACACCACCCTCATTAGGGATTATGAATTCCTTCTTATCTATGAGGTCTTGGATGGTGTTGCGGATGGAGAAGCAATCCTCGGTGAGGTGGCCGGTGCATTGATGGTAGTCACACCATTTGTGGTGGGCATAATTAGGATGGAGCGGTTGTGGTTGCTTGTACCTTTGAAGAGGAGTGATTTGTCCCTTGGCCTTTAGAGCTTCATAGGCCTCGGTGATGGTCATGCCATTGAGAGGAGTGTAGATGCGGTCGTTTTGGAACCGCTTGCCTTGTGGTGGAGGGACCTTCTTGTAATTCCCCTTGTCGGTAGTAACGGCATTGACAGAAGCCTCTTTGTTTGAATTAGAGGCGGCCTTGTAACGATAGGTAGGAGTGGCCTTCTTAATCTCCTTGAGAAAGTCATCCATGCGTACCCCCGCCTCATACATTTGGGAGAAGTCGGAGTAGCAAGCCCCACTTAGGTGGGTGCGGAGATCAATCTTGAGACACTTGAGAAAGATGTCCATTTGCTCTTTTGTGTTTGGCCTCTCAACAATTTCAGAGAGCTTGTCATTCCATCTCCTTGTAAAGTCAATGAACGACTCGTTGTCTCTTTGGGTGGTGCTCTCGAGCTCTTTCCTTGTGGGCCGGTGAGTGGTGTTTCCTTGATATTGATTTTTGAGCCATAACTTTTGGGGAGACCTTCTTCGGAACCATAGCCCAAATGTAAGTCTCGATGTGAGCCATCGGGCATGAGTTTCCCTTAAACTTGCTAATGTCGGGCATCTTGAATTTGTCGGGGAGAGCGGCCATCGTGCTCATTAGGATGGATGACTGATAAAGGCTTGTGTTGGAGCCTTTTCCCATGTTGAGGCCGTCAAATTTCTGATCAATGTAGGCCATGATGGAATCGACTATTTTGGGGTCGTTGTTGTCGGTGCTTGGTTCCCCCACTTTTTTGGTATGGGCACTGACATATGGGCTTTCAAACAAACCCTCGGTCCACTCGGATTCCTCATTATCATTAACCCCCTTGTTCTTGGAGAGCTTGAGGAGCTTGGCTTTCAATTGGTCAACCTCGGCCTCGTGGGCCTCCCTTTGACTGTCGACATGAGCTTGCCACAAGGATTCTTTGGTTTGAGCCTCGTTGTGGAGAGTTGTGACTTTTTGTTGAAGAGTTTGGACCATGGCAGAGTGTCGCGACGCCGGACCCCGCGGGCCCGAGACCGCGATCTGGACGTTGACTCTAAAACCAAAACTGTGAAATACCGAAGTTAAAAATTCCATTTGATACCAAAATGTGATGATCCAAAGTTTTACAAAACCAAGTTTGATAAAAACCAATTACAACTATCATAAACTTCCACAAGTTTATGCCCAACAAAATACAAATATACAATTCTTAATGACGTCAATGTTTGGTACAAATCTCCCCAAAAGGTTACACATTTATATAATGTAAACCAACCTATACAACTTTCCCCAAAAGAATGTATCCACACTCGACGTCCTCTTTCTCGTGATCAGCGAGACTAATCCTTAGCACCTGGGGGGGTTAAGAAAAAACGAAGATAAAAGAAAGGGGGTGAGATACATCTCAATAAGTTACTAATGCAACTACATGACATGCTATGATGCAATATACAATAATAATTCATAGCTAGCACATAACATTTATCACATAACAGATAGCAGCGGAAATAAACACATAACAAAGGATATTAGCCAAGGTTTTCCAAACCGGTACATCCAAATAAAGGATCGCTGCGCAGCTTCAATAATCAACAAATCACATCTTCATAATAGCATGAAAGCCGAAGAGAAAACCCCCGGTACCGGAACAATAACCAATGAAGTGTCACAAGGGACGGGAGACATGCCACAAAGTCATGCTCCAAGTAAAGCTAAAATGCACACAAAGGAGCTAGCTCTTCTCACATCCAAGGCCAATCTGGAGGAGGGTAATAATGGGGCAAAACAATGGTCAACATCACAATGGACTTGGCCGTGCCATCATAATGTTTCGCATCGCCCAAACACACACAAAATACCAGCTGGACTTTCAAATAAATGCTAAGTAATAAATACTAGCTTAAATAAACAACTTAAGGTTCCAAAGTAGGGAACCAATCCAAATAAATCACCACAAAGGTAAACCAATATAAACCGCACATCAAAGATGAACCACATTCCCAAAATGATACTTAATCAAATTCCATATCAATAATAATTCATATAAGAATCAATTCCACTTAATAAAGTGTTCCACGGTGTTATCTTAAGTTAATTAGAAGAAATAAACCTCAACTAGTTAAGCCTTAAGTCTTAAACCAAGCAAAAGGGCAAAATCCCAAACAGGCGGGCGGGCGGGCGCCTGGGCATAGGCAGGCGGGCGCTTGTTTCAACAGAAGGTTTGGGTCGCTGGAAAAGGGGGTGCAGGCGGGCGCTCGGGTCAAGGCGGGCGGGCGCTCGGCCTGGGTTTTGGCCGCGAAGAACAGAGCTGGGTTCTTCATTTCGACCCAAATTTCACCAAAACACAAAATACTCCATTTCAACTCTTTCTACACGTTCCAAAATGTACCAAAACCACTTATAACTAGGGTGGGGATCCAAATACACCATTTATCAACCCAAAACCAAGAATCAAACCCAACATTCATCAATTCACCATTTTTACCCAAAAACTCAAATAAATTCAAAATAAATTCTAAACTCAACCAAACTTCAAATATAACACATCAAGCATTATATAAACATGATATGAACATTTTAGCATAAAAATGGGGGAAAAGTAACTTACTTGGATTTTCTCAAAGTTGACGGATTTCAATTCTTTTTGGTTCTACGCGATCCTATCGACGATCTAAACAAGGTTCACATTTTAAGAAATGAGAGATTATGAGAGGAAGATGAAGAAAATGAAGAGAGACGTAAGGGAGAAAAGCTTACCCACAATGGAGAGAGAGAGAGTTGAGCTGGGAAGGGAGAGATGGAGGTGGAGTGTATGAGGGAGAAGGGAAGGAGTAGGGAGGGAGTAGGGAAATGATTTAAAAGATTTACACTTAGGCCCCCTCCACTACACTACACACAATTACTACACTCCCTAACAAAAATTAAGACTCAACAATACCACACTAACCCAAATGACTCGAATAAAATGCTAGGTAATTATTATAACACATAAATATTTAAATAAATAATAATTTAAATATATAGATAAGCAAATAAATAAATAATAATTATTTATTACTAATAAAATAGAGCCTAGATTTCGGGTCGTGACATTCACTCCCCCTTAAAGAAAATTCGACCCGAATTTTAACGAGACTTACCTTAAACAAAAAGTCACGGAAATTTCCTCTCGATCTCACCTCGGAGCTCCCACGTCGACTCCTCGATATTATGATTCCTCCAAAGAACTCTAACCAACGCAATGCTTTTGTTCCTCAACTCTTGAACTTTAGAATCTAAGATCCGAACCGGTCGTTCCTCATAAGTCATATCGGGCTCAATATCCTCCGGTACCCTCGGTAACACATGAGATGGATCATGAACATACTTACGAAGCATAGAAACGTGGAAAACATTGTGCAACCGGTCCAAGGATGACGGTAACACAAGACGATACGCTAGAAGTCCAACCTTTCCCAAAATCTCAAACGGACCAATAAACCTCGGAGCCAATTTGCCTTTCTTCCCAAACCTACGAATACCCACCTTTGGAGATATTTTCAAAAACACAAAATCACCGGTCTGAAAACTAAGATCTCGCCTTCGGTTATCTGCATAGCTCTTATGTCGACTCTGGGCTGTTTTCAATCTATCCCGAATAACTTTAACCTTCTCAACCGAATCCCAAAGCAAATCAATACCCACGATCTTCGCTTCACCAACCTCATCCTAACAAATAGGCGATCTACATTTCCTTCCATACAAAGCCTCATACGGTGCCATCTCAATACTAGCCTGATAACTGTTGTTGTAAGAGAATTCCACTAACGGTAGGTGCGAATCCCAAGAATCGGAGAAGTCTATCGAACACGCTCGCAACATATCCTCAAGAATCTGAATAGTCCTCTCGGATTGACCATCGGTCTGAGGATGAAAAGCCGTACTGAATCGCAAATCTGTACCCAAAGCTTCCTGAAACGCCTTCCAGAATCTAGAAGTAAACCTCGGGTCTCGATCTGACACAATGCTAACCGGAACCCCATGCAATCTAACGATCTCATCGATATAAAGGGTCGCAAGCTTCTCCATCGAATATCTGATGTCAATAGGCAAGAAATGGGAACTCTTGGTCAATCTATCCACTATTACCCAAACACTGTCATACTTCCTACGGGTACGAGGTAGTCCCGTAACGAAATCCATAGTCACGTGCTCCCATTTCCACTCGGGAATCTCTAACGGCTGAAGTAGTCCCGCGGGTCTCTGATGCTCGGCTTTGACCTGCTGACAAGTTAAACACTTCGAAACATACTCTGCTATTTCCCTTTTCATATTAATCCACCAAAATTGTTGCTTCAAATCCTGATACATCTTCGTATTACCCGGATGAATAGTATATCTCGATTTGTGACCCTCATCAAGAACTCTCTGTTTAATTCCATCAACATCCGGAACACACAAACGACCACGGAAAGTCAACACTCCCACCGGGCTAATAGAAAAATCCTCGAAGTTCTTTTCTTTCAGTTTACCCATTATCTTCACCAACTCGGGATCTTCTTTCTGAGCCTCTTTTATTCTCTGAATTAGGTTCAGAGATACCCTAATATTCGCAAAAATAGCCCCATGTCTCGATTCACGAGGAGACCAATCTCGAACATCCTCAAGCATTTTCCACTCCCGGACCATCATCGAAGCCACATAAGACTTTCTACTAATCGCATCGGCTACCACATTCGCCTTCCCCAGATGATAATAAATCGTGCAATCATAATCCTTCAACCATTCCATCCATCGGCGCTGTCTATTATTCAACTCTTTCTGGGAGAAAAGGTACTTCAAACTCTTGTGATCAGTAAAAATTTCAAACTTCGCCCCATAAAGGTAGTGCTTCCATTTGTGCAACGCAAATACTATCGCAGCCAACTCCATATCATGAGTCGGGTAATTCTGTTCACTAGGGGTCAACTTCCTCGAAGCATAAGCAATTACTTTCCCATTCTGCATCAATACACAACCCAAACCCTCTTTCGAAGCATCACTGTTATTCACTAGGCCATCGCTCCCATTAGGCAAAGTCAAGATCGGTGCGGTAGTCAACCTCTTCTTCAATTCCTCGAAACTCTTGTCACATTTCTCGGTCCACACAAACGGGACATTCTTCCGGGTCAACTGAGTCATCGGAGTAGCGATCCTCGAAAACCCCTCAATAAATCTTCTGTAATACCCGGCTAGACCAAGAAAGCTTCTAATCTCTGTCACTGATTCGGGTCTCTTCCAATCCACTATAGCTTCAATCTTTGAAGGATCCACAGAAATACCGTCTTTAGAAATCACATGACCTAGAAATGACACCTTCTCGAGCCAAAATTCACATTTACTGAACTTCGCAAATAATTTCTCCCTCGCAAGAACGGATAAAACTGTCCTCAAATGTTGCTCGTGCTCCTCTCGGGATTTAGAGTAGACGAGTATATCATCAATAAAAACCACCACGAACGAATCAAGGTAGGGATGGAAAACTCGGTTCATCAAATCCATAAACACTGCAGGCGCGTTAGTCAACCCAGACGGCATAACCAAGAACTCATAATGACCATACCGAGTGCGAAAAGCAGTCTTCGGAACATCCTCCGATCGAATCTTCAACTGATGGTACCCACTCCTCAAATCAAGTTTAGAGAAAACCACGGACCCTTGAAGCTGATCAAACAAATCATCAATGTGGGGTAGAGGATACTTATTCTTCACCTTAACCTGATTCAACTTTCTGTAATCGATGCACAACCTCAACGAACCATCTTTCTTCCGCACAAACAAAACCGGTGCTCCCCACGGGGAAACACTAGGGCGTATAAACCCTCGATCAAGCAACTCTTGCAATTGAACCTTTAATTCCTTCAACTCTGCGGGAGCCAACCTATAAGGTGCTTTCGAAATTGGAGCCGTACCCGGCAAAAGATCTATACAAAACTCAATCTCACGATCGGGAGGCATATCATACTCGATAGAGAAAACATCGGGAAATTCCGAAACTACCCGAACACTATCCAAACTAGGGGATTCCTTCCTAGTATCAAGAACACTAGCCAAGTACCCCTCACAACCACTATGCAATAAATTTCTCGCTTTCATATAAGAAATTAAGCGAACCTTTCTACTCAGAGGACTAGCCTCAAACACAATTTTAGGCACATCGGGAATAGAAAAAGTAACAGTTTTCTTACGGCAATCAACGGAAGCATGAAACTTGCTCAACCAATCCATACCCAAAATGACATCAAAGTCTTGGATAGGAAGAACTACCAAATCCGCACAAAGGACACGACCATAAATAACCACATCACAAGCACGAAAGACTCGCTCAGAAATCAAGCATTCTCCTATAGGGGTCGACACCTCTAGCACGTACGGTAAAGACTCGAATGCAGCATTTAACATGGAAGCAAATTGCACAGAAATGTATGAATGAGATGATCCTGGATCTACTAACGCTCGTGCGCTCACATTAGACACAGAAACAATACCTCCAATAACGGATGGATCATCGGTCGCCTGTTGTTGATTCATGGCATATATCTTTCCTTGAACTTTGGGCTTCCCGGTAGCATCCCTTTTCTGACCCTGATTAATACCAACTCCTGACCCGGATGCTTGTCCTCTACCTCTCGGGCAATCTTTTACAAAGTGACCCATTTGGCCGCAATTGGTGCACCTTCCCTGCTTCTTCCAACACCGGTCCTCAGAATGACCTTCCTTTTGACAATACGAACAAAGCCTCCTAATTTGGTTCCCTTGGTTCCCGGAAGTGGTACCCGGGTTCCTTGGGATCGGTTGCCCTCGGAACTGAGATTGTCCCCCAAAGTTACCTCGAGTGTCGGAACGGTGTTGTGGCTTTCTTTGTCCTCCCGGCTTGCTTGGGTTAGCTACCTCGGTCTTCCTCTTATGCTCCCCAATATCTTGCTCTATCAAGTAGGCTCGGTCTACCGCATCTTGGAAAGTCACAATCCGTTGGGCAATAAGTTGAGTACGGATGGAGGTCTTCAATCCCCGAATAAATCTCATAGATTTTTGTTCCTCGGTCCTCACCAAATAGTCACAATACCGGGCTAATTCTATGAACTTAGCCTAGTATTGTGCTATAGACAACACACCTTGCTACAGGTTGAGTAGCTCGATCTCCTTTCGGTTTTGATCAACAACCGGAATGAAATGCTCCTTGAATTTGCGCACAAACAACTCCCACGCATACACCGTGTGAGTATCATCCCAACTAGCTTTAACACCCTTCCACCAATGCTCGGCGGCTCCCACAAGCTTATAAGCCGCTGTAGATACCCCGGGGGAACCACGGCCTTAGGCTAGAGCGCGTGGTGTTATCCTAGGATGTCTAACCTGTTTTTAGAGTCGCCACCTATGTTTTGAGGAACATAAGAAAAACCTATAGATTGTAGCCTAAGTTTGATTACGAAAACAGAGATTCTTTGTTTTGAGGTTCGGGGGTTAGATTACGAGATGGGAAGTACCAAAACACCCATCTCGCCCAACTAAAGTTGGTCTTGCTTGATCAAAATCTACATGGATGAAAATGTTCTTCTTCTTCTTCTTTAAGTCATGAAAAGGGGGGATTTAAAATAGGATTTGGAATGTAGGAGATGACTCCTTAACCAACCTCAATGAGACGAGGTGATCATTAGAGTCATCTCCCAAAATGATTTGGGTGATTGCACATTTGATTAAAGTAAAAAGAGAGAGGAGATGAAGTAGAAAAGGAAGGACAAGATGGACTTTTACCTATAATTTGAAGACCTTCAAATATTTCTTGATGAAATCCTTGGAGAACCTTTAGAAAGTGATTTTGGTATAGTTTTTGTAAGTTCAATTTTCGGTCTAAGTTTTCGATCGGGTCTTTCCGATGATTTTTCGATCCTTGAAAATGGAGGTAAAGGGAGGTTTTTATAGGTGAAAGAGGGGTGTTTTTGGTGCCAAAACTCAGTCACCAAGAAATCCTTCCCGGGCAAAATCTTGTAAATTGAGCAAGGGAGGGAATCCTGGCCAGAAATCTGTAACTGACGCCCAGAGGCGCGCGCTTCCTGCTTTGGGGGCGGGAAGCGCGCGCGCCTGGATCCTCCTGTCGGAGGCGCGCGACTCAGAGAAGGCAATTTTGACAGAATGGACTAGAAAGTCAGCCCTGTCATTCAGTTTAGTCCCTAGACTTAACGAAGTCAGTCAGGAACTTAACGGAAGTGATAGAAACTAACGAGAAACACTTAAAATGGGGAGAAACATAAGATCAAATGTGCAATCGGGGTGAGCGGTCCAAGGCGGGGTGTCTACAGAGCCCCTCGACGACGTGGATTGCAAAGCAAAACATGTCGACGAAAGTTAAAAACACCCGCCGAGGACATCACCAAGAAAAGGCAAAGACTCGATGAAAGCAGGAATTTGAAATTGCGAGAGATAGTGGTGCGCTCCCTGTGTGAGCGGCTTTTGTTGATAGAGGGGGTGGCATGATCCGTTAGGTGAACCTGCCAGCTGAATGTTTTGAATGAGGCCGTTAGTGAACCTTTTGATGAATCCGTTAGTGAATCCTTTGGATGAGTCCGTTGGTGAACCCTTGTTGACGAATCCGTTGGTGAATCCGTTTGATGAATCCGTTAGTGAATCCCTTGGATGAGTCCGTTGGTGAACCCTTGTTGACGAATCCGTTGGTGAATCCGTTTGATGAATCCGTTAGTGAATCCCTTGGATGAGTCCGTTGGTGAACCCTTGTTGACGAATCCGTTGGTGAATCCGTTTGATGAATCCGTTAGTGAATCCCTTGGATGAGTCCGTTGGTGAACCCTTGTTGACGAATCCGTTGGTGAATCCGTTTGATGAATCCGTTAGTGAATCCCTTGGATGAGTCCGTTGGTGAACCCTTGTTGACGAATCCGTTGGTGAATCCGTTTGATGAATCCGTTAGTGAATCCCTTGGATGAGTCCGTTGGTGAACCCTTGTTGACGAATCCGTTGGTGAATCCGTGTTGACGAATCCGTTGGTGAATCCGTTTGATGAATCCGTTAGTGAATCCCTTGGATGAGTCCGTTGGTGAACCCTTGTTGACGAATCCGTTGGTGAATCCGTTTGATGAATCCGTTAGTGAATCCCTTGGATGAGTCCGTTGGTGAACCCTTGTTGACGAATCCGTTGGTGAATCCGTTTGATGAATCCGTTAGTGAATCCCTTGGATGAGTCCATTGGTGAACCCTTGTTGACGAATCCGTTGGTGAATCCGTTTGATGAATCCGTTAGTGAATCCCTTGGATGAGTCCGTTGGTGAACCCTTGTTGACGAATCCGTTGGTGAATCCGTTTGATGAATCCGTTAGTGAATCCCTTGGATGAGTTCGTTGGTGAACCCTTGTTGACGAATCCGTTAGTGAATCCGTTTGACGAAATATTGCTTTGAAGTCTCGTGCCATTTGGAGTCACACTTGGCTTTTTTGAATTGTGGGGTACGGGCACAGTTGACCGCGACCAGAAAGATGTTCCTGCTGGGGATGAAATGTTAAGATTGACTCTTGAGGGGGGTATGGCGCCCGTGACAGAACTTAGGGAGTTCGGAATTTTGAAGAGGACAGCCTACTTTTGAGTGGGAGTTTCTATCCTACTTTCGATTTTTGACATGCCTTAAGGGCGGACCAGAAAAAGGTGTGCCCAACTAGGTGTCCGAGGATCGGGACAGTGTCTTGATTTAGGCTGGAGATCTCTGACAAGGCCCTTTTCTTGAAGTGATTTAGACATGGGAGGCGCGCGCCTTCCTATGTAGGCTTGGGACGCGCGCGCACTTCAGACTGCTGGCGGGTGGCGCGCGCGTCTGGGAGGCGGAATTCCGGGCTTGACATTTGCTGACCAAAAGAGCCCCCAACAGCTATAATATCATCTTCTGTTCGACCACTTGATTCTCACAGCTCCTTTCTGCCATTTTTGAACATCATATTATTGCTTAACTTCGCTTGTGATCAACATTTTCCATGGCTTCCAATTCTTTTGCTCTTGATGCCAAGGTCGTTAGTGCGTATGAAAAGGACTTGGGCACTTTTGTGTATTCTTTTAAGACCCATCCCAAGAAGGCCTTCATTAAAGATTTCGGGTTCCGAATTCTTTTCACCTTGCGGACGTTGAAGCCGGATTGGGATTTGTTGAGAGCTGCCGCGGCTTTCTGGGATTGCGACACCCATACCTTCAACCTTTCAGCTAATGAAATGGTGCCGACTGTTGATGATTTCGGGGCCATCCTTGGCATGCCTTTGGCCGGTCGGATTGCCGTCCCTAAATATCACCGTGGTGCCATCGACTCTTGGGTTGGGTTACTGAATCTCCCCGTTGAGGATGTGAGGAAGATGTTGCATGGTACCGTGATTGACATAACTGAGTTGCCGATGTTCTTCAGCTTACACTCGGAGGACCCGATGGTTCAATCTTTCAAAAGAAATGCCATGGCCGTTTGTCTCTTCAGCGAAGTATTGTTTGTTACACCTTTCGGGACTGCGGACGTGCAGTTGGCTGAGATTATTTTGCAAGCTAAGGAGCAGCAATTTAGTGTAATCCCTCTTATTGTAGGGGAGATGTTACACGGCCTTGATGAGTTACATAGGACGGGCAAGATGTGTCGGGGAAGCCCTTTGCTCTTGACCATATGGCTCCGAGAACACTTCAGAATTTATTCTCCGGATGGTGATTTATCTCCTTTTGCTGTTCATAGGAGGAAGTTGTTGATCCGGGATTTATCTGAAGATGATTGGAAGAAATTCTTTGCCTCTAGGGTGACCGTCGATATTGAGTGGTGTCCTCCTTCTTGGGGTCTTCGTCCTTTTGTGGAATGGACTCTTGGTTTTCAGCACGTGGTTATACCCGGTTTGAGATATTCTTCGTTTTACCAGCCAGAGCGGGTTCTGCGGCAGTTCGGTCGTCAACAGACAATTCCTTTTCCGAGGGATGGAATGCTTCGTCCAGTTGCTTAAATGGGTCCTGGCTTCTCGAGTGAGCTTCAGTCGGCTTGGGGAGATGACCGCAATCATTGGGCTTTCGCTCCTCTATATCGGGGGAGTGTCTTCCTTCCCGAGAGCTACTTGGACTATTTATTTGGCACCCTTTACCGTGGCACCACTTGGGTTGATGTGCTTCATGCCGAGTTGTTGGGACAGGGTTTTGAGCCTAGCAGCACTTTGAGATATAGGGAGGCTGCTGCTGATTCGAGTAACATTCTCGCTGACCCTTTCGGTACTCCTTTGGATGACTTTTATGCTAGGAGACGTGTTGCAACACAGAAGGTTTCGGTGCGTATTAGTGCTCCTCCATTACCCCAGAAGAAAAAGATCGAGAGACGATCGGGTGGTCCTTTGAAAGCTAAGAGAAAATTGGATTTTCTTTAGTACCCTGAGAGATTGCAATTAGACCACTTTGTTTTAGGATTTAATATTTTGATGTCTTTTGTTGCTCAATAAATCCGTTGTAATGGTTTGAATAGTTCATTGAATGAATAAAAGTTGCATTTTGTTATTTGAAGTGAATTGTGTATTGTTGATATGTTTTAGACCGCACCCGAAGGTTGCCTACGTTCCTCCAGTTGGGAGGCTCAGGTCTTCGTAGTTCAAATAAACAAAGACCATTTTTTTTTTTTTTTTTTTTTTTTTTTTTTTGTGCACCCTGTTTTTTGCCTAGACCGCCCTTTCGGGTTTTCAATCTAGCGGGCTTCTTTTTTGCACGTGTTCTAATTTTTGCCTAGGCCGCCCTTGCGGGTTTTCAACCTAGCGAGCGATTTTTTTTTTTTTTTTTTTGTTATGGTCTTTGTTTATTAACCGTAGAACCTCTTGAGTTTGTCGAGGTTGACCTCCTTTGGCAGCTGGTCACCATCTAAATCCACGAGCCGGACTGCACACCTTTTGGCACTTGGCACACCTTTTGACTTTCTCGACACAGTCTCGCTCCATAGTGCTCCAATAGTAACCAATGCGAAGTATCTTCTTGACTAGCATAAACCCATTCATGTGGGGTCCACATTCTCCTTCGTGCACTTCACACATTATCTCTTGAGCTTCGGTCTCATTGGCGCATAAGAGATTGATCCCGTTGTGGTGCCTTTTATAGACTCGGTCCCCAATCAGTACGTACCGAGAGGCTAACCTTTGCAGAGCTGCTTGAGACTTCTTATTGATGTTCTCAGGATAAGTGCCGTCTTTGAGGAAGTTCATGATATCCGAATACCACGGAGAGTTTGTTTGAACCTCGTTGATCTCGATACTCATGCAATATGCCGGACTGTTCCTTCGAGCAATTTTGAAAGGCTTCACCATTTTCCTTTTGGGCATTTCAACTAATGAAGCTATAGTGGCCAGTGCATCAGCGAAGCGATTCTTATCCCTTGGCAGGTAGTTGAAAGTGATCTCTTGGAATTGTTCAACCAGTTCTTCAAGGTGCTGACCATACTGTTGGAGAGTCGGGTCTTGGGTTCGCCATTTATCCGATTGCTGATTGATAAGGAGCAAAGAGTCGCCGAACACTTCTAGTTCCGTAACGTTTCTTTCGAGAGCTGCTTCGAGCCCTGCTATGCATGCTTCGTACTCGGCAATGTTGTTGGTAGCTTCGAATTCCAGGCGTATGGCAATGGGAGTGTAGATGTCTTTTGGATCGACAAGCAATACCCCTATACCAAAACCGTGTTTATTGGCGGCGCCATCGAAAAAAAGTTGCCACTTGTCTTCCTCGGTTTCAGTACAAATTAAATGCTCGTCGGGGAACTGTACATCTTCCCCCTTCACTTCGTCACACGGGAATTCGGCAAGTTGGTCACTGAACACTTTCCCCCTGACAGATTTTAGTGTGACGTAAGTGATATCATAGCCGGCGAGCATGAAGTACCATTTGGCTATTCTTGTTGACATGAAAGGCTTCTCGAAGATGTAGCGGAGCGGGTCCACCTTTGCTACTAGCTTGATCGGAAAAGCTTCCATATAGTGTTTGAGCTTTTGAGTGACCCAAACCAATGCTGCACATGACTTCTCTAAGACAGAGTAGTTCTTTTCGCCTCCTTGGAATCGGCGACTGACAAAATAAATGGCGTTCTCCTTTGTGGACTCTCGTTGCTCTTGTGCTAACATAGCCCCTAGGGCTTCATCATTGACAGTGAGATAAAGCAACAGAGGTTTCTCCTTGTGTGGCGGAACTAGAACAGGAGAGCACGTCAAGTAATGCTTTACTTGATCGAAGGCTTCTTGGCACGTGTCGGTCCATTCTAGAGCCACATTCTTCTTGAGTAGCTTGAAGATTGGCTCGCACATGGAAGTGAGTTGGTGCAAAAACCGACTGATGCATTGTAGTCTTCCCATGAAACCTTTAATCTCTTTCTGCGTCTTTGGAGGAGGCATGTCAATGATTGCCTTGATTTTGGAGGGGTCTACTTCGATTCCCCTTTCAGTGACCATATAACCAAGAACTTTGCCTCAGATAACCCCGAATGTGCACTTTATAGGGTTGAGCCTCATCTTGTGTTGACGAAGCCTTTCGAAGAACTTGCGGAGATCGATTAGGTGTTGACCATCGGTTCCTTTGGAGTGAATGATCATGTCGTCCACATAGTCCTCGATTTCTTTGTGAATCATATCGTGGAACAAGTCTGTCACGGCTCTTTGGTAGGAAGCCCCAGCATTTCTTAACCCAAATGGCATGACTGTGTAGCAAAAGGTACCCCACGGTGTTGTGAAGGCTGTCTTATGTTGATCTTCCTCGGCCATAAGAATCTGACTGTACCCAGCGAACCCATCCACGAATGAGCGAACCTCGTAGGCAGCAGTGGAGTCGACTAGCATGTCGATATTAGGGAGTGGAAAATCATCCTTTGGGGAAGCTTTGTTTAAATCCCGGAAGTCTACACAAACTCGAACCTTGCCGTTCGCCTTCCTGACTGTCACAATGTTGGCTAACCATGTCGGATACTCGATAACCTTGATGAAACCCACACTGAGGAGCTTCTCAATCTCTTCTTTGACCTGCAGAGACCATTCTGGCTTGATCTTTCTGAGCTTCTGCTTTACTGGCCTGGTACCTTCTCTGATCGGAATCCTGTGCTCCGCTACCTTTCTGTCTAAACCCGGCATGTCTTTGTATGACCATGCGAACGCATCCACGAACTCCCGTAGTAGTGCAGTCAATCTGTCTTTGTCGTCCCCCTTAAAGAAGCTTCCAATCTTGGTTTCTTTTGGCTCTTCTTCGGTACCCAGATTAACAACATGCAATTCTTCGTCAGCCTTTGGACCATTCTCGCCACGACTACGGACTTGTTGAGCAAGTTCATTTAAGTATGTTGTGTTTTCGTGGTCTATTTCATCATAATTTGAATCGTTATTAACTTGTTCGTTAAGTTCATTATTAGTTAATTCATCATTTATGATGTTTGCAATCTCAAGGTACTCAAAAATATCAAATTTTTCATTAGCAAAGAAAGGAAACACACGCTCGGCTATGGCCTCCAAATCCTCTTGGGTGAGGGTATTAGAGACACTCTCGGACTCGAAAGTAAGTGTGAGCTGCTCTTCCTTTGTTGCTGTGCGGGGTATGTAACCCATTTCTTGGACTAAGAACTCCTCGGATACCACGGGCCCTTTTGTTGAATACCAATTGTTGATCGGCTCGGAGCTTGGCGGGATCTCACTGATGATGACGGTGTCATGGATGGCGTTAACTTGGCATTCATTCATCATGGCAATCTCTTCAAACATGGAGGCTAAATCTGTCAGTTCTTCCCCCACGGTGATTTCTGTCTCAGACTCTATAGTCATCTTCCTCCCCCACCATTCACGGGGCGACATGGGAGTTGGTTCTCTGTCGGATATCTGGACCTCACAATCGGAGAAGATTTCGAGGCCGGGCTTTTTGACACCTTTATTGTTAACCCACGGATCGGGAAAGATCATGTATGGAATGTCTTCCCCTTGGTGGACAAAATAACCATTCAACGTCTTGCGATAAGGCCTTAGATTAGGGTCTTCATACCTACGGCCTTCTTTACGTGCTCGGGCCTTTTCGTTCTTGATCGCTTGTTCTTGTTTCAAGTCTTCTTTGGAAGGCTCATACCCCAAACCGAAGGTGTTCTTGACAAATGGGACTTGCACGGGATGTAGGATTCCTTGCTGATATTTCCCTAAGCCTAAACCAGGGAAGTAGTCCATATTCCTCATCATGCGGAGGACTTTGTGATTGCTGGGGGTCCATGATCCGTTTCCCCTTTCTTTGTCAATGGCGTTGATTGAGACGCCGGAGAGAGTGGAGTCTGGTAGACCATGCTGAACTTGGTGGACGGGCTCACCTTTTCTGTGGATAGTGATGTTTTCAGCCATTACGGTCACTATTTCATCACCATTTCGGATCTTGACACATTGGTGGAGAGTTGACGGTATGGCATTAGCACTGTGAATCCATGGTCGACCCAACAGTAAGTTGAACGAGGCCAGGATATCAAGCACTTGGAATGGAACGGACATGACCATGCTCCCAAACTCAATGTCTATTTCGATCATACCCATGACTGTACGGGCGGTGCTGTCATAACCTCGGATTACTTGAGTAGAAGGCTTCAAATCGGAATCCTTAAGCCCCAGTATGCCCATGATTCTACCAGGCATGAGATTGAGTGCGGATCCACCGTCCACTAAGACTCTTGAGACGGGCCTCCCCCTTGCTCGTACCTTGAGGTAAATAGCTTCGTTGTGGTCGGAACCAAACGGTGGAAGGTCCATATCGGCAAAGGTGATGACGTTGCCAAAATGAATGTGACCAATCATTGCCGTGAGGTCCTCGGGAGTAGTATCGGGAGAAACTAATGTATCATCGAGATTGCGGATGACAAGATCTCGGTGTTTCTTTGAGGATGCAATGAGGTCCCAAATAGAGATGTTGGCTTGAGTTTTCTTGAGTTGGACAAGTAGAGGATCTTCGGGAGCGTTGTGAGCTTGCGGCTTTTGAGAAGAGGAGCTCGGTGCGGAAGTGGAAGGGTTGCTTGTTATGACTCGACCGGATCGAGTTAGCATGTTGACGTTCCCATCTTGTTTCTTTTTCCTATTCTCTAGTACTTCCCTCATTACCTCATCGTAAGTCACTACATAACAAGAATTGTCAAGTTTATTCATAACATTGGGGCCCCCATTCACAATTGGGATTGAATGGGTGGTCCCCTCGAGTTCTCCTATCTCTATTACATTGACATGCTCGTCATTAGTCACTACAAATTCTTTCTTATCTATGAGATCTTGAATGACATTGCGGAGAACGAAGCAATCCTCGGTGGTGTGGCCACTATATTGGTGGTAGCCACAATATTTGTGGTGAGCATGATTGGGGTTGATCGTCTTGGGTTGGTACCCTTGCACGGGTGTGACTTGACCCTTTGCCTTGAGGACCTCGAACACTTCGGTTTGAGTCATGCCTTGGAGAGGCGTGTAGACACGGTCACTTCGGGGCTTCTTCCCTTGAGGTGGAGGAACCTTTTTGTAATTCCCCTTGTCAATAGTGACGGCGTTGACCGAGGCCTCTTTTGTGGAGTTGGAAGCGGCCTTGTAGCGGTAAGTAGGAGTGGTCTTCTTAATCTCCTTGAGCAAGTCATCCATGCGTAAAGTCGGAGTAGCAAGCCCCACTTAGGTGAGTGCAGAGATCAATCTTGAGACACTTGAGAAATATGTCCATTTGCTCTTTTGTGTTCGGCCTCTCAACAATTTCAGAGAGTTTGTCATTCCATCTCCTTGTGAAGTCGATGAAGGACTCATTGTCTCGTTGAGTAGTGTTCTCTAGCTCTTTCCTTGTAGGCCGGTGAGTGGTGTTGCCTTGGTATTGGTTCTTGAAGGCAAGCATGGCGGAGTCCCAATCAAGACGGACAGTGAGCGGGAGAGTAGCATACCAATCTTTTGCCGCCCCCTCGAGAGTGAGAGGAAAACATTGAGCCATCACCTTGGTGGAGACCTTCTTTGGAACCATTGCCCAAATATAAGTCTCAATGTGAGCCATAGGACAAGAGTTGCCCTTGAATTTGCTTATGTCGGGCATCTTGAACTTATCGGGAAGAGCGGCCATAGTACTCATGAGGATGGATGATTGATAGAGGCGTGTGTCGGAGCCTTTCCCCATGTTGAGCCCATTGAATTTTTGGTCGATGTAGGCCATGATAGAATCCACCATTTTGGGCTCATTGTTCTCGGAACTTGGTTCCCCCATTTTCTTGGTGCGGGTGTTGACATAAGGACTCTTGAACAAACCCTCGGTCCATTCGGATTCATCATCATTGTTCTTGTTCTTTCCCTTGGCAAGGTTGGTGAGCTTTTCTTTCATTAGCTCCATTTCGGCCTCGTGGGCCTCCCTTTGGTTGTCGAGGTGGGATTGCCAAATGTCGTCTTTGCTTTGTGCCTCTTTGTTAAGGGTGGAGACTTGCTCTTGGAGGAGTTGGACCATGGTTGAGAGCTGTTCGAGAGACATGGTGTTGCTGCTGCCGGTCATGGTTGATGTTGGAGCTGTTGGAGTGATCTCTTCACGGACTAACCGATTTGCTGAATCCCGGTAGACTTTGTAAGTACCAATTTAACCTATATTGCAGAAGAGGCCCTTGTCAGTCTTGAGTAACACTTGCGGTCCATGAAGAGGCTTAGAACACACAGTTGGGCACACGACTCGAACCACATAAGAAAAGACCCTTTTTTTTTTTTTTTTTTATAAGTCGGAGGGAATGAATCCCTTTTGGGGTTTCTAAGAAAATAATGGAATCGTCACACTAGTATATAGACCATCTCGCGGTCCCATATACTCATCGGATTCCATCGCGCTTGTGAATCCTACATGTATCGGGATTAAACTAAATTAATGTAGTAAAGCATACATGCGGGGACGGATTTTTATTTTCGTCCAAAATAACCACTTTTGGGGACGGATTTTTATTGCGTCCCTTTCAACAAGTTGGCATGTATGATTTGAAGACATTAGTTTAGGGAAATCTCGGTACATGGAAACCGACTTGAGTCACGGAGTGTTAGACCCTAACTAGAATTGTGTGGTTTGTGCTCGGCTTGAATATGAGGCTCAAAGGTCACCCCCGGCATGTAGTCTTGAACTACGCCACGGGCTGAGGTTTACCGCTTCGAAAGAGCCAAGGTCTGGTGGAGCTTGAAACTTTCTAGGACGGTCCTCGACGGGTTTGGGGTTGGACTTGTGCGACTCGATAGTGAGAAGTTCATAGGAATATGTACATGTAGTGTGAGGTCTAACAAGTGACAAATTTTTTTATTTTTTTTTGAAAAGAAAGAAAAACACACAAAACACATAAGCACATAAAATTACAACTCCCGAATCACCCGTGTGACCGGTAAATAAAACACAAAATTAAAACAGTCCGAGGGTTCAATTCTGTTCTGATGTAGGCAACTGTGCCCACACCCCACTGTTCTGCTCAGTCACTGAAACCTGTTTCTGTTCTGGAAACCAACCCAGAAGCGTGCGCCTCTGAGTGCTGATGTGGGACGCGCGCGCATGGCGCAATGCTTATGGGAGGCGCGCGCTTCTGGGGCACACCTGTCAGAATGTCAGACTTTGGACTCAGGGGATTGCCCTGGTCCCATGTTCATATTGTAACCCCTGCAGAAGTGATTAGTGCAGAATAACAGAAGAAGAAGATGAAGAACATGAAGGAGTGGGCGATTCTGGTTCTTGATGCGGGATGCGCGCGCCTTAGGCTTAAAAGGCCAGACGCGTGCGCCTCCCCCATCAGGAAACAAAATGCCCAGAAAAGATGTTGATTTCGATCAGAATGCAAGTTTAACCCTCAAATAAGTCCCCAGCGGAGTCGCCACTGTAGATACCCCGGGGGAACCACGGCCTTAGGCTAGAGCGCGTGGTGTTATCCTAGGATGTCTAACCTGTTTTTAGAGTCGCCACCTATGTTTTGAGGAACATAAGAAAAACCTATAGATTGTAGCCTAAGTTTGATTACGAAAACAGAGATTCTTTGTTTTGAGGTTCGGGGGTTAGATTACGAGATGGGAAGTACCGAAACACCCATCTCGCCCAACTAAAGTTGGTCTTGCTTGATCAAAATCTACATGGATGAAAATGTTCTTCTTCTTCTTCTTTAAGTCATGAAAAGGGGGGATTTAAAATAGGATTTGGAATGTAGGAGATGACTCCTTAACCAACCTCAATGAGACGAGGTGATCATTAGAGTCATGTCCCAAAATGATTTGGGTGATTACACATTTGATTAAAGTAAAAAGAGAGAGGAGATGAAGTAGAAAAGGAAGGACAAGATGGACTTTTACCTACAATTTGAAGACCTTCAAATATTTCTTGATGAAATCCTTGGAGAACCTTTAGAAAGTGATTTTGGTATAGTTTTTGTAAGTTCAATTTTCGGTCTAAGTTTTCGATCGGGTCTTTCCGATGATTTTTCGATCCTTGAAAATGGAGGTAAAGGGAGGTTTTTATAAGTGAAAGAGGGGTGTTTTTGGTGCCAAAACTCAGTCACCAAGAAATCCTTCCCGGGCAAAATCTTGTAAATTGAGCAAGGGAGGGAATCCTGGTCAGAAATCTGTAACTGACGCCCAGAGGCGCGCGCTTCCTGCTTTGGGGGCGGGAAGCGCGCGCGCCTGGATCCTCCTGTCGGAGGCGCGCGACTCAGAGAAGGCAATTTTGACAGAATGGACTAGAAAGTCAGCCCTGTCATTTAGTTTAGTCCCTAGACTTAACGAAGTCAGTCAGGAACTTAACGAAAGTGACAGAAACTAACGAGAAACACTTAAAATGGGGAGAAACATAAGATCAAATGTGCAATCGGGGTGAGCGGTCCAAGGCGGGGTGTCTACAGCCGCGAACCGGACCTTTTCCTCATCCGTGCAACCAAATACCTCATAAATCTTCTCCATCGACTCAATCCACAACTCAGCTTTCCGAACATCGGGTTCCCCATTGAATTCAACCGGTTTCAGTTTCAGAAATTGCTCCAATCCATAGCGGGGTGGTGCTTGTTCTACCCTCGGACCTTGATCATGTATGGCCTTCATGGCCGCCTCGAACATGCCTTTAAACATGGCACGTGCTTCTTCCCTTGTGTCATTCTGATTCTGTGCCCCACTAGTACCTCCTCTGTTTCTTCTTCCTGACATTTCGAGTAATTACCTGCATAAGACATCAACCGTTAATCACTCCGCACACTACTACCCTCCTAGGTCATACTAGTCCACCTAGACTTATACTTAGAGCCAAACCATGGCTCTGATACCAACTGTCGCGACCCCGGACCCCGCGGGCCCGAGACCGCGATCTGGACGTCGACTCTAAAACCAAAACTGTGAAATACCGAAGTTAAAAATTCCATTTGATACCAAAAGGTGATAATCCGAAGTTTTACAAAACCAAGTTTGATAAAAACCAATTACAACTATCATAAACTTCCACAAGTTTATGCCCAACAAAATACAAATATACAATTCTTAATGACGTCAATGTTTGGTACAAATCTCCCCAAAAGGTTACACATTTATATAATGTAAACCAACCTATACAACTTTCCCCAAAAGAATGTATCCACACTCGACGTCCTCTTTCTCGTGATCAGCGAGACTAATCCTTAGCACCTGGGGGGGGGGGGTTAAGAAAAAACAAAGATAAAAGAAAGGGGGTGAGATAAATCTCAATAAGTTACTAATGCAACTACATGACATGCTATGATGCAATATACAATAATAATTCATAGCTAGCACATAGCATTTATCACATAACAGATAGCAGCAGAAATAAACACATAACAACGGATATTAGCCAAGGTTTTCCAAATCGGTACATCCAATGTCGCGACCCCGAACCCCGCGGGCCCAAGATCGCGAGCTGGACGTCGACTTAAAACCAAAACTCTAAAATATAGAAGTTAAAATTTCCATTTTGAACCAAAAGATGATAACACAAGGTTTTATAAATCCAAGTTTAAATCAGCAAAGTACAACTAACATAAGCTCCACAGCTTATGCCCAAAAGAATAAAATATACAATTCTTAATGACGTCAATAATGGTGACACTATCCCCAAAAGGTTATACATTTAAATAATGTAAACCGATCCAACAACCTGCCCCAAAATCTCAATCCTTTCGACGTCCTCCTCGATCCGCGAATCCTAATCGTTTTCCTCCTGGGGGGGGGGGTTAAGGAAAAACAAAGATGGAAATAAACGGGGTGAGATAAAATCTCAGTAAGTTACTAATGCAACTACATGACATGCTAATATGCAATGACCAATGGCAATTAACATATGATAGATAGCAGTGGAATAATAAGTGACATGCTGTCGAACAGTAACATCCAATAGTCAATCATATAAATAAACATATAACAACAAATGAGAGGCTCCCTATCGCCAACCGTCCCATACCGGTTGGAAATAACGACCAGCTCATCATGCAACACATAAAGCTGAAATAAACACTCATAAGTGGATACATAGCCAAGGTTTCACCCCACTGAAAGAACCAAATAAAGGTCGCTGCGCAGCTTTAATAATCAACAATCAACATCTTCATAGCAGCATGAAAGCTTGAAGAGAAAACCCCGGTACCGGAACCAATAACCATAAAAGTGTCACAAAGGACAAGGACCATGACACAAAGTCATGCCCGCTAGCTAGATACATTCACAGAGGAACGCTAACTTGACTTTTCCAAGGCCAATCTGGAAAAGGGTAAAGAAGGGGGCAAAACAATGGTCAGCATTATAATGGACTTGGCTTTGCCATTATAATCCTTCCCATCGCCCGATGCAACAAATATGCCAGCTGG
The DNA here is from genome assembly GCA_026119855.1 of Campanula takesimana. Taxonomy (NCBI): domain Eukaryota; kingdom Viridiplantae; phylum Streptophyta; class Magnoliopsida; order Asterales; family Campanulaceae; genus Campanula; species Campanula takesimana. The sequence goes on from JAOWBW010000469.1 coordinate 941,894, forward strand.
GCTTCTAATTAAATGCTAAGTAATAATATTTTAGCATGAATAAACAACTTAAGGTTCCAAAGTAGGGAACCATACCAAATAATCACCATAAAGATGCAACGGGTACTCATGAAGAGTTTAACAACAACGATAACAAGAGTTTCTCATGAAGAGCACAACAACGATAAACAGAATTTCTCATAAAGAGCACAACAACATTGATCATTAAAACAAGATGATTCCAAGACAAGGCACGTATCAATTACATCCTAAATATGATACCCACAAGTAAATCATAAAGAGCACAACCCAAACGGTTGCTCACGAATGGCACAATGACTATTACCAAAATGACCCTAAACATTTACTCATAAAGATATACTAGGACTATGAACTCAACCATCTCATCACACCTGGAATTTCAAAGTAGGAAATCAGAATGAATACACCTTAAGGTTAATCAAACCGTAAGTACCCAAACGAATCCAAAAGGTTACCCTTATTAGAACATGACCGCGACTGGACTAACCCTGCACTTTAGTGTTCCAAAATAACCCTCTAGGTACTATAGGATATCACCTAAAACCTAGACCAAGTCTTATTCTAATATCAATCCGATCAGTAAAATAACTTTCAATTAAAGGGTCTCAAAGTATGAAGTCCTCACTTATGTCCCAAAATGATCATAACAACTCCATAAAGTCACTCAATTGGATTTACAAAACTTGTTCACAACGGATCGATACAACTCCTCTTAACCTCAAACACCCAATAAAATCCCGAAGTATAAAACTTATAACTTAACTAAAAAACCTATACAATATTTTAGTACTCGAAGAGAGCTTCGAAACGATAGTTTACACGCCTAAAACGGAGTCCGGATGAGAAAGTTATGGCCTCCGGAAGATCGAACGAAAAACGGACAAACTGGAAAAAGAGGGGTGCTCGGCCGAGCAGTTCTATATGACTCGGCCGAGCAACCTCGGCTCCAAAACTATGACTCTCTGGTCTGCTCCGCTCGGCCGAGTCAAGGGACGCGCTCGGCCGAGCACAGTCTAAATTCAGAAAAACGCAGAAGAACCCAAGTAACCAAATTTTACCAAAAACTTCACCATTTCTCTAATACTCAAAATCAAGATTTCCAATAAGCATAATAATGCACCAAAACAACTTGTGAACTTGAAATGGACCTAAATAACAACATCTAGCTACCCACAACAAGATTCAAACCCCAACATTCCCAAGAACACAATTTTTGATCAAAACTCAAAATAAATTCTCAATAAATTTCAAACTCAATCAAACTTCAAATATAACACATCAAACATCATATAAACATGATATGAACATTTTAGCATCAAAATGGGGGAAAAGCAACTTACTTGATAAATCTCAAAGTTGACGGAATTCAATTCTTTTTGGTTCTACGCGATCCTATCGACGATCTAAACAAGGTTCATGTTTTAAGAAATGAGAGGTAACAAGAAGAAGATGAAGAAAATTAAGAGAGAAGGAAAGAGAAAGAAACTTACCCACAAGGAGAGAGAGAGAGGAAGTTTGCTGGAGATGGAGGGAGTGTGAGTGAGGGGGGGGGTGAGGGAGGAGAGTAGGGAGGGAATAAGGAGAAATGATTTCATAACTTACACATAGGTCCCTCCCCCTAATACTACCTTTTCAAATAAACTCCCCACTAACAAATAAGACTCAACACTTCTACTCTAGCACAAATGACCCAAATAAAATGCTAGGCATAATTATTATGAAACATAAAATGAACGCTTAAATATTTAAATAATTAATAACTTAAATAAATAAATAAGCAAATAAATAAATAATATTATTTATTACTAATAAAATAGAGCCTAGTTTTCGGGTCGTGACATTCACTCCCCCTTAAAGAAAATTCGACCCGAATTTTAACGAGACTTACCCGAAAGACCAAATAGCTACGGATACGATAGTTCCGCCATTTATCAAATTCCTCAATTGTCCAATCTACCCCACTACAGGGTAACCTTAAATAATGTCTACGATAACACCACCTCTCGAACCGAATCATTCCCTCATTATCTTCATTACTAATCAAAATCCGAAATCAAAATTGGAGAATCTCAATTGCTCCCAAACATAACTCTCGAGATATCCCAAGCTCACCTTATTCATAACCTTAATTACACTGCAAAGGTGTTTCCTTTTGTAAATCGCATACTTAGTAGTATTCCCCAGAAATTCAAAACATCACCATCCCGAGCCTAAGTAGCTTTCAAAATGTGAAAGGCTAAAGAAATTTATATTTCCACAATATTCATCGAAATGGCTATATCTCTATGGATTACCCTTATAGTGTCTTCACTTTGAGTTAACAACTTAATTTAATAGTACCATACAAACCCCAAAATTTCTCGTACAAAGTGTCTACTTAAAACTATGTTATACTCTCACCCCTTCATCAATCCGGTCTTGAAGTCCAAACAATTCAATATACTCAATATTCCGCAAAACGATCCAAACTTCATTATCAAAAGATTTTCTCTAACTCCCATTTAAGTCATAATCCGTGCTCATATACCCAAAGGAAATCAACGAACTCTAAATTCAATGGCTAAACCCAGTTAGTCTCTCACGCATACATTTATTGACTTAATGATATATAAGCTCAATGGTACTACCATCATAATAAACCAATTAGCTAGCAACGTTCCAATTGACCCAATACCAATTCATGATATTCCTTAATTATGCCCAAGTATTGATAATCAACTTCCTTCACATACCCTTGATCCAATTCGGGAAATGCCACCAAGGAGAGATTTAGGACCATAGAACCACTCTCTAACCAAAATTCAAAATGCCTTTAACATAGATCGAGAAATTGTTACTCTCCCAAAATGTACTTATTAGTCTTTTCTAACTTAACACGCTTACCACCATCATCGATTATAAATTCCACCATACACTCATTACCCATAACAAATCGTATACCTCACCATACTAATCCGTTCCGATGCATTCACGGAGATGTACTAAAAGTGACCAAAATTTTCCTCAAGAGATCCTCATTGAATCCTCAACTCCTATAACCCAACCGTTACAATATAGATATTGATCTAATTATCAGTACTACAACCTTGTACCACAACAATGCAATTTAACCCCAAGCTTCTCCTCGAACACTAAGTACTATTCGGAAGAAAATGAAAATCTTACGAATGATAAATACACCCAACAAATTTACCGAAACTAAATACTCGGATTTCAATTAAGGAAAGATAGGTATAACTCTACCCAAAGGAACGGTCTCAAACAGTTTTAAGAAATTAGGAATGGAGAATATAACAATCCCCTACAACAATAGATTAAAGCAATAGTAACATCAAATCTTGTAATAGCAACATGGCTAATTTAGCAGGTGAGACATAACCATACTTAAGCACATCATAAGCACATAAGACTTCATCAGATACCCTAAACTCCTCCATAGGAGCAGACACCTACAACACATAAGTCAAAGACTCAAAAGAAATAAATGCAACTAATGCACAGAAACACATAAATGCGATGATCCTAAAATGCACGCGCTCGCTCTCACGACACAAAATAATACCTCCTGAAATTTATCCGTTACCTGGTGAGTGCTGATTGGTCGCAAATACTCTACCCGAAACCTTAGGGTTCCCCGAAGCATCTCTTTTCTGACCCGGTGAAGTACTGGTTCCTGTTCCTGATGATTGAACCTTAAACCTCGGACAGCCTTTTATGAAGTGACCCAGTTGACCACAATTGATACATTTTCCTTGTTTCTTCCAACACTTATCCTCCAAATGGCCTTCCCTCTGACAGTAAGTGCAAAGCCACCTACCTTGTTTCCCTTGTTTCCCTGGAGTAGTACCCGGATTCCCTAGCGCGGTTTGTCCCTTAAACTGAGATGGTGCTCCCAAATTACCTCGGTTATCTGAACGGTGATGTGGTTGAGATTTAGCATGGCTTACTTGTTTACCCGCATTTGCAACCTCGGTCTTCCTCTTATGCTCCCCAATATCTTGCTCGATCAAGTATGCCCGGTCTACCGTATCCTGAAATGCCACAATCCTCTGGGCTATAAGCTGAGTCCGAATAGAAGTCTTCAAACCCCGGATGAATTTCATAGCTTTCTGTTCCTCGGTCCGCACAAGATAGTCACCACACCTGGCTAATTCTGTGAACTTAGTTAAGTACTGTGCTACAGACATCATGCCTTGCTCCAAGCTGAGGAACTCGATCTCTTTCTGGTTTTGATTCACTAGAGAGATAAAGTGATCCTTAAATTTCTTCACGAACCACTCCCAAGGGTATGGTACAAAAGTCGCATCCCAACTGGTCTTCAGTGCCTTCCACCAATGTTCCGCAGCACCAACTAACATACAAGCTACAAACCGAACCCTATCCACATCAGTGCAATCAAAGACATCGCAGATTTTCTCCATCGATTCTATCCATAGCTCGGCCTTCTTCACATCAGGCTCACCGTCGTACTCACTTGGTTTCAACTTCAAGAACTGCTCCCACCCATATCGTGGAGGTGCTACATGTTCCTCTCTCGGCCCTTGGTCATGAATTGATTTCACGGCCGCTTCAAACCTGTCTTGAAACATTGCACGGTTTTCTTCCCGTAGACCATTCTGATTCTGAGCCCCACTAGAATTTTCACCTGTTCTTCTTCTAGCCATTGAGAACAAATACCTGCATAAAATACTCATCGTTACTCACTCCGAACACAACTACCCTCCTAGGTCATTCTAGTCCACCTATACTTATACATAGAGCTAAACCATAGCTCTGATACCAACTGTCGCGACCCCGAACCCCGCGGGCCCGAGATCGCGAGCTGGACGTCGACTTAAAACCAAAACTCTAAAATATAGAAGTTAAAAATTCCATTTTGAACCAAAAGATGATAACACAAGGTTTTATAATTCCAAGTTTAAATCAGCAAAGTACAACTAACATAAGCTCCACAGCTTATGCCCAAAAGAATAAAATATACAATTCTTAATTACGTCAATAATGGTGACACTATCCCCAAAAGGTTATACATTTAAATAATGTAAACCGATCCAACAACCTGCCCCAAAATCTCAATCCTTTCGACGTCCTCCTCGATCCGCGAATCCTAATCCTTTTCCTCCTGGGGGGGGGTTAAGGAAAAACAAAGATGGAAATAAACGGGGTGAGATAAAATCTCAGTAAGTTACTAATGCAACTACATGACATGCTAATATGCAATGACCAATGGCAATTAACATATGATAGATAGCAGCGGAATAATAAGTGACATGCTGTCGAACAGTAACATCCAATAGTCAATCATATAAATAAACATATAACAACAAATGAGAGGCTCCCTATCGCCAACCGTCCCATACCGGTTGGAAATAACGACCAGTTCATCATGCAACACATAAAGCTGAAATAAACACTCATAAGTGGATACATAGCCAAGGTTTCACCCCACTGAAAGAACCAAATAAAGGTCGCTGAGCAGCTTCAATAATCAACAATCAACATCTTCATAGCAGCATGAAAGCTTGAAGAGAAAACCCCGGTACCGGAACCAATAACCATAAAAGTGTCACAAAGGACAAGGACCATGACACAAAGTCATGCCCGCTAGCTAGATACATTCACAGAGGAACGCTAACTTGACTTTTCCAAGGCCAATCTGGAAAAGGGTAAAGAAGGGGGCAAAACAATGGTCAGCATTATAATGGACTTGGCTTTGCCATTATAATCCTTCCCATCGCCCGATGCAACAAATATGCCAGCTGGGCTTCTAATTAAATGCTAAGTAATAATATTTTAGCATGAATAAACAACTTAAGGTTCCAAAGTAGGGAACCATACCAAATAATCACCATAAAGATGCAACGGGTACTCATGAAGAGTTTAACAACAACGATAACAAGAGTTTCTCATGAAGAGCACAACAACGATAAACAGAATTTCTCATAAAGAGCACAACAACATTGATCATTAAAACAAGATGATTCCAAGACAAGGCACGTATCAATTACATCCTAAATATGATACCCACAAGTAAATCATAAAGAGCACAACCCAAACGGTCGCTCACGAATGGCACAATGACTATTACCAAAATGACCCTAAACATTTACTCATAAAGATATACTAGGACTATGAACTCAACCATCTCATCACACCTGGAATTTCAAAGTAGGAAATCAGAATGAATACACCTTAAGGTTAATCAAACCGTAAGTACCCAAACGAATCCAAAAGGTTACCCTTATTAGAACATGACCGCGACTGGACTAACCCTGCACTTTAGTGTTCCAAAATAACCCTCTAGGTACTATAGGATATCACCTAAAACCTAGACCAAGTCTTATTCTAAAATCAATCCGATCAGTAAAATAACTTTCAATTAAAGGGTCTCAAAGTATGAAGTTCTCACTTATGTCCCAAAATGATCATAACAACTCAATAAAGTCACTCAATTGGATTTACAAAACTTGTTCACAATGGATTGATACAACTCCTCTTAACCTCAAACACCCAATAAAATCCCGAAGTATAAAACTTATAACTTAACTAAACAACCTATACAATCTTGTATTACTCGAAGAGATATTTGAAACGATAGTTTACACGCCTAAAACGGAGTCCGGATGAGAAAGTTATGGCCTCCGGAAGATCGAACGAAAAACGGACAAACTGGAAAAAGAGGGGTGCTCGGCCGAGCAGTTCTATATGACTCGGCCGAGCAACCTCGGCTCCAAAACTATGACTCTCTGGTCTGCTCCGCTCGACCGAGTCAAGGGACGCGCTCGGCCGAGCACAGTCTAAATTCAGAAAAACGCAGAAGAACCCAAGTAACCAAATTTTACCAAAAACTTCACCATTTCTCTAATACTCAAAATCAAGACTTCCAATAAGCATAATAATGCACCAAAACAACTTGTGAACTTGAAATGGACCTAAATAACAACATCTAGCTACCCACAACAAGATTCAAACCCCAACATTCCCAAGAACACCATTTTTGATCAAAACTCAAAATAAATTCTCAATAAATTCCAAACTCAATCAAACTTCAAATATAACACATCAAACATCATATAAACATGATATGAACATTTTAGCATCAAAATGGGGGAAAAGCAACTTACTTGATATATCTCAAAGTTGACGGAATTCAATTCTTTTTGGTTCTACGTGATCCTATCGACGATCTAAACAAGGTTCATGTTTTAAGAAATGAGAGGTAACAAGAAGAAGATGAAGAAAATTAAGAGAGAAGGAAAGAGAAAGAAACTTACCCACAAGGAGAGAGAGAGAGGAAGTTTGCTGGAGATGGAGGGAGTGTGAGTGAGGGGGGGGGGAGGGAGGAGAGTAGGGAGGGAATAAGGAGAAATGATTTCATAACTTACACATAGGTCCCTCCCCCTAATACTACCTTTTCAAATAAACTCCCCACTAACAAATAAGACTCAACACTTCTACTCTAGCACAAATGACCCAAATAAAATGCTAGGCATAATTATTATGAAACATAAAATGAACGCTTAAATATTTAAATAATTAATAAATTAAATAAATAAATAAGCAAATAAATAAATAATAATTATTTATTACTAATAAAATAGAGCCTAGTTTTCGGGTCGTGACATCCAAATAAAGGATCGCTGCGCAGCTTCAATAATCAACAAATCACATCTTCATAATAGCATGAAAGTCGAAGAGAAAACCCTCGGTACCGGAACAATAACCAATGAAGTGTCACAAGGGATGGGAGACATGCCATAAAGTCATGCTCCAAGTAAAGCTAAAATGCACACAAAGGAGCTAGCTCTTCTCACATCCAAGGCCAATCTGGAGGAGGGTAATAATGGGGCAAAACAATGGTCAAATTCACAATGGACTTGGCCGTGCCATCATAATGTTTCGCATCGCCCAAACACACACAAAATACCAGCTGGACATTCAAATAAATGCTAAGTAATAAATAATAGCTTAAATAAACAACTTAAGGTTCCAAAGTAGGGAACCAATCCAAATAAATCACCACAAAGGTAAACCAATATAAACCGCACATCAAAGATGAACCACATTCCCAAAATGATACTTAATCAAATTCCATATCAATAATAATTCATATAAGAATCAATTCCACTTAATAAAGTGTTCCACGGCGTTATCTTAAGTTAATTAGAAGAAATAAACCTCAACTAGTTAAGCCTTAAGTCTTAAACCAAGCAAAGGGCAAAATCCCAAACAGGCGGGCGGGCGGGCGCCTGGGCATAGGCAGGCGGGCGCTTGTTTCAACAGAAGGTTTGGGTCGCTGGAAAAGGGGGTGCAGGCGGGCGCTCTGGTCAAGGCGGGCAGGCGCTCGGCCTGGGTTTTGGCCGGTAAGAACAGAGCTGTGTTCTTCATTTCGACCCAAATTTCACCAAAACACAAAATACTCCATTTCAACTCTTTCTACACGTTCCAAAATGTACCAAAACCACTTATAACTAGGTGGGGATCCAAATACACCATTTATCAACCCAAAACCAAGAATCAAACCCAACATTCATCAATTCACCATTTTTACCCAAAAACTCAAATAAATTCAAAATAAATTCTAAACTCAACCAAACTTCAAATATAACACATCAAGCATTATATAAACATGATATGAACATTTTAGCATAAAAATGGGGGAAAAGTAACTTACTTGGATTTTCTCAAAGTTGACGGATTTCAATTCTTTTTGGTTCTACACGATCCTATCGACGATCTAAACAAGGTTCACGTTTTAAGAAATGAGAGATTATGAGAGGAAGATGAAGAAAATGAAGAGAGAAGTAAGGGAGAAAAGCTTACCCACAATGGAGAGAGAGAGAGAGTTGAGCTGGGAAGGGAGAGATGGAGGTGGAGTGTATGAGGGAGAAGGGAAGGAGTAGGGAGGGAGTAGGGAAATGATTTAAAAGATTTACACTTAGGCCCCCTCCACTACACTACACACAATTACTACACTCCCTAACAAAAATTAAGACTCAACAATACCACACTAACCCAAATGACTCGAATAAAATGCTAGGTTATTATTATAACACATAAATATTTAAATAAATAATAATTTAAATATATAGATAAGCAAATAAATAAATAATAATTTTTATTACTAATAAAATAGAGCCTAGATTTTGGGTCGTGACACAGAGAGTTGCTTGAGAGTCATGGCATTGTTGGTGCTGGAGTCGCCGGGTATTGATGATGCAGAAGCTGTAGGAGTGATCGGTTCACGAACAAGCCGGTTGGATGAATTCCTGTAGATGCGGAGAGTACCAATCGGACCTATAATTGGAGAAGTAGCCCTTGTCAGTCTCGGTTCACACTTTCGGTCCATGAAGAGGTTGAGAACACACAGTTGGGCACACGACTCGAACCACATAAGAAAAAGACTCTTTTTTTTAATTTTATAAGTCGGAGGGAATGGGTCCCTTTTGGGGTTTCTATGAAGATAATGGAATCATCACACTAGTATATAGACCATCTCGCGGTCCCATATACTCATCGGATTCCATCACGTTTGTGAATCCTACATGTGTCGGGATTAAACTAAATTAATGTAGTAAAGCATACATGCGGGGACAGATTTTTTATTTTCGTCCAAAATAACCACTTTTGGGGACGGATTTTTATTGCGTCCGTTTCAACAAGTTGGCATGTGTAACGACCGCAAAAACCTGTCCCTATATATTTTATATTTTTGGAGATTTTAATTTGACATTATCTGTGCATTTTATGTGTTGCATCATATTTTATGATTTGCACATCTTACTTGATTATTTGTGTTATTTATTTAGTTAGTAGTAATAAAGGTTAAAGGAGTTAAATGATTAAGTTGAAACTTTAGGGTCCAAAGTGTAACTTTAAAGTTCAGGGGCTTAATTGTTGAAAATGAAAGTAGAGGGACCAAAGTGAAAATTTTATAAAAATCCTTATATACTTATCCTTCCATCAGACACTCTCTGCGTATGTAACATTTCAACTTTCTCAATTCTCTCTCTGGTTCACGAAGAAAAGGTAAGTTCAACCCATTTCGATTTAATTATTTTTATTTACTTATCCGTTTTAAAAACTAATTATATAAAAATGATGAGGGCGTTGAGTAGGTCATTTCTACCCAAACAAAACATATTTCTGCGATACTTTTTCGGAAAATAGGTAAGTTACTAATTCCCCTTAAATAGTAAAATGGTCATATATTTGCTATATGTGTGATATGTGGTGAAATTATTGTGAAAAGAATTTATTTGTAATACTTGTTTATTTGGGACAAAGGGAGTATAATTATACTGGGTAAGTGACTTGGTTTGTATGCAAGGATGTATATGGAGTATGTTTATATACCTGAGAATGTTAGTATAAGTGTTTGAAAGTATACTCCTACTAGTGGGACGGTAAAATATTAACTTGAGTTAAATGTTAAATAAGTATATTATAAAAATTATACTATTATTCTTGGGACGGAGAAATGAATGAAAGTATCCCTAAATGAGTTTATTAGTATACTAGAAAAATTATATTTATACTTGTGGAACGGTGAAATATTGAAATGGAAATAAAAGGAAGTATTCCTTAAAAATGTTCTCTTGAGTATTAGTAAAATATACTCATAATTTTGGGAGGTGAAAGTGTGTTCATAAGTATGTTTCCTGGGTTTCTGGGGTTCATGTTTAGGTTATAAGTAAGTTGGGTGTTAGTACTTATGGGACGGTGGAACGAAAGGAGTATAGTTTGTTCAAGTTTTGGCCTGGCGGGTGTGTTGGGCGGCCGCCCAAATAGGGCGTACGGCCGCACACTTATCTGAAAGATTTTTGTCTTGGGACAGAGTGTTTTGGGCGGCCGCACAGTCTGGTGTGGGCGACCGCCCAGGGTTGCTGAAAAGTTGAGTTGTTCCATTTCAAGTGATTTAAAGTTCAATCTTGGTTTAGGTCTTAGGTGATATCCTAGAGTACATAGAGGGTTGTTGTGGAACACCCTAGTGTTTTAAATGGGTTCCTTTGTGAACATAAGAGTTGTGGAATTTGACTAAATGGTAATTGGATTTGGTTGAACGTCTTTTGATGTGGTTTGGATTGGTTCATCTTTGTGATGTGTTTGGCTTGGTTCCCTACTTTGGAATCATTGTCCTTGGCTGTTGTTTAAGCAAGTATTCATTACTATGCTAGTGTTAAAGTCCAGCTGGTCTTGTGTTGTGGAGTCGGGACAGTGGTAGGGATTATAATGGCACACGAGCCAAGTTCATTGTAAGGCGTCTACCATTGGTTTCCCATTTTTAACCCCCAGTCCGGATTGGCCTTGGATGGGATGAACTAGCTCCCTCGAGTGAGCATTTGGGTTATGACTCTGTGTCATATTTCACTCTCTGGTTACTTTGGTTCTATTGGTTATGGTTTGGTTTTCGGGATCCTGGCTTCAGCTCTTTGATGCTGCTCAGTTGATACCTCTCAGATGGTTATATGTTTGATTCGAGAACCTTGGCTCAGTATCCATGTATGAGTGAATAATTTAGCCTTACGTGCTGCCTGATGAGTTGGTCGTTATTTCCAACCGGTATGGGACGGTTGGCGATAGGGAGCCTCTCATGTTATGTGCTATATGCTATATGATTATTTGTTGATATAGTTTCTTTATGATTATCATATCAGCATGTAACGTAGTTGCATTTTAGTAGCTTACTGAGATTCATTCTCACCCCTTATTTGTTTAATGTTTTAGATAAACGCGAGTCTAGGGAATAGGATAATTGCACGGGAGGACGTCGTGGTGGTAAGAGTTTGGGATATAAGTTTTGTCAAGGTTACATTACTTAGATGTATAACCTTTTGGGTAGAGTTTCCTTGACTTTATCATCTTGTAACACCTATATTTTGGATAATGTCGGTGTATGTACATTTGTATAAAAGTTTGTAAGCCTTCGGGCTAAATACTTTCGTTTGTAAAAATTTGTTTGAAAGTTAGTGGAAGTCTTTGAACTTCAAGTGTGGATTATGTTAAACTTTATGAAAGTATATTTCCAAAAAAAATTCTAAAAATGTTTTATAACGTCTTCCACTCGTGTTCTGAGCGTGGGGCCATGTAGGACCACGGGTCTGGGGCGCGACAGCATGTATGATTTGAAAACATTAGTTTAGGGAAATCTCAGTACATGGAAACCGACTTGGTCACGGAGTGTTAGACCCTAACTAGAATTGTGTAGTTTGTGCTCGGGTAAAGAGAGGCTTAAAGGTCACCCCCGGCATGTAGTCATGAACTACGCCACGGGCTGAGGTTTACCGCTTCGAAAGAGTCAAGGTCGAGTGGATCTTGAAACTTTCTAGGACGGGCCTCGACGGGTTTGGGGTTGGACTTGTGCGACTCGATAGTGAGAAATTTATAGGAGTAATGTGCATGTAGTGTGAGGTCTATCACGTGACAATTTTTTTTTTTTTTTTTTTTTTGAAAATAAAAGATAAAAAAAAAACACATAAGCACGTAAATTACAACTCCCGAATCACCCGTGTGACCGGTAAATAAACACAAAGTTAAACAGTCCAAGGGTTCAATTCTGTTCTGATGCAGGCAACTGTGCCCACACCTCACTGTTCTGTTCAGTCACTGAAACCTGTTCTTGCCCTGGAAATTGGCCCAGAAGCGCGCGCCTCGGGCTGGTGTTGTGGGAAGCGCGCGCCTGGCGCATTATATCTGGGAGGCGCCCGCTTCTGGGCTAACCTGTCAGATTATCAGAAACTTATGGACTCAGGGGATTGCCCTGGTCCTGATTGTGTGATGAAACCCCTGCAATGTATCTTAGCACGAAATAATAGGAAGAACACATGGAAGGCGGGCGATTTTGGAATTTTGACGCGGGACGCGCGCGCTTTGGACCATGAAGGTCCGAGGCGCGCGCTTCCCATATCAATTTCCAGAATGTCCAGAAAAGTGAATTATGAATGGAAACACAAGTTTAACCCTCAAGCAATCCCCAGCGGAGTCGCCATTGTAGATACCCCGGGGGCGGAGACCACGGCTTTAGGCTAGAGCTCGCGAGCTCATCCTAGGATGTCTAATTGTGTTTTAGAGTCGCCACCCATGTTTTTGAGGAACGTAAGAAAACCTAATGTTTATGAGCCTAAGTTTGATTTACGAAAACAGAAATTCTTTGGGATGAGGGGTTCGGGGGTTAGGTTACGAAATGGGAAGTACTTAAACACCCATTTCGCCCGAGCAAAGTCGGTCTTGTTTGTTCATAATTCACTTTAAAGATAAATGTGTTCTTCCTATTTGAATGATGATAAAAAAGGGGTTTTAAAGTTTAAAATGTAGGGAGATGACTCCTAGGCCAATTCAATGTAATGAAAGGACCATTGGTGTCATGTCCCAAGTGGTTTTGGGGTGATTGCACATTTGATTGAAGAAGAAGAGGAAGAAGAAGAAGAAGAAGAAGAAGAAGAAGAAGAAGAAGAAGAAGAAGAAGAAGAAGAAGAAGAAGAAGAAGAAGAAGAAAGTTTAAGACATTTACCTATAGTATCCTTCAAAGAGAACCTCTTGAAAAGCCTTGAAGAAGAGGTTGAATACTTGGAGAGAACACTTCTTAAGGTCCAAAGTTTTTTAGTTGAAAAAGGTCTAAAAGAAGTCCCAAGGAAAAGTCTAGAAAAGAAGTGAGGAAAAAGGTCCCTTCCAATGATGGATTGGAGGGGTTTTTATAGTTGAAAGAGGGGAATTTTTGGAGCCAAACGGAGTCTCCAAAAAATCTTTCCCGGGCAAAATCATGTATAATGAGCAAGGGAGAGATTCTTGGGCAGAATCTGTAACTGACACACCCCAGAACCGCGCGCATCCCACCTAGGCGGCGGAAGGCGCGCGCGTCTGGCCTCAAGAGGCGGAGGCGCGCGACTCTGAAAAGCAATTTTTGAGAGAATGGACTAGAAAGTTAGAACTGTTATTCAGTTTAGTCCCGGGACTTAACGGAGTCCGTCTGGAACTTAACCAAAGTAACAGAAACTAACAGAAAACACTTAAAAGAGGGAGAAACACAAAATCAAGTGTGCAATCGGGGTGAGCGGTCCAAGGCGGGGTGTCTACACCGGGGATCTCCATTTCTCTTTTCCTTCTCTCTCTCACTCTCTCATTTTTTTTATGACGCACCCTGTTTTTTGCCTAGACAGCCCTTTCGGGTTTTCAATCTAGCGGGCATCTCTTTTGCGTCTTCATTTTTTTTTTGACTCGATTGATGAGGAAGTGTGCATTGACTCTAGCTGAGGATGAGAGACATGTGATTTTGTGGTGGAGAACCTTTATCACTAATGATGAGTGACATTGACTTGACTAGGGAAGTAGCCCCTAGTATTGACTTCATGTATTTAACCATTTTTTTGAATGACTCACGAAGGCAAGTAAGTCATTAACAGAGAAGAGAAGGAAAGCCACGATTTGATTGCAATAAACTGGGAGTATCGCTGAAAGATAAGAAGCCCCTAGACTCGACAAGGAACGCGAAATGATTTCAAATCTAGGAAAGTTGTTCAATCTTGAGGTGATTAATTCATTGGCAAATGACTCGTACAAAGATGTCTTGATAAGTTTGAGATGAAGGCCAATCACCATAACGCGCTAGGGCTAGACATATCTTCTTTCTTGCATGAGACCGGACCCGCAGGTTGCCTACGTTCCTCCAATGTAGAGGCTCAGGTCACCGTAGTTCTTGTGAATACTCCATTCGCCGTGATGATTGTTGATTTTGCTTCGTCCTTCGTTGGAGGATGATGATGATGATCTTGATGTGAACTTCTTTGAATGAGGGGGATTTTCTTTTTTTATGCTCTAACTTTTGCCTAGGTTGTTTTGAAGAGTCAACCTAGCGAGCTTCTTTTTTTTTTTTTAATCCCCCTTTGAAACATTGCTTGATTTTTCTCCATTGTCGTTGTTCCACCTTGATTTGTCACTTGATGTCTTGGATTTGTCGTTGATGTTGTCGCCTTCGTCACGATGTTTAGCCCCTAGGCGTTCAAGTGATGGCCTTCATTCCAAAACTTGTTTAGACATCTTTTCATAATTTTACCAAGAATTAAATTGAACAACTTGGAAGTGTGTATGAGGACAAGAATAACTTTTATTTGATACTTGACTCAAAATTTAACATGGGACGAGAGAAAACATTAATGCAGGACTTTGACTTTTTTTTTTTTATCCTATTACTAGGTAGAGAAAGAGAAACATAGATTGTTGTCGTCATCCCCCATGTCGTTGTAGTCTCATTGTGGCATGTGTTGGGTTTCGATGTAACATGCGCAGCGGAATTTAGCATTTAAAATTTATGAAACCCAAAACCCATAGATCCATCCATATGATTAAATCAAATACAACAATATGAATACTAGAAAAACTAACCCTTGATGATTTTGAATTTGGTCTTTGATCTTGGTGGAGAACTTGAAGCTTTGATCACAAAAGTAAGAACACGAACTTTGAAGATGATAAGCTTCACCCTCTATCGGTATCCACACCACGAACGAATATCAAGAACACTTGATCTTGGTTGCTAGACCAAATTGTGAAACACGTTTTCACAATTAATATGAACTATATGGAATTTTGTTTGTGTATTATTTTGCTCTTCAATCTAAGATGTCTTAGAACAAAATAAAACTCTCTCAAACTCTTTGGAGACTAGCACAAAAGCTATGATATGTTCTGGCCCGAATTCTGTTGTTTATATACAAGTTAGACCTATTCCAAATAGGAAACTTGTGTCTACACCCGTCCAAAATTCTATTCCAAAACAAATTAGGAAACCAGTCCCGACATGGTGTGCGGCCGCCCAAAACCCTTGTGCGGTCGCGCATCTATCTGGAAGCTTTCTGGTACTATCTGACCCAAACTGTGCGGCCGCCCAACCCAAACTGTGCGGTCGCCCACTTGTCCTGATTTCCAAAAATTCCAAAATTCCAATATAGTCCTTATTTAAGATTCGTTCTGTTGTGTGTGACCCTCTAGGATTATACTAAGTTGGCAATGGGTTCAAACATGAAACCATAAGATATGATTAGGTTCTAGCAAACCGTCATACCTACCCAAATAGTATAACTAGATACAAGTTCGCATTCCTTTAGAATATGTCACAATCCTTTTATCCACGATGTCATTGAACACGAGTCATGGTCAACAAGTCAACTTGTTTTGTTCAATACTTTCTCGATTCCGAATATGTTGATAATACAAATGACATTGATCTAATCAATTCATTTGAGTCCGGCCGAACATTTTCATCAACATCATTCCTACGAGAGGCCTAAGCTTGACATCTCTCCGAAGAAGGACAAATCCATTTAGCTTATTACTCTTCCCTACGTGAATCCGATTATGCCAATCATACCCTTTATAACTACCGGGTTAAAGATAGCATTTGAATATGTCAAACATAATGTTCATCAAGTGGAAGACTATAATAACTTCATGTCTAAGGATTCAAATGACATAACTAATATGAGATATATATACGACATAGACCATAACATAAATCTCATACAGCGGGTCATGTCCAGTACATTGTTCCAAACAAGTACCCATAAATCTATCATGATCATCCCATGATCATTTAGCCTTTATACTAGTGCTTAACAAGTACTAGGGACGGAGATTATTATAAGTAAACATGAACAACAATAATAATCAAAACATCTCTTTATTGATATGAACTAAATGATAACAATTACAACGTTTATTAAACGTGCCTAGGGCAACACTACCAACAATCTCCCACTTGCCCTAGGCCCAATCTCCCATGTATCTAATACCCATGGACCTAACATGACCTTCATATTTAGCTTGTGGAAGTCCCTTTGTTAGCGGGTCCGCAACATTGTCATCAGTAGGTACTCTGCATATATTTACGTCTCCCCTATCAACGATTTCTCGAATGATGTGAAAACGCCTAAGTATGTGTTTGGATTTCTGATGTGCTCTTGGTTCCTTTTCTTAAGTAATAGCACCATTATTATCGCAATAAAGGTCTATTGGATTAGCAATGCTAGGAACCACTTCAAGTTCGGTAATGAACTTCTTAATCCAAACAGCTTCCTTTGCAGCATTTGATGCAGCAATATACTCAGCTTCTGTTGTAGAATCAGCGGTTGTACTTTGCTTGGAACTCTTCCAGCTTACAACTCCACCATTTAACATAAACACAAAACCCGATTGCGATCGACTATCATCTTTGTCGGTTTGGAAGCTTGCATCTGTGTAAGCATTTACCACAAGATCATCTTCCATTCCTCCATAGACCAAAAACGAATCTTTAGTTCTTCTCAAGTACTTAAGAATCGCTTTTACAGCCATCCAGTGATTTTCACCGGGGTCGGATTGGTATCTACTTGTCATGCTTAAAGCATAAGATACATCCGGCCTAGTACAAAATCATGGCATACATGATGGACCCAATTGCCGAAGCATATGGAACATCATTCATTTTCTCACGCTCATCTTTTGTCTTAGGACATTGAGTCTTGCTTAGAGAAACTCCATGTAACACGGGCAAGGTACCTCTTTTAGAATTTTTCATACTGAATCTTCTAATGACCTTGTCAATGTATGTACTTTGGCTTAAACCAAGTAGCCTCCTTGATCTATCTCTATAGATCTTAATGCCAAGTATATATGCGGCTTCACCCATATCTTTCATTGCGAAACACTTTCCCAACCAAGTCTTTACGGACTGAAGTGTAGGAATGTCGTTTCCAATGAGTAATATGTCATCCACATATAAAATAAGGAATAGCACTATGCTCCCACTAATCTTCTTGTATACACAAGGCTCATCTTCGTTTTTGATGAAACCAAAATCTTTGACTGATTCATCAAAACGGAGATTCCAACTCCTAGAAGCTTGCTTCAATCCATAGATGGATCTCTGCAATTTGCATACCTTAGAATCTTGTTCAAAACCTTTTGGTTGTGTCATATACACATCCTCTTGCAGTTTTCCATTTAGGAAAGCGGTTTTGACATCCATTTGCCATATTTCATAGTCATGATATGCGGCAATGGCAAGCAAAATTCTTATAGACTTGATCATTGCTACGGGTGAAAAGGTCTCATCATAATCAATACCATGAACCTGCCTATACCCTTTCGCTACAAGTCTAGCTTTGTAAGTATGCACCTTCCCATCCATGTCAGTCTTCTTCTTGAAGACCCATTTGCATCCTATGGTTTTTACACCTTCGGGTGCATCAATCAAATTCCAAACTTGATTGTCTTGCATGGATTGCAATTCGGATTCCATGGCTCCAAGCCACTTGTCCGAATCAGGAGAAGACATCGCCTCTTGGTAGGTTGTCAGTTCATCATTCTCAATGATCTCCACCTCATTACTATCCGTTACGAGAAATCCATATCTCTCGGGTTCGGATCGTATTCTACCAAATCTGCGAGTTGCTTGTGTATTTTGAACAGTTTCCACAACTCCTTGTGGTTCTTGTTCTTGTTCCACTATTGGTTCAATGTCATTTTCTGGGTCTCGAATCTCTTCAAGATTTATTTTACTCCAACTAATTTCTTTGGAGAGAAACTCTTTCTCTAGAAAGACACCAGTTCAGGCAACAAACACTTTGTTGTCCTCTCGGTTTTAAAAGTAATATCATTTAGTTTCCTTAGGATATCCCACGAAAATTCATTTATCAGATTTGTGTGCAAGTTTGTCTGAGACAAGTCTTTTGACAAAATCTTCACAACCCCAAATCTTCATGAAAGACAGACAAGGCTTCTTTCCGCTCCACATCTCATATGGAGTCTTTTGAACCGATTTAGTTGGAACACGATTTAGTGTGAAAGCAGCGGTTTCTAGAGCGTAACCCCAAAAGGATATTGGAAAATCAACTTGACTCATCATTGATCGAACCATGTCTAACAAAGTCCGATTTCTCCTTTCGGACACACCATTCCATTGTGGTGTTCCGGGTGGAGTCAATTGTGAAACTATTCCACAATTCTTTCGATGATCATCAAATTCATGACTCAAGTATTCTCTACCTCGATCTGATCGAAGTGCCTTAATACTTTTGCCAAGTTGTTTTTCTACTTCATTTTGAAATATTCTAAATATCTCAAATGCTTCACTCTTATGTTTCATTAGGTAAACATACCCAAATCTACTATAATCATCAGTGAAGGTTATGAAGTATTGAAATCCTCCCCTAGCATTGCTACTTAATGGTCCGCATACATCGGAATGTATCAACCCCAATAAGTCGCTTGCCCTTTCGCCTAACTTGGTAAAAGGTGTCTTAGTCATTTTTCCAAGAAGACACGACTCACAAGTATCATATGACTCAAGGTCGCATGAACCCAAAAGTCCACCCCCATGGAGTTTTGAGATACGCTTCTCATTAATATGACCAAGACGGCAATGCCACAAATAAGAATGATTTACATCATTAGGTTTAGATTTCTTATTTATATGATAGACATTTTCATTATTTTCATTCTTGACATCCAAGACATAAAGGCCATTAAATGAATTAGCAATACCATAAAGCACATTATTTAAATAAATAGAAAATTTCTTATTCTCAATAAGAAACTTAAAACCTTCATTATCCAAACAAGAAATTGAAATACTATTTCTACTTAAATCCGGAACATAATAACAATTGTTCAAAACAAGAATTAATCCGGAAGGTAAAGTGACTTCATAAGTCCCTACGGCTAATGCAGCAACTCTTGCTCCATTTCCCACACGTAGGTCTACTTTACCCTCTTTAAGTAGTCTCCTATTCTTTAGACCCTGCACATTTAAACAAATGTGAGAACCACATCCGGTATCCAATACCCAAGAATCAGTGGTAGAAAGGAGAATATCTATCATATAGATACCTGAAGTCGATGCAGCCTTGCTGCCCTTCTTTTTCTTTTGCTCTTCCAAGAAACCCTTGCAATTACGTTTCCAATGACCACTCTCTTGACAATGGAAACAGATTGCATCCTTTTGTGAATCGGGTTTTGCCTCAGAAGCCTTGGCAACACTTGCCTTTCTTATCTTGGGTTTGACAACTTTCTTACCCTTTCCTTTGGCACCAGCCTTCTTCCCATCATGAACTAAGAGCACGGGAGAACCTTTCTCCGCAATCTTCATCTCTGCAGTTTTAAGCATCCCATGCAACTCAGAGAGATTCTTATACATTCCATGCATGTTATAATTCATCACAAACTGATTATAACTTTTAGGCAATGAATTAAGAATGAGATCCGTGGCTAGCTCCAATTGGATTGGATAGCCAAGTTTCTCAAGGTGCTCTACATAACCTTTCATTTTCAGCATGTGAGGACTCACTTGTTGCCCTTCATTCATTTTGCAAGTAGTGAATGCAACAATGGTCTTGTACCTCTCTTGCCTAGCTTGCTCTTGAAACATGGCTCTTAACTCCACACCTATCTCATAGGCTTCCAAATGTTCCAAACTTTGTTGGAGTTTTGAGCACATAGTAGCAAGCATGAGACAGCTTACGTCTCTAGAATCATTACGATTTTTCTTGTAACTGTCTCTTTCTGCCCTTGGGGCAGTAGGTTCTGGTTCAGCAGGAAGTGGCCCATCGAGAATGTACAACTTATCTTCTTGCCTTAGAACAATTCTTAGGCTACGGATCCAATCCATAAAGTTAGTACCATTCTCTTGGAGCTTATCCTTCTCAAGGATCGATCGCAACGAAATTGATTGAGTGTTAGCAGTCATTGTCTACAAATATGCAAAAAATTCCAAAATTTAATATGTACCGGTTTCATTAAAGAAATAAATAATGTATTTTTCAAAAATACTCCCACTAAATTATACAACCTTCTTTATACATCCAATGTATAGTATAATTTAAATGGGTTAAGATCCCGCTTTAATTTAATTTTAAGTACGCTTTGGCGCACCGCTCAAAATCAAATTAATTAGGTAGACAACTCTTGTCAATCATATCTCATATGACTCTCAGTTCTTTTCATGAGATTCTTTAAGAAATCCAATTTCGAAAAGCATGTTAAATCTCATCTTTGCCTTAAGCCCAAAACTGTTTTGACGCTTAATTAAGTCCAACCATTTTAAACGCATAGGAAACTCTTATTCACTCATCTTGCTCATACATGAATAATATCAATGCACCTCGCTTTGGCGAGCCCACACAAAATTACCCATGTATAAACAAGTGGTTTAATCATGGCATGGCATAAGGACTTAAAATTTTCTTTGAAGGTTTATCACATATAGCATATAACACATTTATGAGCACATAATATAAACATGTTACGCATCAAGTTTAGCCACTAAATTAATCTCCATTAATTTAAGCATAATATTTATGTGTCATTAGTTTCTATATAATTATGAGGATGAGACTCTTTCAACTTTGGTCATCATCTTCCAAATTAAGACAACAAGAAGTGCGGCCGAAACTAAGCCATAAGGCATCCACAATTCCGCACTAATTCAAGAAACCAAGAAAGTAGTCCATGTGGCCGAAACTAAGCAATAGATGGTCTCGTTGACCGTAGGCCAATTGCATCCACAATTCCACATGGATCTCCAATCTTTGAATCAAGAACTTTGTTTCTCAATTTTAGGAATTATGAACTCTTCATAATTCTAACTTCGTTTTATCTTTGAAACTTTGATTGTGATCAAGTTTGGGAAACACAATCTCGATGAACGCAGATTAGCCATCCAAACCTTGAACCAATCTTGGAATCACAAGACTAAAACAAATAGGAAAATCAAACCCCAAGATCCACACCCAAACCAACTACCCAAAACCCATTCCAGATCAGCAGGTCTGGTCTGGTTCTGTCACTGGTTCGGTTGGACCTCTTGAAAATTCCAAATTCTGATTTTTTAACAAAAATCAGAGATTCTGATCATTGTGTGCGGCCGCCCAAGAATTAGTGTGCGGTCGCGCAACTTTTGTGTGATCGCCCAGGTCATTATGTGCGGTCGCACAGTGAGATCAGAAGGTAATTTTTCAGTTCGAAAATTTGTCTCAAAATTGTTCTTCCCCGATTATTAAAACCATGATCCAATCAGAATTAATAATCAAACAATTCAGAATCCATCATAATATTTATTGCGATTGAATCGTGCGATTAAAGTTGCAAAACAATAACCACATAAAATCACATAACACATAAACATCATATAATCTAATATTCATATCATGCTAGGCACATAAACAATTTATATACACACAAAATGATCTAGGTATTGAATTAATCAACATGAACGGGGCTCTGATACCACTGTTGGGTTTCGATGTAACATGCGCAACAGAATTTAGCATTTAAAATTTATGAAACCCAAAGCCCATAGATCCATCCATATGATTAAATCAAATACAACAATATGAATACTAGAAAAACTAACCCTTGATGATTTTGAATTTGGTCTTTGATCTTGGTGGAGAACTTGAAGCTTTGATCACAAAAGTAAGAACACGAACTTTGAAGATGATAAACTTCACCCTCTATCGGTATCCACACCACGAACGAATATCAAGAACACTTGATCTTGGTTGCTAGACCAAATTGTGAAACACGTTTTCACAATTAATATGAACTATATGGAATTTTGTTTGTGTATTATTTTGTTCTTCAATCTAAGATGTCTTAGAACAAACTAAAACTCTCTCAAACTCTTTGGAGACTTGCACAAAAGTTATGATATGTTCTGGCCCGAATTTTGTTGTTTATATACAAGTTAGACCTATTCCAAATAGGAAACTTGTGTCTAAACCCGTCCAAAATTCTTTTCCAAAACAAATTAGGAAACCAGTCCCGACATGGTGTTCAGCCGCCCAAAACCCTTGTGTGGTCGCACATCTATCTGGAAGATTTCTGGTACTATCTGACCCAAACTGTGCGGCCGCCCAACCCAAACTGTGCGGTCGCCCACTTGTCCAGATTTCCAAAAATTCCAAAATTCCAATATAGTCCTTATTTAAGATTCGTTCTATTGTGTGTGACCCTCTAGGATTATACTAAGTTGGCAATGTGTTCAAACATGAGACCATAAGATATGATTAGGTTCTAGCAAACCGTCATACCTACCCAAATAGTATAACTAGATACAAGTTCGCATTCCTTTAGAATATGTCACAATCCTTTTATCCACGATGTCATTGAACACGAGTCATGGTCAACAAGTCAACTTTTTTTGTTCAATACTTTCTCGATTCCGAATATGTTGATAATACAAATGACATTGATCTAATCAATTCATTTGAGTCCGGCCGAACATTTTCATCAACATCATTCCTATGAGAGGCCTAAGCTTGACATCTCTCGGAAGAGGGACAAATCCATTTAGCTTATTACTCTTCCCTACGTGAATCCGATTATGCCAATCATACCCTTTATAACTACCCGGTTAAAGATAGCGTTTGAATATGTCAAACATAATGTTCATCAAGTGGAAGACTATAATAACTTCATGTCTAAGGATTCAAATGACATAACTAATATGAGATATATGTACGACATAGACCATGACATAAATCTCATACAGCGGGTCATGTCCAGTACCTTGTTCCAAACAAGTACCCATAAATCTAACATGATCATCCCATGATCATTTAGCCTTTATACTAGTGCTTAACAAGTACTAGGGACGGAGATTATTATAAGTAACCATGAACAACAATAATAATCAAAATATCTCTTTATTGATATGAAATAAATGATAACAATTACAACGTTTATTAAACGTGCCTAGGGCACCACTACCAACAGTATGATCTCTTGTTGAAGCCCCATTTCAAATCTAAGCTTCTTCCTTGATAAGTTTCTCTTCACTCAAGGTAAATTCACCATTGTCGATCAAATCTTGGATGATGTTTCGGAGAAGGAAGCAACATTCGGTAGTGTGGCCACTATGCTTGTAGTAGTTGCACCATTCACCAAATGCATGATTCTCCGGTATCGTCTTCGGCTTGTACCCTTCCAAAGGCTTAACCTTCCCCTTGCCACCAAAGTTTCAAGTGCTTCGGCTCGGGTCATTCCTAGGAGAGGGTGAAAACTCGGTTGTTAGCGGTACTTTTGTCGCTTTTGTGGAGAGGGCCACTCGAGCATGCTTTACCGTTGGCCTTTCCTTTGTTGTCGGTGAGCTCTTGCAGACGGGCCTTGAGTTCGAAAATCTCTTCCTTGTGAATTCTCCTCTCGAGATCAAAACGGGCTTGCCACAAATCGTCTTTTCGGTGGGCATCCTCGGTAAGTCTATCCATATGTTCCCCCATGGCTCTCATTATGTTGAAAAGCCCTTCGTTGGACACGGAAGAATATCCACCATTGTTGTTGTTGCCGTTGGAAGTCATTGGACCTATTGAAAGAACACGGTTTATCTTAGGATGGCCCCACAAACACATTTTGAGTAAAATTATTCAACCCACAAAGAAGAAAAGGACTCAACCACATAAGGAAAAATGACTCTTTTTTTATTTATTTACAAAGTCAGAAGGACGTAGTCCTTTTTGGGATTTCTAGAAAAATAGTGGAATCGTCACACTAGTATATAGACCTTCTCGCGGTCCCATACACTCATTGGATTCCACCACGCTTGTGATTCCTACATGTGTCGGGATTAAACTAAATTAATGTCATAAAGCATACATGCGGGGACAGATTTTTTATTTTCGTCCATAATAACCACTTAGGGACGGAGTTTTATTTCGTCCATAATAACCACTTGTTTTTTTTGGAAACGGCATGTATGATTTGATGACATTAGTTTAGATAAATCTCTACACATGAAAACCGACTTGGTCACGGAGTGTTAGACCCTAACTAGAATTGTGTTGGCTTGTGCTCGGTTAAAGAGAGGCTTAAGGTCACCCCCGGCATGTAGTCATGAACTACGCCACGGGCTGAGGTTTACCGCTTCGGAAGAGTCAAGGTCGGGTGGAGCTTGAAACTTCCTAGGACGGGCCTCGACGGGTTTAGGGTTATGAACTTGTGTGACTCGATTGTGAGCAATTCATAGGAATATGTGCATGTAGTGTGAGGTCAAGCCAAGTGACAAATTTTTTTTTTTAAAGAAATAAAAAAACAAAATAAACACATATTTACAACTTTCGAATCACCCGTGTGACCGATAAAATAAACATGAAATAAAAATTGTTTTGTGCAGGCCCGGTGCCCACACACTGTCATTCTGTGCATTCTGTTCACTGTTCTGTTTCTGGAAAATTTCCCAGAAGCGCGCGCATTGGGCAGTGGGAGTGGGAGGCGCGCGCCTCCGAGCGAGAGAGGCTGAGGCGCCCTATTCTGGGCAGTACCTGTAAACTCGTGGGTTCAAGAGATTGCCTTGACCCTAAATAACAATTCTTTCCCCTGCATAAACTTGTTAGCACAATAACATGTAATTTGAAGGACAAGTGAGAGGCGGGCGATTCTGGTGGTGAAGGTCGGAGGCGCGCACCTTAGGCCAAGAAGGCCAGAGGCGCACGCTTCCTACCTTTTTCCACCAGAATGCCAAGAATGCATAAATAAGAACACCAAAAGCATAAATGCATGTTTAACCCTCTAAGTATGTCCCCAGCGGAGTCGCCACTGTAGATACCCCGAAAAAACCCACTACTTGGCTAGAGCGGTGGAAGGATCCTAAGATGTCTAACTTGTTTTAGATTGTAGAGTCGCCACCTATGTTATTGAGGAAACATAAGAAAAACCTAAACAAATAGCCTATTTTAATATTACGAAACTAGAGATTCGGGAAGAGAATGGTACGGGGGTTAGGTAACGGAGTGGGAAGTACTTAAACACCCATGTCGCCCCGCTTACGCGGGTCTTGCTACTATTGGTGTTCTAATGCTAAATGTCCTTCAATTTATTAATATAAAAGTGCTAATAATTACAATGAAAAGAAAGGGGAAATTGCAAAGGGAAATAAAAGAGAATTGTTTTATTATATTAATGCTAAAGATTACATGTAGCAATTACATTAATATGAAATGAGGAAATTAAAGTAGAGTTGGAATGTAGGGAGATAACCTTAACCAACTTTAATGTAATAAAGTGGTCATTTAGTCATGTCCCATTGATGGGGATTGCATACATTGACTAAGACATATAAAATAAGAGAAGAAGAATAAAGTACCTTTTAGAAAATAAGAACTTCAAATCTTGACTTGGAGATGGAGTTGTTGTAGAGAAATTGTGTGCAACACTTTGTGTAGTGTCTTTGTAGAGAAATGTTGTTGGGAGAATTTGTGTAGAGTTTAGGTGTAGAGAAAATTCAAGTCCTTTTCTAAGGTAGAAATGAGGGGTTTTTATAGGTACAAAAGAGAGGAAAAGATGGCTTTTCAACCAATAAGAAAATAAATAAATAAATAAAAGAAATATTTTGTTTTAAAGAAATGGCTAGAATAATGGGATTGGAGGTTACAAAACTAGGGGGGATGAATGTGGAGATAAAAAGACATTTTTGTGATCAAGAAAAAGGAGGGAAATAAGGTACAATCCGTTACTGCCATAATGGGAGGCGCGCGAGTCCGGCTTTAGGGGCGAGACGCGCGCGCAGCCCTCAAGCAGTGCTGGAGGCGCCCGCGGGTAGAAAAGACAGAATGACGGAAAGTTAACTCTATTATGCAGTTTAGTCCAAAACTAACGGAATCAGTTAGGAACTTAACCGAAGTAACAGAAATTAACGAAAATAAGTTAAATAAAAATACTATGTATGCAATCGGGGTGAGAGATCCAAGGCGGGGTGTCTACACTTACCACAAGAATGAAGGACATAGTACGGACGACTGCCAAGAGTTGAAAGAAGAGGTCTGAATACTCATCGAGACAGGTCCTTCTCCACAAGCGTTACTCTCCATCAGCGGTACTCTCCATCAAACGGTCTTCTACAACGGCCATCCCCCTTATAATATATATATATATATACATATATATATAGATATATATATATATATATATATTATTACTCTCTTTACTTCCCCTCTTCTATGTTCCCTTTCTACAATCAGAAATGAACTACGGTGACCTGAGCCCCTTAGCCCTACTTGTAAAAGGGGAATGTAGGCAGCCCTCAAAGATCCGATCTCAAAAATAAATAAAAATCCAAATCTGGTTTGAGCAAGATTCAAATTAAGCAAACAATCTGTTTATAACTAAAGCAAAATCTCTATTTCCACAAGTCACTACACGTTAACATTTATTTGATGAGTCTAAGCTCGAAAGAACCTGCGAATAAATAACGTGCTATGAAATTTAAAGAAACTAAAACAAACTAAAATTTAAACTATGTGTCTGCAACGACTGTGGTTGGATACTCGAAGTCACTCCTCCTCTTCCTCATCCTTCTTTGGTTTCTTGTCTCTTCGTCTGCGTCTAGCCTGTCTAGTAGGATCCGCAAATAAATCCTTCCTCAAATGAGTCACCCTTGTTGGGCCTTCTCTCTTTCTTTTCCTCTCAATAGGTGCTTGCTGAGCCAACTCGGTCTCCACCTCCCGTCGTACATTCTCGTCCTCCCTCAAGCGTCTACTCGAGACATAAGGGACCACCACCCTACATCTCAGTCATCTCAGAGTCTATCCCATATTACCCAAGGTCGTCTGGTACCAGTCCAAGTATTCTCGAGACAAAAGTATGTCACGTGGTCGTTGTATACAGAGAGTGCTGGGCATGAGAGCATAAGACCATCACTGCTCTAAGAGTACTGCAACCCTAGCATTCATAGAGATTATCCTGGCATTAACCCTGATACAAGTCTCATCCTAAGAAGAGGGTATAATCTGAGGCATCCCGTACTGATGGCATACCCGTACTGCGTAGTAGTAAGTAGTCTTATCAAAGACAGGGACCCGAATCATGCAGAGACCGCTCTGAGCCCACCGTGCTCTGTTAACCCCCCAATGAGGTACCATCCATTTAATCTGAGCCGTGCCCATTTGTGCCATATATGTTACCCATGCAGACTGAACCATCCCTGCAAATAGCTGCTTTACTCGCCTACTCTGACAAACACAAGGTGATACTGGCCCGACAGGTTCCTCCAAAACTCGCAACCTCTCCTGCAACAACAAGGTTAACAGTCGGGTACTTCCTCTAGTCATCTTTCGAGCTCCTGAAGCCAACTCTCCAATACCGTGCAAGGTCTCCCCCAGCAAACAGGGAACAATACTGCGATTGACCCGAGCCTGGTCTACCATGTCGAGACAACCCATCGTAGCCACTCCTACATAAGGTGGAAATAGTAGTGAGGCAAATAGATAAAGGGCCAGACAGTCCAGAGCCGTGTCAGACTCAACCGTGCTATTAATGAACCTGATAGGGAGCCTATAGAGGTCAACGCCACCATCCAACAGCAAGTCCCTAGCATCTTCAACAGAAACCCACAGCAATTGGGAAACCTGAAGTTCTGTAGGCACTTGGTACTGCGGCATGGCTACCCTATCTGTCACACTCGCACCATAGAGAGCCACAAAGTCTTCATACGTCGGGGTGATTTCATTATAGGAGAAGTTGAAGACATGATGTTCATTGTCCCAGAATTTGACAGCAGCACGGATCAGGTTTTCATCAGACTTAACCCTGAACAGGGACCAAAGGCACTTAATCGCAAATCTCCTATCAAAGTTGGCACGGGTTGTCTTCGAAACCTTCCTAACCCATATCTTCAAACTCTTAATGAAGTATCGTTGTCTCTCCTCATAAATTCTAGGGTGTCTATCCAACAGAAAGGCGTGGAAAGATCGAAATCTAGAGCAAAAGGAAGGAAAACTGCAGTCTGCCTCGTTTCTCTGCGAGACTGCTGATTAAATATGGTAGGGAGTTCAAGTCCTGATCATACAAGGAGAAATCTGATGAAAATCGTGTCAGACCAGGGATTAGCCGCGCATCCAGTCCTTCCCCATGATTGGCCACGTGGCCACATAAGCCATTTCGTACAGATATGGAAGTCCGTCCCCGTCAAACGCCGGAATGGACCTATCTCAAACGTTTTGAAGGTCCCGAATCATAAAAGAGGTCCGACAAAGAAGGTGGAACTGCCTGATAGTGTGTAATCCCTGTTTTACCCCTAGGTATCATGCATTGTACTAAATGTAAAGACATGCAAATAAAATACTAATTAATTACATACAAAGAACAAATAAAAATATCGTACATAAATGTATCTGTTTGTTTCTCCTCTCTCTCTCTCCTCCTAACAATGCCGGAACAAGGACTACACCTAGTCCGAGTCAGAATCATCAATATCAACATCCTCCTCCTCATTATCACTATCATCATGTGAATACGTGAGATGGAAATCAGGAGTTGCCACATTGTTTAATTTGTGGTTAAAACATTGAGAAAACCATTTATGAGAATAATAGGGTTCGGGGGTCAAATTATAACAAGAGAAGAATATTCATGTTATCACTCCTATTGCTCGACGAATCGGTCTTTCTATCATGATCAATGTGTGTGTGTTAGTGTTTTAGACCAGATCTGATGATTGCCTACATTCTTCTCATCATGAGAAGCTCAGGTCGGTGTAATTCATTGATGAATTAGAATGGGGAGAGATGAAGCGGGATCATGCATATAGAGGGGGAAGATTAGGGTTAGAAGTAGTTCCTAGATCGCGTTAGGGTTTGATGAAACCCTAAGATCATCATTAGCTATGGCATGTGCACATGAATAGGGATTACAACCCTAGATCTAGCATATCATGTATGTATGAGACTTAGATCTAGCATAATAACAAGAACATCATGAATACATATGAATGAACATGTAAAACATGAAGATCGCTACCCTAAACATGGCATATATTATGAATCTAGACTAGGAACACGAAGAACGCATGAAGAACGTATGAATATGGATGCATAAACATAATGGAAACATGCATAATATATATCTAGCCTAAGAACATAATAAGAAAAGTAAGAAGACTCACCTTGATCGGCAAGAACTAGGGTTGAAGCTTCTTGAAGATTTGAAGAGGCTTCGAGGGTGCCAGAAAGGCTTAAACTAAGAGTTTTCCCATCATTTTTGACTGTAAAACTCGTAGAATGAATTGGTTATCGATCTCTGGAGCTGGAGGCACCTATTTATAGGGAATAGGAGACAGGAGGAGTGACCGCCCGGCCTGGGGAATAAGTGGCCGCGTGGCCATATAAGTGGCCACGTGGCCACTCTTGCCGGATCGCGTCGTTATCTAGATCTCAGTGAAATCTCATCGCTTTTTTCTCGGGATTAGGTCATTATCCTGATAGAATTCGACTTATTACTAATTTCGTCCAACTAGAACTCTAGAAAGCTGTCGGATAGGTCCCTGTCAGGTTATAATTGCCTAAAAGGTCCTCGGAGGCTCCTAAACATCTAAGATGTCCTCTAACTTCAGATCGGGTACTAACAGTATCCCCTCGGCGATGCTTCTCGCAAGGCATGGAGGGTCGTCGATTAAGAAAGAAACCGATCTGAAACATGAATTCCAAATCGAGAGAGGAGAGAAAAGGTAAGGGTGACCAAGTTGGTCGAGCGGCTGAACCTAAGTCAGGATACCTACGTATCCAAGTGGTATCAAGCCAATCGTAGTTCGAGCAGAAGAGGAAAGAAAGAAATGAGACGTCATCTTTTGCGGGGGATAGACAAACATCTGTCAAGCAATAAAGTCACGCGGACCCTACTAGGGAGAAAAGAAAAAGAAACGAGACCTCGTTGAGCAATAAAGTCGTTGCAGATGGACTTTATAGAAACAAATCATCATAGAACAGATAAAGTCATTGCAGATTGATTTTACTTGGGGAAAGAGGAAAGGTCATACGCACGGTTTGATAAGAAGTTTATAGAATCGAGAACAAAATGAGGGATGAATTCTAACTTCCTATGGAGCGTACATAATCGCATAATTTCTTGGTAATCCACGGTACTTTGAGAAGTGCATTTCCTCAACATCGCAAAATAAGGTAACGCCGATTGTCTAGAGTTCGCACAGTGTTACGCCAAATAACTTTCTCAAATAGGAAGGGTTTAAAGATGTTCCTAGCCTTCCACTATAATCTTCAAGGTTTAAGGACGTTCTCAGCCTTTTAATTATAGGTTGATTTGGTTATTAAATTTTTAGAAATTTTGAAGCCTTCCTAAGCCATTTTGGATATTATTAAGCCTTCCCAAACAATTTTGGATATTATTAAGCCTTCCCAGACAATTTTTAATTTTGGTGGTTTACAAGGTCTTCCAGGCCAATTTGGAAATTTACAGGGTCTTCCGGACCAATTTGGAAATTTACAGGGTCTTCCGGACCAATTCATTAAACTTTGGAAATTTACAGGGTCTTCCAGACCAATTTGGAAATTTACAAGGTCTTCCAGACCAATTTGGAAATTTATAGGGTCTTCCGGACCAATTTTGGAGATTTACAAGGTCTTCCGAACCAATTTGGAGATTTACAAGGTCTTCTGGACCAATTTGGAAATTTACAGGGTCTTCCGGACCAATTTTATTTTCTCAATACGAAGGGTTTATGAATGATTCGACCTTCACTTATAATCTTTTGGGTTTACGGAGTTTCCGACCTCCAATTATAAATTGTTTTGGTATTTTACGCGGTCTTCTGGACCGGATTTGGTTAATTTACTTGGTCTTCTGGACCCTTTTATTAAGCTTGGTAGTTTACGCGGTCTTCCGGACCGGATTTGGTTAATATACGCGGTCTTCCGGACCATTTTTATTAAGCTTGGTAATTTACGCGGTCTTCTGGACCGGATTTGGTTAATTTATGCGGTCTTCCGGATCGGATTTGTTTAAGTTTGGTGATTTACGCGGTCTTTCGGACCGGATTTGGTTAATTTACGCGGTCTTCCGGACCGGATTTGTTTAAGTTTGGTGATTTACGCGGTCTTCCAGACCGGATTTGGAATTTTCTTTGGTAAGATACCCTTTTGTTTTAAGCATTGTTAAGTTTGAGTGAAATTACCTATAGTCTAGGGTTTGAGATTTGATTGTTTGAGTTTAGAGATGTTTTGGATGTGAATTTCTAGGGTTCAGGACCTTAATGGATTTAGTTGTATTTCACCCATAGTTTGGGGTTTAAGTGAATCTTATGTAGATTGCAAAGAGTTTTAATTTGTAGATTACCCAAGGTTTGGGGTTTATTTGCATTTTACTTTGATTGTAAAGATTTGGATTATGAATTACCCAAGTTTGGGGTTTAAGTTAATTCTTGTTGATTTGTAAGAGTGTTAGTACCGACCTAAAAATGAGTTTATTAGGACTTTTCCAAAAATACAAGGACTTTATAGGAATTAGAAACCTTACAAAGACTTGTCCCGGATTCCCGAAATATCTCATTTATGACAAAATCTATCAAATTAGGTAGTAAATGGTTTCCTTAAAACCATGCAGAAACCCTAGCTTAAGAATCAAGCCAGCCTGCAAGGTTGGCCACGCGGCCAACCTTGCTCCGCGTTGATCTTGGCCACGCGGCCACTATTGTCACCGGCTTCAACCATGGCCAGGCGGCCAACCTTGCTCCGGATGATCCTGACCATCAGATCCTCCCATCAGTTTACTATATAAACCAATCCCATTCCATTGGTTTAGAGGCCGATTTTGAGAGCTCTAAGTGCGAATTTTGGAGTTCTTAAACACTATTTTGCTCTCTAATTAGCATTCAAACGCTCAAGAAGATCCAAGGTTTATTTCTTGCCAACATAGGTAAGTTTTCTAACTTTTTCTTCGTGTTCTTGCATTATTTTTAATGTAGATCTTTTATATTCATGTTCGTACATGTTTATTCATAGTTTCTTCATATTCTTTGCATGCTCATTCATATGTTCATAATATGTTCTTCGCATGTTCTTCGTGTTCATAGATTAAAACCTTATTTATGCTATATTTAGGGTTGCGATCTTTATAATTACATGTTATTTCATAGCCGATGATGATCGAGGGTTCATCAACCCGAGGATGATCTAGGAACTACTTCTAAACCCTAATCTTTAGGTAATTCCCCCCTCGTTATGCATGATCCCGATTCTTCTGCCTATTCTAATTCTCTGCGAACTACGCTGACCTGAGCTTCTCACATTGAGAGGAACGTAGGCAATCTTCGGATCCGGTCTAAATCACTAACACACTACTAACACATTCATCATGATAGAAAGACCGATCAATTCGGGCAATAGGAGTGATAACGTCCAATATTCTTCTCTTGTTGTAATTTGACCCCCGAACCCACTAAAAATGCTTTTTTCAATGTTTTGGCTTTAATTAAAACGGCGTGGCGACTCTCATAATTTTAATGTCGTTAAGAATATTCCTTTTGTAAATAAAAATAATCACAAGA
The DNA here is from genome assembly GCA_026119855.1 of Campanula takesimana. Classification (NCBI taxonomy): domain Eukaryota; kingdom Viridiplantae; phylum Streptophyta; class Magnoliopsida; order Asterales; family Campanulaceae; genus Campanula; species Campanula takesimana. Next base: position 975,210 of record JAOWBW010000469.1, read on the forward strand.
TACTTCCCATGCGTCGCTTCATCGGAAAGGGGTATTCACAGTGGCGACTCCGCTGGGGACTGCTTTGAAACTTTTTCAAACTTAGTGGGTCTAACTTTCGTTCACATCATGATGTCTGCCATGTTCTCACATGCACCTTACACTCTGCCATGTTCTCACATGCACCTTACACTTTGCCATGTTCTCACATGCACCTTACACTTTACCATGTTTACACATGCACACACTTGCCATGTTTACACATGCACACACTTGCCATGTTTACACATGCACACACTTGCCATGTTTACACGTGCACCTCACACACACTTGCCATGATTACACATGCACCTCGCAAACTTGCCATATTTTACACATGCACCGTGCACCCCGCAATGTTAATACTTGTACTCTGTTGATACTTGTACTTTGTATGTGCCTTGTATCCTTGTACCCTGTTATCTTCGCTTAGTATTAGGGTCAAACAAAACTCTTGCTATGCTCCCTTGTACGTGGCTCTCTCTCCCTCTCTCATGCATTGCATTGCATCATCCTAACATCAAAAACTTCTCTCTTTTCTCCTTAAAAGAATTAGTTTCTTACCACACACTACCACAGTCCGTGTCAGCACTGCACAGGTCCCCATTACCCGGAGTATTCGATGTGCAGGAATTTGTGTGCTACTGCGCACTCTTTCGACTCACTCGTCTATTCCACTCACCGTCTACGGTGGGAACCTTTTACCTAACCCGTGTCAACCCACACTAGTATAGGTAACACACCTAGTTTTTGACCGGTTTTTTGGTTGGCTAGCTTTTTCTTAATAGTCAATTAACGTGCTGTCTATGTCGAGTCATCCCCAAGTCAATGATGAATCGAGATCTTTGAGAAGAAAGTGCACAAAAAAGTGATTTCCCTACAAGGGACGTGCCATGGTGAGATGAGTGTTTATTGTCAAGATCTCCGCTCATCATTAACTGCGTAGGATGCAACATAGACATCACGTTAAATGCCTTTAAGGAAGGGTTAGTCCGTAGGATCCGATGGTTGGTGGAAGCCGCTTGCCCTATAGGACCCTCGCCCAAATTGTCCATTTGGGGGTGTGCAATGCAGGTGAAAAACGAGGGTCTATAGACGTAATGATGGCCTCCACTGATCGTAGTCTTCTAACTAATTGCGAAAAAGGGGTACCCCTTCCAACCAATTAGGATGTAAATAATGTATGTTTTTGTAATTAAAATATACTTTGCAGAGCCTTCCCCCTATCCTAAAGCTTCATTACCCTTCAACCTTTCAGCAAAGCAAGTTTGGATCCGCTCGGGTGGTCGACTACAACGCGAAGCTTCTACTCCGTCCACGTTCTCAGTCTCGTCATCAGCAATGTCAACTCCCGCTTCAGCTTCAGCCTCTGCTCCTCCTGCTAGTGCCGCCGAGCTCAACACTGAGGCTACTCTCAATGGTATTCCCCCAAGCCTCCAGAACTTCCTCGCTGGTCTCGAAGCCAATCACCCTGTCACTCTGTCAGAACCTATCCCCGACATCTCCAATCACCCTGTGGTCACAGCCATGCAAGAGCAAATGCGCAAGTTGATCGAGACTGTGGATAAGCAAAGTGCACCGACCCTGTCACTCTGTCAGAACCTATCCCCGACATCTCCAATCACCCTGTGGTCACAGGCATGCAAGAGCAAATGCGCAAGTTGATCGAGACTGTGGATAAGCAAAGTGCACCGACTACCAAGACAATCAACCCTAGCCAAGTGGGAGCTCTCCCTAAGGATTTCAAGATGCCTAAGGTGGTAATGTTTCATGGTGACTCGTGTCCTAAGACTCATTTGGATAGTTATGTGTTGGCCATGAGGGCTCGTGACTGCACCAACGAACAAATGGCTCGCGTATTTCATAGCACTTTGGATGGTATAGCTCTGCGTTGGTTCTTGGGCTAGAACCAAGCGAGAGGCAAACGTGGGATCAAATCAGTGCCATTTTCTGTGAGAAGTATCAATCTAACTTGGATTGGCATGTGAATCGAACCGACCTTGAGAACACTATGCAAAAGCCCTGCGAGGCTATTTATGATTTTTACAAGAGGTGGAACCATCGGTTGTGTGAGGTCCAATACCCACCAAAGGCGAAGGAACAGAAACATATTTTCTACAAGTGCTTGCTACCAGAGATGAAAGCAGCTATAGGTAATGGTTACTTCCCTGATTTGCGGGAAATGGTTGACGCCGGAGTAAGGTACGAAGCAGGGTTCACGGGGATTGTGCCGCCAAAAGAAAGTCCAAAGACCAACAACAACAACTCCTTCCGCTACAAGGCTCCTACTGCGCCTGCGCCTCCTAGGGGTGGAAAGGAGTCCATCGGCCAAGTAAATATGGTCCAGAAAGAGGTCCCGCTAGATGTCCAAGCCATAACAAGGAATGGGGCTCCGCCGCAAAGAGAGAGGGAACACTTTGACGATTTTGGAATGCCTATGGGGAAAGTATTTGACGTGTTAGTCAAGAGAGGTCTTATCAAGCCTTTGGAGAATTACCAGCCCGCCTACCCAAAAACTGATTTGGACCCCTCCAAGTTCTGCAAGTATCACAAGCACATCGGGCACACAACGGATGGTTGTATTCAATTGAAGCGCGTAGTACAAGGGTTGATCAATGACAAGAAGATTGAAAAGCCGAAGGGTCCTAATGTGGTGAATAACCCTCTTCTAACAATGGGGTTGGGGTGAATATGGTGCAAACATGCGAGATTAGTATCCGAGCTCATGGATGCCTTCAACAAGATAGGGCTCACGATGGTGGAATATCTTCATGGCATTAGTGACGTTAGAAATACTCGAACCATTAGAAGGACATCTCCCCCGTCTTGGTTGCGATTTGTCAAAGTTTTTCCACTACCACAAGTGCACCGGTCACACTACCGAAGAATGTGTTGAACTCAAGAAAGCCGTGCAAGAGCTCATCCACAAGGAGTAGTCGAAGACCCTAGAGATTATGTAGCTAGCAATGTACTCATGGTAGAACTTAGTGAGATCACTGATCCGGCCAAGCCTGTTGTGGCGGACTGTGATGAGATGGGTTGTATTCCAATGACTAATAATAAAGAATCTTCTTGCTACTTGTTGTCTTTAGAAGAACTAGTGAGTGAAGTCGAATCTCTAGAGGAAGAGAGCCCCAAGCCCTCGACCTCTTTCTTGGGCCGAAATCTTCAAGGAGGCCGAAAAGACCGAAGTTTCGCCCCCTTGTCATGACTCACCATTGTCTTTGGAGGAGCTACGTGCAGAAGTTTGTCTCCTTACAAGATCCGGTCAAGTGTACCAATCCGACCAGAAGGGCGCAAAGAAAATCTTTGGGAAGGAACCCGAGCAAACCGACCTAGACAAAGAAGACCCTATCCTCACTCAACTCAAACAAACCCAAGCCCATATTTCACTATGGTCCCTACTCACCTCCTCCCTAGCCCATCGCCTCATGCTCGAGCAAAACCTCGCCGCCACCATGGTACCATCCACTATTACCCCGGAGGACGTCACCCACATGATTGGTAATATCCACTACGGAAACATCATCACTTTCTCGGAGCTAGACAAGCGTTTCGGAGTTGATCATAATGAGCCTTTATACATCACTGTCGAGGTAAATGGCAAGAAAATCCCCGTGTATTCATTGATAATGGTTCTGCAATTAATATCCTGCCTTCAAGGATGATGGATGTGGTTGGCATTCATGGTGTTGATTTACGCCCATCCAAGCAAACCATCAAAGCTTATGACTCTACATGCCGCGCCGTGATAGGCGAAGTCACCTGCCCATTACCATCGGAACAAAGATCCTGCCACCGATTTCCACGTCATAGACATCCCCGCAACCTTCTCACTCCTCCTCGGCCGGCCATGGTTACATCAGTCGGGCGCTGTCCCATCTTCCCTACACCAGTGTGTGAAGTTTCAATCTGGTAATGAAGTGACCATCATCTACAGTGATCTCGTAACTGCCCAAGGACGGAACCAAGGGCGTTCCTGTCTTACAGATTCAGCATGGGGAAGAGAGCCGACTCTTCAATGGCTTCGAAATAGTCGCTCAAGCACAGATCTGCACCATCGACCTCACCAAAACAACGGACAAAGTGGCACCTGTTGTCAAGATACTGCGTAACATGGGTTTTATACCGGGGCTGGGGCTAGGTAAGAACTTGCAAGGCCCCACAGAATTGGTTGAAGAGGTTAATCATCGAGGGTTGTTCGGTCTAGGATACACCCTTACTCCTGAAGACAAGATGGAGCAACAAAGGATAGAATTGCTTAAAAAGATGAAGCTTCCCTACAAAAAGCCTGAAATGCGGCCATACCGCCTGTCCCTGAATAGCTACTTTGTCAGGGAAGGCGAGGAGTTTTCGTGTTTTGAGTTCGCCGAGCCATGGATTGACCACACCGGGAAATTGCAGAAAGGGTTCGAGATTTTCAGAGATGTGGAATTCGATCGGTCCAACATGAAGCTGACTTACATGGAATATGACAAAGCCACGGGCAGAGTTAGAACCATCAGGCATGAGTACTCCACCAAGGTTGCAGATGACTTGGCAGATCAACTTGAAGCCGCAACCCTTGACAAGCCAGCAATAGAAGCCGCAGAAACTCCAAGTTTGACTGAGACGTAGGACGGCCAATATCTGCTTCAACATCTGGGTAATCTGGGGCTGCACGAAGACATGGTTGCCGTCATCGGGGACGATTCTGAAGATAAGGTGGACCCAAGGACATTGGTGGTACCCATGGGGGACAAGCTCAAGAATTGGTGCATCATTGGGGGACCTATAGCTACTCCGGAATTTATGATGGGAATACTGGGGCTTACTCCTTCTCCTGTCGCCACTCCTGCAGCATCTCCTGTCACTCACCCAAAATCCCGTCCCCAGAGTCTAGTGTTTTACATTTTGAATTTGAGTCTTCCTCTAAGTCTGACGACCTTACATCTGAAGACTATGATCTTGTTGCAAACGCTATTTTCCCTTTTTCCATGAATGAAACCCTCGACCTTTCCGAGTATCCCTCCATAGTCACTCTTTTAACTGATAAATTGGCTAATAATCAAACTAATGATATACACTTAGTTAATAATGATTCATTAGAAGAGGCAGACACAGACCATTAAATGACGAATACATTAAAGAAATTTCAGAACAGGTTATTAATCAAAAAGAATCTCGAGCCCAAGCTGCCGATGAGGTGTTAACATGCGTGAATTTGGGAACCGAAGCCGAGCCTAAGGAAACGCAGATTGGAAGCTTCTTCAGCGGAGCCGAAAGGGAAGCACTGATTGAGCTACTTAAAGAATATGTGGATGTGTTCGCATGGTCTTATAAAGACATGCCAGGGCTCGACAACTTGATCGTAGAGCACAGAATCCCGACAGCACCAGACTCTAAGCCAGTCAAACAGAAGATGCGCCGCATTAAGCCGGAATGGTCTTTGCAAGTGAAGGAAGAGATTGAGAAGCTACTCCGTGTGGGTTTCATCAGGGTGATCGAGTATCCAACTTGGTTATCAAATCTGGTGACTGTCAAGAAATCCAACGGTAAAGTCAGAGTATGTGTGGATTTTCGGGATCTCAACAAAGCTACGCCAAAGGATGACTTCCCCTTGCCAAATATCGACATGTTGGTGGATGCGACCGCCCACTATGAGGTCAAGTCGTTTGTAGATGGGTTTGCCGGCTATAACCAATCAAGATGGCCGAGGAGGACCAAGAAAAAACAGCTTTCACCACCCCATGGGGGACTTTTTGCTATACTGTCATGCCATTTGGGCTGAGGAACGCTGGGGCTACCTACCAACGGGCAGTTACGACTTTATTCCACGATATGATCCACAAGGAGATTGAGGTGTACGTGGATGACATGATTATACATTCAAAAGGGTCTGGGGGCCAACACTTGATAGATCTCAGAAAATTCTTCAACAGGTTGAGAGAGCACGCCATGCGTTTGAACCCGGCAAATGCACCTTTGGAGTTCGTAGAGGGAAAGTATTAGGTTACATGGTCACCGAAAATGGGATCGAAGCCGACCCAAGGAAGATTCAAGCCATCCTGGAGATGAAGCCGCCCCGTACCGAGACGGAGATAAAAGGATTCATGGGACGCCTGCAATACATCAGTCGGTTTATCAATCAGCTGACCACCATCTGCGAACCGATTTTCAAACTGATGAAGAAAACAGCCAGTGTGGAGTGGGATCATGACTGCCAGATAGCCTTCGAAAGGATCAAACAATATTTGGTGAATACCCCAATCCTGCGCCCGCCGCATAAGGAGAAGCCGTTGCTACTATACTTAACTGTGACAGATACCGCCGTCGGAGCCATGTTAGCGCAAGAAGCCAAAGATTCCCGGATTGAGAATGCAGTATACTTTGTCAGTCGAAAGTTACAAGGTAGCGAGCTCAATTACTCCGCGCTCGAGAAGACCTGCGTAGGCCTAGTATGGGTGGTGACGAAGCTCAAGCACTACATGGTATCCCATCCGATCTTACTAGTCTCGAAAATGGATCCTATCAAGTACCTGTTCGATAAACCATCCCTTTCTATGAGACTCGCTAAATGGTCAGTATTCTTGGGAGAGTTCGACATTACTTATGTACCGAGGAAGGCAATCAAGGGGAGGGCAATGGCCGATCAGCTCGCAGACGCTCCGAGCACTGAGACAAGAGGACCCGACCCCGAGTTCCCGGATGATGACATTTTCGCAATTGAGGTCGGCAATTATTCTTTGACGGAGCTGCAAACAAACGAGGGAATGGAGTCGGACTCCTACTTATTGATCCCAAAGATGAGCACACTCCCATAGCCATCAAGCTAAACTTTTAGCAACCAACAACGCCGCCGAGTATGAGGCGTGTATAGCCGGATTGGAGGCCGCCCTAGAACGCAACGTGAAAGAGTTAGAAGTGTATGGAGACTCTGCTTTGATTATTAACCAAACGGCGAAGAAATGGAAAACTATTGATCCTTGCCTGCAGCGGTACCAAGGTTACATGGATGAGTTGATAGCACAGTTCAAAGAAGTTACCTTCCATTTCCTGCCGCGAGACAGAAATAGGTTCGCGGATGCTCTAGCGACATTGGCCTCCTTAGTTGAAATTCCAGAAGGAAGGTCCGTGAAACCATTCAGGGTTGGACGAAGGGAGAACCCCGCCTATTGCTGTGAAATCCAGATCGATGCAGAGGTAAACGGAGATCAATGGTACGCCCAAATCTACAAGTTCCTTAAGCACGGAGAGATGTCCTTTGACGGAGATGTGAAGGCCAAGAGTCTGCAAGCACTCAAAAGATTGGCGGGGCAGTTTGTGCTGTTAGACGATACTTGGTACAAGAGGCATTACGACGGTCTGTTGCTCTTATGTGTCGACAACAAGAAAGCTGAAGCAATAATGGAAGAAGTACACAACGGGTTGTGCGGACCCACATGAATGCAAGGATGCTTAGACAGAAGATCACTCGGCTGGGCTATTATTGGATTACCATGGAGACAGACTGTATTCAATGGGTTCGACGGTGTCACAAGTGCCAAGTATGCTCCAACCTCAACCACATCCCCCCACACGAATTGTATAGTTCCACCACGCCTTGGCCATTCGCCACGTGGGGTATAGACAATATTGGGAAGATCTCGCCGGCCGGTAGTAATGGTCATGAATTCGTCCTCGTCGCGGTCGACTACTTCACAAAGTGGGTCGAAGCTCAGTCTTACAAGGTGCTGAATTCCAAGAAGGTAGCGCAGTTTATCAAAGAGAACATTATGTGTCGGTATGGGTTCCTAACCTCATTATATCAGATAATGGCAGTCATTTCGAAGCCGAGTGTGCTCGCTTGCTTGTAGAATTCAAGATCGAACGAAAGAAATCTTCCCCATACTATCCACAGACTAACGGCGCGGTTGAGGCGGCTACCAAGACGATAGAGCAGATAATTCGCAAGGACGGGATTGGCCCGAGAAGTTACCATTAGCACTTTGGGGGTACAGAACGTCAGTCCGCACCGCTACTGGAGAGACCCCTTACGCTTTGACATACGGCATGGAGGCAGTGCTCCCTATTGAGTTGGAGGTTCCATCTTTGAGGATCTTGCTCGAGAACCAAGTGAATGAGGTAGAATGGCTTCGTAGTCGCTATGATCAGTTGGCAACGCTCGACAAACGCAGATTGAAGGCCATGGAACACATCGGGCCTATCAAAGGAGAACGACAAAAGCCTTCAATAAAAAGGTCAAGCCTGTTGACATAAAGGAAGGAGACTTGGTGCTCAAAGCACGCTTGCCCAACAAATTCAACCCCCTCGGGAAATGGGCCCCCACTTGGGTAGGGCCGTTTGTAGTACAGAAGATCTTCTCCAGAGGAGCGGTCAGAATGGCAGATTTGGATGGCAACCCGTTCAAGGAACAGTCAACCTCAGCAAGCTCAGACGCTACTACGACTAGTACAACTCCCCCCTCAAAAAAAAAACGTCTACTACGCAAAAAGAAGCCCGATAGACTGAAAACCCTAAAGGGCGGTCTATGCAAAATAAGGGTGCGTATAAAGCTCGCTAGACTAAAAACCCGCAAGGGCGGTCTAGGCAAAAGTTAGAGCATTCCCCCTTCTATCTTCCCTTTCTCTAAAATCATTCTAGTCCGACTGGAGTGAACTACGGTGACCTGAGCCCCTTAGTCCTATTTGTAAAAGGGAACGTAGGCAGCCTTTCAAAAGGTGCGGTCTAAAAAAACAAATAAACATCCAAATCTTGTCAAAGCAATAAAGATAGAAGTTGTATTTTTCTGAAAGCAAAAACTTTTATTTCCATAGTCATTGCATGTTAACACTTATTTGATGAGTCTAAGCTTGACATACTTTTTGAATAAATAACCTATTCTGAAATTGAAACTAAAAAGTAAACTAAATTAAACTAATGTGTCTGCACGACTATGGAGAGACGCTCGGGATTACTCCTTAGTGCCATTTGTGCCCTCGGTCTCTTTCTTCTTGCTTTGCCCACGGCGAACTTTCTTCTTGCTAGGATTCTCACAAAATCTTCTTTCGAACTCGCTAACACCTTTAGCCTTGCCATTAGGAGCCTCTTCGCCCTTCCTCTTCTTTGACGCCCCCACTTCTTCTCCGCCTCCGTTAGCCACGCTCTTACTCATCCTCCTCTCATAAGCCTCAGCCTCCTTAATTCTCAATGAAAAACTTGGAGCACAGGATCCCAAAATAGTGCCCCTTAGGGTCTCTAGAGTCTGCTCCGCATGCCCAAGTCTCCCCATATACCAATCCAAATACTCGCGTGGCAGGAAGGTGTTGCTAGAGCGTGTGAGGAAGGTCCTACGACTAAAGCCGGCCTCGCCCCACATCTGAGAGAAGGGACTGAGGCACTATCATCCAACTGAAGTATCCCAAAAGGAAAATCATCTCTCTCCTCGTCCCAACCCTCCGGGATGGTCTGCACCAAACCATACTGACGAAGCACTCTAGAGGGATAGTAAAAGGTAGTCCCAGAAAGGGTCGGAACTTTGATCATGTGAAGTCCCAATTGTTTCTCCCTCACAGAGTGAATGTGCCAATGGGGCACCACCCACTGAATGTCGTCGTCATCCATTTCCGCCAAATACTTTTCCCAACCTTTG